>JAPVLO010000777.1:0-438440 GCA_027257055.1 Cephalopachus bancanus
TGGAAGGATACTGGAGCCCAGCAGGTCGATGCGGGAGTGGCCATGAGTGTGCCAAAACACTCCAGCCTGGTGACAGAGTGAGACTCCAACTCAAAAAAAAAGTTGTTTAAACTGCTGAGTTTTTTGATCATTTGTTATGCAACAGTAAGAAGAATGATAGAAGTATTTTTATCCCTTCCTAAAAAGGACGTAAATCTTATCAAACCTCTAGATATAAATTCTAACTACCAGTTTTCAGGATTTAAGAAACATGTTAGGGGAACATGATACCACAGAAAAAAATCAGAAGTACATTAGAAAAATCCAGAATGTAGAAATCTCTGAGGTCAAATGATCTGGTGGCTTTTATAACAACAAAAACAAAAGTTGCAAGAAGAAAAAAGAAGGGGACTTTTGAGGTTAAAGAGACTTGAGAGACATATCAACCTAATGCAAATTCAATGTGTGGGCCTTATCTGCATCCTGACTCAAGCAAACCAAAACAAAAATATTATTTATGATACAATCAGGAAATTTTGAATGCTGGACTGGATATTTGTTGGTATTAAAATTATGGTTTATTATTTTAGATTTGATGATGTTATTGTAGTTATGTTTGTTTGTTTTTTAAAAAAGAATCCTTATCTTAAAGAAATAAATGCTGAAGAATATAGATTAAAATGATGCAATGTATGGGGTTTTTGTCAAAATAATCCATGCGTTTTTGTGGCAACGCATTGGAGTGGGTAGTGATTGAAGGAATATGGATGAAACAAGATTGTGGAAGCTGCCCAATTCAAAAAGAGAGAGAGAGAAACAAAAAAAAATTGATGGATCATAGGTTGATAACTTTTTAAGCAGGGTGATGAGTTTATTTCACTATTCTCTCTAGCTTTGTGTGTTGGAAAATATCCATAATAAACAGGGCTGGGGTTTATTTTGTTTTGTTTTGTTTTTATAGAGACAGTGTCTTTGAGTCTCACTATGTTGCCTGGGCTGGTCTGGAACAACTGGCCTAAAGTCATCCTCCTACCTCAGTCTCCCAAAGTGCTAGGATTATAGACATGATCCACTGTGCCTGGTCATGGAATGATATTTTATTTTATTGTATTGTATATACATGTGTATTGGTGTTTTTTTTAGTCGGAGTCTCACTCTGTCACCCAGGCTGGAATGCAGTAGCACACTCACAGCCATCCCAGCATTGACCTGCTGGGCTCAGGCGATTCTTCCACCTCAGCCTTCCAAGTAGCCGGAACTACAGGCATGTGCTGCCATGCCCTGGTAATTTTTTGATATATATTGTGGAGACGAGGACTCACCAAGTTGCCCAGGCTGGTCTCAAATCCCTGAGCTCAGGCAATCCTCTTGCCTCTGATTATAGGCATGAGCCACTGCACTTGGCCATATTTTATTTTATATTTTTAAGTTGGATTTTCACTTGTCACCCAGGCTGGAATTCAGTGGCACAGTCATGGCTACCACAGCCTTGACCTGCTGGGCTCAGGAGATTCTTCCGCCTCAGCCTTCCAAGTAGCTGGAACTATGGGCTCACACCACCACTCCGGCTAACTTATTTTATTTATTGTAGAGACAAGGTCTCATCAAGTTGCCCAGACTGAACCCCTGGGCTCAGGCAAACATGAGCCACCTCACCCAGACTAGAACAAAGTTTCGATGAAGAGTTTATCTTTAGCCAGGCTCGGTGGCTCAGCCTGTAATCCCGTGCTTTGGGAGGCTGAGGTGAGTGGATTGCCTGAGCCCGCGGGTTCGAGACCTGCCTGGGCAACTTGGCGAGACCTCATCTCTACAATAAATCAAAAAAATCAGCCGGGCATGGTAGCGCATGCCTGTAATTCCAGCTACTTGGAAGGCTGAGGCGGAAGGATCACCGGAGCCCAGCAGGTCGAGGCTGCAGTGGCCGGGAGCGACCACTGCACTCCAGTCTGGGCAATGGAGTGAGACTCCAACTCAAAAAAAAAAAAAAAAAGAGTTTATCTTTGCAGAATCCATTCTTCCCCAAGAATGACTTGGATGCTTTACTCAGTGTCTACACTTGAGCCTCCCAGAGACTAGCACAATATAGGTTTGAAAATGTGACCTTAAACTTGGAAAACTCTGGATTGTGATGACTGCAACTTTCTCAGCATTATGGAGGGAGGTTGACTTTATCTACCCACTTAATGGCTGGTTGTATTAGTCAACTTGGACTGCCATAACAAAATATCACTAACTGGGTGGGTTAAACAACAGACATTTATTTTTCAGCTCTGGAGGCTGCAAAGTCCAAGATCAAAGTGCCCGGTGATTTGGTTTCTGGTGAGGGTGCTCTTCTTAGTTTATAGACACAACCTTCTTGCTGTATCCTCACTTGGTGGAGAGAGAGCACTGGTCTATCTTCCTCTTCTTATAAGGGCACTAATTCCATCACAAGGACTCTACCTGCATGACTTCAAAACCTAATTATCTCCCAAAGGCTCCATTTTCAAATATAATCACACTGGGATTAGGGCCTCAACATGATTCCATAGCAATAGTCTACTTCAGTGTATCTCAAAGATATGATTCACAGACCCAAGTGCATCAGAATCACCTGGTGCTTTTTTTTTTTTTTTGAGTTGGAATCTCACTGTGTCACCCAGACTGGAGTGCAGTGGCATGCTTCCAGCCACCGCAGCCTCGACTTGCTAGGCTCCGGTGATCCTTTGGCCTCAGCCTGCCGAGTAGCTGGAACTATAGGCGCGCGCTACCACGCCCATCTTATTTTTGATTTATTGTAGAGATGAGGTCTCACCAAGTTGCCCAGGTGGGTCTCGAACCCGCAGTCTCAGGCAATCCATTCACCTCAGCCTCCCAAAGGCGCAGGATTACAGGTTGAGCCACTGAGCCTGGCCACCTGGTGCTTTTTATTTTTATTTATTTTATTTATTTATTTATTTTTATTTATTTATTTATTTATTTATTTATTTATTTGAGTTGGAGTCTCACTCTTTCGCCCAGACTGGAGTGCAGTGGCCGCTCCCGGCCACCGCAACCTCGACCTGCTGGGTTCCGGTGATCCTTCCGCCTCAGCCTTCCAAGTAGCCGGAATTACAGGCATGCACTACCACGCCCGGCTGATTTTTTGATTTATTGTAGAGATGAGGTCTCGCTGCCCAGGCGGGTCTCGAACCCGCGGGCTCAGGCAATCCACTCACCTCAGCCTCCCAAAGGCGCGGGATTACAGGCTGAGCCACCGAGCCCGGCTCACCTGGTGCTTTTAAAAAAAAAATTTTTTTTTGAGTCAGAGTCTCACTCTGTCACCCAGGGTGGAGTGCAGTGACATGCTCGTAGCCACCACAGCCTTGACCTGTTGGGCTCAGGCAAATCTTTCACCTCAGCCTTCCAAGTAGCAGGAACCACAGGTGATTGCCATTACAGTCGGCTAATTTTTTTATTTGTTGTAGGGAGGAGGTCTCACCAACTTGCCCAGGTTGATCTCAAACCACTGGGCTCGGACAATCCTCTTGCCTTTGCCTCCCAAAATATTAATACTAGGAGCCAGGTATGGTGGCTCACACCTGTAATCCCAGCACTTTGGGACACCGAGGTGGGAGAAGGAACCCAGGAGTTCAAAACCAGCCTGGGCAACATAGTGAGACCTCGTCTCTACAAAAGATTAAAAAAAAAATTAACCAGGTGTGATGGGGCACACCTGTAGTCCCAGCTACATGGGAGGCTGAGTTGGAAGGATGGACTGAGCTCATGAAGTTGAGGTTATGGTGAGCCATAATCATTCCACTGCACTCCAACCTGGGCAACAGAGACCCCGATTCCAAAAATGTATGTGTGTTTTGCTTTTTGTTTCTGAGTTGGGACCTCTGTTACCCAGGCTGGAATACAGTGACATGATCATGATATGTGTGTGTGTGTGTGTGTGTGTCTACGTGTGTATATGTATACATATATTAGGAAATTTGCCCCGGATTTTTTTTCTAGCTGGGCTTGGTGGCTCAGCCTGTAATCCCGCAACTTTGGGAGGCTGAAGTGAGTGGATTGTCTGAGCCCACGGGTTCGAGACCTGCCTGGGCAACTTGGTGAGACCTCATCTCTACAATAAATCAAAAATTAGCCGAGCATGGTAGCACGCACCTGTAGTTCCATCTACTTGGAAGGCTGAGGTGGAAAGATCGCCGGAGCCCAGCAGGTCGAGACTGCGGTGGCCAGGAGCAACCACTGCACTCCAGTCTGGGTGACAGAGTGAGACTCCAACTCAAAAAAAAAAAAAAAAGAATTTTAAAAAATTTTATGTACAAGGAGCTAGCATGCTTTCACTGAGTAGGTGCCTTGGATAATCCGAGGATCCCTCAGTTCAACTTAATGAAACCTATGTCCTTTGCATACTGGTGGAAACACTGGCGGCACATATTCAGGCCATATTTCTAGATCAGACCAAGCCAGTTTGAGCAGACACAAGAGCAAGAACCCTGGCAGAATTTCTGCAGGTGGCTTCAGTAGAGCTGCTGGTGGCCCATCTTGCTCTCAGGTGCACAGTGAGGCAAAAGGCTTTTTTTTTTTTTTTTTTTTTTGAGTTGGAGTCTCACTCTGTCACCCAGACTGGAGTGCAGTGGCCGCTCCCAGCCACGGCAGCCTCGACCTGCTGGGCTCCGGTTATCCTTCCACCTCAGCCTTCCAAGTAGCTGGAACTACAGGCGTGCGCTACCACGCCGAGCTCATTTTTGATTTATTGTAGAGATGAGGTCTTGCCAAGTTGCCCAGTCGGATCTCGAACGCACGGGCTCAGGCAGTCCACTCACTTCAGCCTCCCAAAGGCGCAGGATTATAGGCTGAGCCACCGAGCCCGGCTTTTTTTTTTTTAAAGAGATGATGTCTCACTATGATGTATACGCTGGAGCGTAGTGGCTATTCACAGGTGGGATTATAGCATAACAAGCCTCAAACTCTTAGTTCAAGGGATTGTCTCATCTCAGCCTCGAGAGCAGCTGGGACTACAAGAATCTGTCACCAAGCCTAGCCCCTGATCATTCTCTTGAGCATTCCAAGACAATAACCATTGACTGAGAAATGGCTGGTCATTATATTAGGGGTGTCCACATCTGATGGAGAGGGGAAACTTAAATACTGAGATATTTCATAATATGCTTCAATTTCTACTTTCTTTTTTTTTTTTTGAGTTGAAGTCTCACCCTGTTGCCCAGACTGGAGTACAGTGGCCACTCCCGGCCACCGCAGCCTCGACCTGCGGGGCTCCGGTGATCCTTCCACCTCAGCCTTCCAAGTAGCTCGAACTACAGACACGCCCTACCACACCCGGCTAATTTTTTGTTTTATTGTGGAGATGAGGTCTCACCAAGTTGCCCAGGCGGGTCTCAAACCTGCAGGCTCAGGCAATCCACTCACCTCAGCCTCCCAAGGCACGGGATTACAGGCTGAGCCACCAAGCCCAGCTTCAATTTCCACTTTCTAAGTTTGGATTTTTTATTTATGTACTTATTTATTTATTTGAGACAGGGTCTTTTTGTGTCACCCAGGCTAGAGTGCAGTGGTGCAGTGGAGTGCTCACTGCAGCCTCGACCTCCTGGGTTCAAGTGCTCCCCTCCCTAACACCCTGCTCCCACAGCCATTCCAGTTCTAGGATTACAGACAGGAGCAACCATGCCCTCCTGGATTTATCTTACATTTCTTTTGCTTTTGTAGTTCAAGACCTTCTCCCTCTGAGTCCCAGCACCCAACCTTTTCTTTGGGGCAGACACTAATCCTTCCACTTATCCTAATCTCTTATATCTGAATGCATTCACTAGTCTTAATCCAATTTGATACCTGCATTAGTTTCTTGGCTGGAGTACTTCAGAAAGCAGCATGAAGTTTTGTTTTGTTTTGTTTCCTTTCCAGTATGAGAAAACTTTTCTTCAACATAGGATTTTAATATTTTCTTCTTCTTCCTCTTCTACACAGGATTTTAATATTTAATATTTAATGTAGTCAACCTCATTTAACATCTTTGCACCCACCCAAGAAAAAGAAAGTTTTTCTAGACAGCTTCAAGGAATTACACAGATTGTTTATTAGAATATTAATTCCCAATACAACTGTGACTTTATTTCAGTTCATTAAAATGCATAGCACATTTGATGGGATTAATTTCTTTCTTTTGTTTTTTGTTTCTGAGTTGGGGTCTTACTCTGTTGCCCTGGCTGGAGTGCAGTGGCATGATCATGGCTCGCCACAGCCTCGACCTCCTGGGTTGAGGCAATACTTCTGCCTTAGCCTCCCGAGTTTCTAGGACTACAAGTGCATGCCACTATGCCTGGCTAATTTTTTTTTTGTTTTTTGTTTTTGGTAGAGATGAGGTCTCACTGTGTCGCCATGGTTGTTCTCAAACTCCTGGACTCAAGTGATCCTTCTGCCTCAGCCTCCCAAAGTGCTGGTACTATAGTGTACACCACTGTGGCCAGATACATTTTTTTTGTAGAGATGAGATCTCGCTATGTTGCCTAGATGGGGATTAATTTCTAAAACAGTTCTGGGCCTCAGAATGGGTTTCAAGATGCTACAATCAATTATTGGTAAGTTGCAAGCTGATTTAGAAACTCCCCCCAAAATTTGCTTTCCTCCCCTTGTCTGTTATTTGCCTGTGTGTAGCTTCTTTTCTTCAACCCAGCAGGCACAGTGGCTAAGTGACCCATGTATGCCAGTTGCATTGAAGAACAGCAGGAGAGGGAAAGCCACATTTCTTCCTTCAAGATGAAAACACAGATGGAGCGATAAGGTAATCACAAGTGAGAGGTTATAAAATAGTAAAAAGTGGTACGTACAGTAATTACCGTGTTTTTTTTTCTCCCCTCTGTTAGGATCTAATCTACCAGTTTATTTATTTACTTTTTGAGTTTACTTTTTTTTTTTTTGAGTTAGAGTCTCACTCTGTCGCCCAGACTGGAGTGCAGTGGCCGCTTCTGGCCACCGCAGCCTCGACCTGCTGGGCTCCGGCAATCTTCAGCCTCAGCCTTCCGAGTAGCTGGAATTACAGGCATGCGGTACCACGTCTGGCTGATTTTTTGATTTATTGTAGAGATGAAGTCTCGCTGCCCAGACGGGTCTTGAACCCATGGGCTCAGGCAATCCACTCACTTCAGCCTCCCAAAGGCGCGGGATTACACGCTGAGCCACCGAGCCCGGCTGAGTTTACTTTTTTTTTAGAGAGAGGGTGTCACTTTGCCACCCAGGCTGGAGTGCAGTGGTGCAATCATAGTTCACTGCAGCCTCGAACCCTAGGCTCAAGAGATCCACTCGCCTCAGCCGCCCGAGTAGCTAGGACTACAGCTACGTGTCATCAAACCCAGGAACTTGCTATGCTGCCCAAGCTGATCTCAAACTCCTGGCCTCAAGCCATCTTCTGCCTTGGCCTCCCAAAAGTGCTGGGATTACAGGTGTAAACCCACTGCGCCGTGCTCTGCCAGTTTAATTGACTACTTAAACTGAGTGTTTTATTTTCTTCATTCTTTTTTGATCAAGCATGGGGCTCTTCCAGAAGGGAATATGGCATTTTCTCAGGGGACTATGAAATACCCTGAGCCTCGGTATCACTGGAGTACTTTACTGCGAGAGGATTTCACTTCCAAGCCATGCTTGGAACAAGCCACTTTCAGGGACAGTCTCCACCTTCCTCCCTATTCTCTTACGCTTCAATCATTGCTGTTGCATAAGCCCAGTCATTCTTTTCCTTCAAGTTTGCTTATCTGGGCTGTACTGTTCTCCAGTGGGCCAGCCTCTGGAGCCTCTACACATACCGTCTTTAGTGAGCTTTGTCAGACATGCAGGTCCTTGATTCACCTCATACACTCATCAGAGATGAGGTCTTACACTCTCATGCTACATGTCTTTTTTATTTTTATTTTTTTGAGTTGGAGTCTCACTCTGTCACCCAGGCTGGAGTGTAGTGGCACGCTCACGGCCACCGCAGCCTCGACCTGCTGGGCTCAGGTGATTCTTCCGCCTCAGTGTTCCAAGTAGCTGGAACTACAGGCACGCACCACTGCTCCAGCCTAATTTTTTTATTTATTGTAGAGATGAGGTCTTGCCAATTTACCCAGGCTGGTCTTGAACTCATGGGCTCAGGCAGTTCTCTCACCTCAGCCTCCCAAAATGCTGGGATTACAGGCATGAACCATCATGCCCGGCTTCCTACATGTCTTTTTTAACATTTTATAATTCTCAAACTCTGAGAAAGCAAAACCATAACCCAGCACCCAGAGAAAGGCCATTTGAAAGCAGGCTAATTAGTTTTTCCTTTGTTTTAAACAGCTAGCTTGTCTCACCAAATGAAAGCACTTACTTTAATTTCTAGCACTCTTGGCTGCAGGGTTGGGATCTGAAGCTGTGATTCTCTTTAAGTGCATGCTTGATTTTACACACTCTGTGCCATTCTCTTATTCAATCAATACATGAAAATAAAAGAGGCCAGGCTCGGTGGCTCAGCCTGTAATCCCGCACCTTTGGGAGACTGAGGTGAGTGAATTGCCTGAGCCCGCGGGTTCGAGACCCACCTGGGCAGCGAGACCTCATCTCTACAATAAATCAAAAAATTACCCGGGCGTGGTAGTGCATGCCTGTAATTCTGGCTACTTGGAAGGCTGAGGCGGAAGGATCGCCGGAGCCCAGCAGGTCGAGGCTGCGATGGCCGGGAGCGGCCACTGCCCTCCAGTCTGGGTGACAGAGTGAGACTCCAACTCAAAAAAAACAACAAAAAAAAGAAATGAAAGTGTCCCCACGGGTTTGAGACCAGCCTGGGCAACTAGGCAAGACCTCATCTCTACAATAAATCAAAAAATTAGCCGGGCATGGTGGCACGTACCTGTAGTTCCAGTTACTTGGAAGGCTGAGGTGGAAGGATTGACTGAGCCCAGTAGGTTGAGGCTGCAATGACTGTCAGCATGCCACTGCGCTCCAGCCAGGGCAACAGAGTGAGACTCCAACTCAAGAAAAAAAGAAGTGTCTGTTTCATACTGAATCCCCTTTGGGAAGCAAATCACGAGTTATAAGATAATGAATTCTCGGATGCAGTGGCTCATTCCAGCAGTTTGGGAGGCTGAGGTGGAAGAATTGCTGGAGTCCAGGAATTCGAGACTAGCCTAGGCAACATATACCTTGTCTCTACAAAAAAAAATCAAAAAATTAAGCCGTGCATGGTGGTGAATGCCTGTTATCCCAGCACTTTGGGAGGCGGAGGCGAGAGGATTGCCTGAGCCCAGGAGCTCAAAACCAGCCTGGGCAACTTGGCCAGACCTTATCTCTACAATAAATCAAAAAATTAGCCATGTGTGGTGCTGTACGTCTGCAGTTCCAGGTACTTGAAAGGCTGAGGTGGAAGGTGTTAGGGTACGGATGGACAGGGTGAGGGTGGAGAGGCGGAGAGGGGAGGCACGCAGCATGGTAACCCAGAGGTCCGAGTAAATTGCAAAGAATTACAACACACAGAAGTGAGAGAAGAAAAGATTTATTTATGAAAAGTTCACCCCCCACAGACAGGGAGTAGGCCTACACTCTAGGTCTAGAGTGTGGCATTGTAGCACCCCCAAGTCTTGGCTTAAATTCTTTCCTTGGAGATGTTGCTCGTGACTGCCCCTGACTGCCCATGACTTCCTTACTGACCACCTGTGGATGTCTTGGAGATCCTGTGACACACAGACCCATTAATGTCCACCCACATTATTATAGCCCCTAGAGAAGGGCGTGACAAGGATTCTAATTCTCCTGTATCTTCCGAACGACATTCCTTGGTGCTAATGGAGTGTGCACTTCTTCCTTATCTCCTAGGCATTCCCAGTAGGTAGCTTCAGGGAATCCTTGGCTTCCCTGTAGATAGTGCCCAATTTACTGGAAGATCGAATGCCCACCAGGTCTTCCTCTGAGCGGTTATAACTTTTGTAATTACAAGTTTCATGACTTTTACGGTCCTTGCCCAATGCATGATGTCTTAGGACTTATAAATTCCCTTTACTGTAGGCAAGCTTGATTGCCACTATGAGATATCTTGATACCTGGAAGTCTGTTTCTGAAAAGACAAAGTCGGTAAAGTTAATTTTACCTAAAAGCCGGGCTCAGTGGCTCAGCCTATAATCTCGATGCCTGTAGTTCCCATCTACTTGGAAGGCTGAGGTGGAAGGATCGTTGAAGCCCAGCAGGTCAAGGCTGCGGTGGCCGGGAGCATGCCACCACACTCCAGTCTGGATGACAGAGTGAGACTCCAACTCAAAAAAAAAAAAAAAAAAGCATAGTTTCTACTTTCTCATCATTGTATTAAGATTTAGGAAGAAGCCCGGCTAGGTGGCTCAGCCTGTAATCCCGCGATTTGGGAGGCTGAGGTGAGTGGATTGTCTGAGATCGCGAGTTTGAGACCCACCTGGGCAACTTGGAGAGACCTCATCTCTACAATAAATCAAAAAAATTAGCCGGGTGTGGTAGCGCACCTGTAGTTCCAGCTGCTTGGAAGGCAGAGGCGAAAGGATTGCTGGAGCCCAGCAGGTCAAGGCTGCAGTGGCCGGGAGCGGCCACTGTACTCCAGTCTGGGCGACAGAGTGAGTCTCCAACTCAACAACAACAACAACAAAAGATTTAGGAAGAAGAGTAAAGAAAAATGCATTTCCCGCTCTTGGCCTGTCCTTTCAGAAGGATTGCCTGAACCCAGCAGGTTTAGGCTGCAATGACTGTGATTGTGCCACTGTACTCTAGTCTGGGCAAGGGTATGAGACTCTGACTCAAAAAGAAAAACAAAAACAAAAGAATATTAGCTGGACATGGTGGTACATGGTAATCCCAGTTTCTCAGGATGTTGAGGTGGAAGGATTATCCTGAGCCCAGAAAATCAAGGTTATGGTAAGCCACACCACTACACTTCAGCCTGGGCGACAGACCAACTGAAAAAAAAAGATAATTCTCTAAGAAACACACCTCGAAGGGTACAACTGGACTCCAGGAAAGTTGTCACCTGGATTGCCAGACTGAACTGTTCAAAGGGCTCTCCATGTCATTGCAAGTGCCTTGGCCATTAAACTCTTAGGACTCCTTGGGTTGTAAGTCAAATTGACATGCAGCCAGAATTTCTATCTGCTACTGGAAACCCAGGATTTCCATCTTTGTTACTGCTTAGATGCTTTTCTGCCTGTTTCATTAAGATGAACAACACAGCCGGGCTCAGTGGCTCAGCCTGTAATCCCTTTGGGAGGCTGAGGCTGAGTGGATTGCCCGAGCCCGCGGGTTCGAGACCTGCCTGGGCAACTTGGCGAGTCCTCATCTCTACAATAAATCAAAAAATTAGCCAGGCATGGTAGCGTGCGCCTGTAGTTCCAGCTACTTGGAAGACTGAGGCGGAAGGATCGCCGGAGCCCGGCAGGTCGAGGCTGCGGTGGCCGGGAGCGGCCACTGCACTCCAGTCTAGGCGACAGAGTGAGACTCCAACTTAAACAAACAAACAAAAGATGAACAACATGATCAGCTATCCTTGGGGAATGAGTGCTTGTTCTGGGTTATCTAAACTTATTTCATCTATATAAAAATCAGTCCAAGCTGGGCTCAGTGGCTCAGCCTGTAATCCCATGCCTTGGGAGGCTGAGGTGAGTGGATTGCCTGAGCCTGCGGGTTCAAGACCCATCCGGGCAATTTGGTGAGACCTCATCTCTACAGTAAATCAAAAAATTAGCCAGGCGTGGTAGCGTGTGCCTGTAGTTCCAGCTACTGGGAAGGCTGAAGCGGAAGGACCGCCGGAGGCCAGCAGGTTGAAGCTGCGGTGGCTGGGAGCAGCCACTGCACTCCAGTCTGGCAACAGAGTGAGACTCCGACTCAAAAAAAAAAAAAAAAAAAAAAAATCCAAATCACACATAATATGATTCCATTTATATGACATATGTCCGGAATATGTAAATTCTTAGAAACAGAAAGTAGATTAGTGGTTGGCTAGGTAGAGCCTGAGGAATTTGGGGTGCAATGATGAGTTTTGGGGATGATATAATGAAAATGTTCTGAAATTGTTTGCGGTTGTACAATTCTGTGAATATATTAAAAACCATTGAACTATACATTTCAAAAGGGTACATTGTATGGAATATTAATTGTATCTCAATAAAGCTGTTAAGAAAAAAAAAACAGTTAGGAAAGACTCAGATGATGTTGAGGAAGATGTGTACATAGCTTCTTTCCAGGGAAGGAGACAAACCATGTTGTATCACTGAAGGAAAAGACTAAGATCACCCAGTCTTCCACTTTTCCTACATACATAGTTCTTACTGTAGCCCTTTTAATACTCTTCTTTTTATAGTTAGTGAGCAACAGTTAAGTCAAAAACAACCGTGAGGACTTGGTTACAGCTTATCCTTGTTTTCAATCAACAAAAAATATGACTAATGTCACCATGGCTCAACCCAACCACACATGGGGATTCAGGAAGTTTTGGACACATGCTTAGGGAACAGTGGAACTGACCGACTGGAGAGACAGTGGTTAGCGAACTTGGGCTTCAGGGCTAAGATGTCAGTGAAGCCTGGGAAAATGTCTTCCCCTGACCAGGGGTGGGGTAGAAAGTTGCCATGGAAGTAACCCTGAGGGAAAAGCGGGTTCTCTGGCTTGGCCTGGAGGTACTGGCTGAGAATTTGTGAGGCCAGAATTCCTCTAATTAACTCCAAGCCCAGCACTCCTTTTCCACTCTCCCCTCCCCACACATGACTCCTAGGGAAGCTATATCAGGTCTTAAAGTTGGGGAAGGGGAAGCTGGGGAGTAGGGGCCTGTAATGTAGTGACTGTGCTGGAGGCAGGATGAAGCCAAAGGGCACCAGAATGTGACATGATACTCCCGTCACTTAGTAACAAGGGCCCTGTGATGGCCAGTTTTATCTGTCAATGGCCACAGTGCCCAGATATTTGGTCAACATTATTCTGGCCCCATCCAATTGGTTGACTGACAGCCACTCACTCCGCCACCCCCACAGAGGGACTTCTGCAGCAGCCTTTGGACTTTATCTGCAACATCAGCTCTTCCTGGTTCTCCAGGAGACTGCCTTCAGACAGGATTTCAGCTGCGGGGCTTTCCTGAGGTCGCAGCCACCAGATTTTGGACTTGCCAAGCCTTCACAATCTCATCAGCTAATTCCTAATGATAAATCTCTATACACACACATCTTGTTGGTTCTGTTCCTTTGGAGAGACCCAGCTCCATAATCAGGCTGCATTTTATCTTCAGGAGTGACTCTTAGCATATAAGGTAGTTCTGACCTCATCAGAAGACAAGCAGTCCAGGGACAGGCGCTTTCTAGGAGCTGAGGCCTCAGTGCAGCAACTTAGTAAGCACAGCTGATGAGAGGGTCGCATGAAAAATCCTCACAATGCCTTTAACTAGGAAAGGAGGCTTGGGAAGGCCACAATTTTTTTTTTTTTTGAGTTGGAGTCTCACTCTGTCACCCAGACTGGAGTGCGGTGGCATGCTCACGGCCACTGCAGCCTCGACCCTCTGGGCTCAGACAATCCTTCTGCCTCAACCTTCCAAGTAGCTGGACCCACAGGCATGGGCCACTATGCCCAGCCAATTTTTTGATTTATTGTACAGATGAGGTCTCGCCAAGTTGCCCAGGCTGGTCTCAAACCCCTGGACTCAGGTGATCCTCTCATCTCTGCCTCCCCAAATGCAGGGATTATAGGTGTAAGTCATTGTGCCCAGCAGATCCACACTTCTAAGTTATACCCATCACCAGCGTGGCTTAGAGAAATACCAACTCACTAGAACACCAGAACAAGTCCTGCCTACCTCGTCTGAGGGTCAACGTAGAAAACGTTTCTTCCAGGGAGAATTAGTCCCAAGTTGGCTCCTTAGACTTAGAAGGATCATTTTTGCTTTTTGTGGACGAGGTTAATCAAATACTCTTAAGGCTGGAGCATCAGCAGACATTTCTACATTCAGCTTCTTGAACCTCCTTCAAACAGCAGGAGCTGGCCCTTGAAGCTCCCCTAACAAATGACGTGGCAATTCTTGAGAGGCCTCACGCACAAGGGATCATACTTGGCAGACAACAGGGGCTCACATTCTGAAATAAATAATGCCACATGGTCATGCTTGCTGAAAACTATAAACTACTTTGAAACATACAGATAAGTGTATTCTGAAACAAGAGTCAGGCTGACAAAAAAAAGAAATGAAAAAGGGGTTTGCTTGTTTCACAGGAGAAACGGATGGGGCCTCCCTGTAAGCAGCAATTGCACAAGATGGTGTGCAGGCAGAAATGAGGAAGGAGGGAGCAAGGAAAGGCTGAGGCCAACTGAAGCAGGAAAATTAGACAGCTTGGTCTTTTTTTTTTTCTTCGAGTTGGAGTTTCACTCTGTCGCCCAGACTGCTGGGCTCGGGCGATCCTTCCGCCTCAGCCTTCTGAGTAGCCGGAATTACAGGCATGCGCTACCATGCCCGGCTGATTTTTTGATTTATTGTAGAGATGAGATCTCGCTGCCCAGAGGGGTCTCGAACCCGTGGGTTCAGGCAATCCACTCACTCAGCCTCCCAAAGGCGCGGGATTACAGGCTGAGCCACCGAGCCCAGCTTGCTTGGTCTTTTAAGACATTTCCTTCAAGTCTCACCTTGCCCCAAAGCCTACCCAAATAAGAGTGGTGAGTGCTTCCACCTCTGAGCCTCTCTGACACATGTACTACATGTAATGTTCCTTTGGCACATGGCTCCATTTTCTGGAATCATAGGCACTCCTCTTTTTTATTTTTATTTTTATTTTTTTATTGTGAAGTTGTGGGGTACAGTTAAGGGTTAAGTATACAATTGCGTTTCATTCAGGCACCCTGTTGATATGGGATTATTTTTATTTTTTGAGGTGGAGTCTCACTCTGTCGCCCAGGCTGAAGTGCAGTGGCACACTCACGGCCACTCCAGTGTCCACCTGCTGGGCCCCTGCAATCCTTCTGCCTCAGCCTTCCAAGTAGCTGGAACTACAGGCACGCACTACCACGCCTGGCTAATTTTTGATTTATTGTAGAGAAGAGTTCTTGCCAAGTTGCCGGAGCTGATCTTGAACCTGCAGGCTCAGGTAATCCACTTGCCTTGGCCTCCCAAAGTGCTGGGGTTACAGGCTGAGCCACCGAACCCGGCTGCCTTGAAATTTAACTAGAGAGACAGGATGATTGCACAGGCATGTCTGGGCCAGGCGTGGGAGGCCAAGGCGAGTGAATTGCCTGAGCCCACAGGTTTGAGACCAGCCCAGGCAACTTGGTAAGAACTTGTCTCTACAATTAATAAAAAATTAGCCAGGTGTGGTAGTGTGCACCTGTAGTTCCAGCTACTTGGAAAGCTGAGGCAGAAGGATCGCCAAAGCCCAGCAGGTCGATGCTGGGGTGGCTGTGAGTGTGCTATTGCACTCCAGCCTGGGCAATGGAATGAGACTCTAAATTTAAAAAAAAAAAAATTTTCAAGTCAGACTTTTTTTTTTAGTTGGAGTCTCACTCTATCACCCAGGCTGGAGTGCAAAGGCATACTCAGAGCCACTGCGGCCTTGTCCTCCTGGGCTCAGGCGATCCTTCCACCTCAGCCCTCCAAGTAAACTGGAATTACAGGCACACACCACCATGCCTGGCTAATTCTTTGATTTATTGTAGAGACGAGGTCTTGCCAAGTTGCCCAGGCTGGTCTTGAACCCATGTGCTCAGACAATCTTCTCGCCTCAGCCTCTCAAAGTGCTGGGATTACAGGCTTGAGTCACCATGCCCGGTGACTTTTTTTGTGTTTGTGGTATATATTTAATGTAAGAACCAGACTAGGATTTTAGCACAAAATGAATTAACACAGGGAAGTTGGTACTCATGAAATAGTTATAAGTACTGAAGCAACAGGCATGCAGGCTGGGGCATTCTGGAATGATGACTTGAACGCTATAGAACTGAACCTCACTCTCCTCATCCAGGGCTACAACCTCTGCCCAAATTAGGACGATGGGGGACCAAGGTGCTGTCACTGGAATGACCAAGCTCATGAACACACTGCAACTGTTGTGCTCCAGAGATGTGGAAGTTGGGATCAGGAGCCGCCACTGCTGCCACCCACGTAAAGCTTGACCAAGTAAGCCAGGAAAAGAAGGTCAACGGCCGCTTTCTTGTTCCTGCCTTCTGAAACACGATGGGTGAGTTGCACATCCACAACTGCAAGAGAGTCTGGGAAATCAGTTTATGCTTTCTAACATCTGTATTACAAAAAAAGCAACCCAGGAGGAGAGAGGAATAAATGCTGAGTGCCAATTGATTTCCAACATAAGTTGTCATTACAATTGAGGTGAGTGGCCGGGCTGGGTGGCTCAGCCTGTAATCCCGTGCCTTCGGGAGGCTGAGGTGAGTGGATTGCCTGAGCCCGCGGGTTCAAGATCCGCCTGGGCAACCTGGCAAGACCTCATCTCTACAATAAATCAAAAAATCAGCCGGGCGTGGTAGCACGCGCCTGTAGTTCCAGCTACTCGGAAGGCTGAGGCGGAAGGATCGCCGGAGCCCAGCAGGTCGAGGCTGCGATGGCCGGGAGCGGCCACTGCACTCCAGTCTGGGCGACAGAGTGAGACTCCAACTCAAAAAACAAAAACAACAACAAAAAAAAACAATTGAGGTGAGTGTTATCTTTGCCCTGGCTCAGGGGTCATCTCCTATTAGTTCTGTTGAGCCCCACCCAAGATCAAGCAGGGCTTATTCTCCCTCCCTTCCCCACTCCATGCCACTAGGGGTCCAGGGCCCACCTTTCTTCTCAAGGGCTAATGAGCATTCCAGGATGCTGCAGGGAGGGACTGTCTACATCACACAGGAAGAAGACCCAACATTTTCTTCTGCCTGTCAGGCAATAGTGAAAGTCCCAGCTGTTAATTGCTGTCAGGTATCCTCCCTAGACAACTACCAGAAGACAGCTAGCGTAGGTCCTTGGCACAGGCAAAGTAGAGGGCTTATTCAGATGCAGGCTGGTTCTCAGTTCTAGCCCTCTCCTCCTGTCTCCACTACCTCTCCGTCTTCTCGCTTTCCTTATTTCCCTTCATCTGACAGCTGGGAGAATAGTTTTCTCTCTTTCTTATTTTTCCCAGGCTGGAGTGCAGTGGCACGCTCACGGCCACTGCAGCCTCGACCTGCTGGGCTCAGGTGTTCCTTCCGCCTCAGCCCTCCAAGTAGTTGGAACTACAGGCACGCGCCACCATGTCTGGCTAACTTTTTTATTTATTGTAGAGATGAGGTCTCACCAAGTTGCCCAGGCAGATCTCGAACCCATGGGCTCAGGCAATCCTCTCACCTCGGCCTCCCAAAGTGCTGAGATTATAGGCATGAACCATCGCGCCCGGCCGGGAGAATAGTTTTCTAACCTAGGTAAGGAGTTTTACTTTTTTTCTGAGTTGGAGTATCACTCTGTCACCCAGGCACAATGATGGACACCGCAGCCTCAACCTGCTGGGCTCAGGCAATATTTCCACCTTAGTCTTCCAAGTAGTTGGGACTATAGGCACGCACTACTACACCCAGCTTATTATTTGATTTATTGTAGAGATGTGGTCTCACCAAGTTGCCTAGGGTGGTCGGAAATCTCTGGACTCAAGCTGGGCCTGGTGGCTCAGCCTATAATCCCGCGCCTTTGGGAGGCTGAGGCGAGTGGATTGCCTAAGCCCGCGGGTTCAAGACCCGCCTGAGTAACTTGGCAAGACCTCATCTCTACAATAAGCCAAAAAATTAGCCGGGCATGGTAGTGCGCGCCTGTAGTTCTGGCTCCTTGGAAGTCTGAGGCAGAAGGATCGCCGGAGCCCAGCAGGTCAAGGCTGCGATGGCCGGGAACGGCCACTGCACTCCAGTCTGGGCGACAGAGTGAGACTCCAACTCAAAAAAAAAAAAAAAAAAAAGAAATCTCTGGACTCAGGCCATCCTTTTGCCTCCACCTCCCAACGTGCTGTGATTACAGGAATAAGCCGCTGCAAGCTTTGCTTTTATTTCTGATGTTTCTGCTTTCCTATTTGTTCTTTCTAATACACTAAGGACTGAGACCACTAGTTTTCAAACTTTGGCCTGTATCTGAATCACTTGAATGGCTTGTTAAACACAGACTGCTGAGTCTAACTCCCACAGTTGCTGATTCAGTAGGTCTGGGCGAAGTCCAAGAATTTACCTTTCTCACAAGTACCCAAGTGATGCTGATGCTGCTGGTCTGGGGACCACACTTTGAGAACCACTGACCCAAGCTTCTGAAACTACAAAACTCTGTGCTTTCTGCTCTTCCAGAACCTATAAAACTTTTTTTTTCTTGATTTATTGTAGAGATAAAGTCTTGCCAAGTTGCCCAGGCTGGTCTTGAACCCATGAGCTCAGGCAATCCCGTCACCTCGACCTCCCAAAGTGCTAGGATTACAGGTGCGAGCCACGGCACCTGACCCTGAAACTTTTGAGCCTATAAAACTATGCTTTTGGCCAGCACTTTGGGAGACCAAGGCGAGTAGATTGCCCGAGTCCGCTGGTTCGAGACCAGCCAGGGCAACTTGCCGAGCCCTCATGTCTACAATAAATCAAAAATTAGCCGGGTGTGGTAGCGCGCGCCTATAGTTCCGCTGCTTGGAAGGCTGAGGGGGAAGGATCGTGGAGTCCAGCAGGTTGACACGGGTGGCCGTGAGCCTGCCACTGTACTCTAGCCTGGGCAACAGAACGAGACACTACCTCAAAAGAACAAAAACAAAAACTGTGCTTTCTGCTCTTCAGTCCCATCTCTTAGGTATGAGCAAAGAATGCCTTCTTTGTTCAAATGAGGGATGAGTAAAAGAAATTGAGAATAAAAAAAATCAATGTTCTAAAAATATCCTACTACTCAGTAGTAATAATGTAACCCCTTTGCTATGCTTTTTTTTTTTTTTTTTTTTGAGTTGGAGTCTCACTCTGTCGCCCAGACTGGAGTGCCGTGGCCGCTCCCGGCCACCGCAGCCTCGACCTGCTGGGCTCTGGCGATCCTTCCGCCTCAGCCTTCCAAGTAGCCGGAATTACAGGCGCGCGCTACCACGCCCGGCTAATTTTTTGATTTATTATAGAGATGAGGTCTCGTTGCCCAGGTGGGTCTTGAATCCACGGGCTCAGGCAGTCCACTCACCTCAGCCTCCCAAAGGCGCGGGATTATAGGCTGAGCCACCGAGCCCGGCTTGCTATGCCTTTAATAGCAGTGCTTGAGTACTTGATAAAACTTGCTACTAGATGGTGCAAAATACTTTCTCCTTTTCCATTTCTACCAAATTTGTCATGGCATAGAGGACAAAAGGGAGCAAATTCTTCCTCCATGCTTTTCCTCTGCCTCCATTTCCCTTTCCTCGTGAAACTTCAGTCTCTCCCCTAAATTATTGGGTCACCCTTCAGTCTTGCTTCTTCTTGTCCTCTGTTTCTGGCTGCCCGTTATTTGGGGCTATCCAGTCTTCTCCCAAGTGGAGAGGCTTAAGCTACAACTTATACAGTATTGAGCGATGTTCATGCAATACCTCATCTAATCCTCGTGACAATCCTGCAGGATGGTGTGCTAGTTCTCATTTCACAGATGAGGAAACAGATGCTCAGAGAGGTCACACTACCAGGGACTGGTTGATCCAGTGCCTGGTCCTTCCCTCCTTCATGATTTTGTGTCATTTTGCATCTTCAGTGACAGACAGAGACCTCGAGATGGAGACCACAGAAATTATAGGTGCACCGAAGAGATTCCATGTCAGATGGCAATTTCTGGGCCAAATCTTTGTGGGACATTTCAGTCACAGTAAGAACTGCAGGACTGTTGCTCCCACCCAAGACTCCTTCATGTGTGTGTGTGTGTGTGTGTGTGTGTGTGTGTGTGTGTGCGCTCATTTGCACACATTTGGGACATTCTCTTTGAAAATGAACATAGCCGGGCATGGTGGCTCACACCTGTAATCTCAGCACTTTGGGCGGTCGAGGAGAGAGGATTGCCTGAGCCCAGAGATTTGAGACTAGCCTGGGCAACTTGGCCAGACCTCGTCTCTACAATAATTTTAAAAATTAGCTGGGGATGGTGGTGCAGGCCTGTGGTTCCAACTACTTGGAAGGCTGGGGCAGAAGAATCACCTGAGTCCAGCAGGTCGAGGCTGCGGTGGCCGTGAGCGTGCCCCTGTACTCCAGCCTGAGCGACAGTGAGACTCCAATGCAAAAAAAATGAACATGGCCAGAATTTATAATCTCACCCCTAAAATCCTTCCAAATTCTCAGCAAACCTCAGATTATGTAGGTTGTAGGGAGGAGGCATGTTATTTTTGGCAGAAATAGTCTTAGTTTGGCAGTCAACTTCTAAAAACTTAATAAAAGTGTTTTTTCCCTCTTTTTGTTGATTTTTGAGCATTTCTTCCCAAGCAAGGAGTTATGCAACAAGATTTAAAAATTGCCAAACTATTTTATTGCTAGCTTTATTTAGTTGCTTCGCTATGTTTCTGTGTATCTTATCAGTTTTAAACTTTAAACTCAGAAATGACTCTGAAGCACTGAGAGTAGCCCAGAAACCACATGGGGCTGGATAAGTCTCCTAGAGCAAAATGACAAGCTCTGAAAACCTTGCTGCAAGCCATCAAGGTCATCCAAGGCTCCCTGTCAGTGGGAAGTTTAAGCTTTGAACCTAGGAATATGGATGTTTATGATAACTGGTCCTTGCTCTTCTTCCTGGACAAAGTTTCAGATCCCTGTATCTTTCTGGGCATCTTCAAAAGCTTTCATTTCTCATGAAAGTCAATCTGGTGCAGGAGTTAGGAGTTGTAGGCCCTAGAGGTAGACAGTTTTTTCCCAGATCCTGGTTCTCCCTTTTTCTAGCTGTGTGATCTTGAGCAAGTTATTTAACCTCTCCAGGGCTCAGTTTCCTTATCTGTAAAATGGGAATGATAAAGCACCTACTTGCTAGGGTTGTTGTGTGGATCAAATAAGTTAATACATATAAAGTGCTTACATAGAGCATAAAGAATCCAGTGTGTATGAAATGCTCAATTAAAGTTGCTATTCCTAGCCGGGCTCGGTGGCTCAGCCTATAATCCCACGCCTTTGGGAGGCTGAGGTGAGTGGATTGCCTGAGTCCGCGGGTTCGAGACCCGCCTGGGCAACTTGGCGAGACCTCATCTCTACAATAAATCAAAAATTAGTCAGGCGTGGTAGCACGTGCCTATAGTTCCAGCTACTTGGAAGGCTGAGGTGGAAGGATCGCTGGAGCCCAGCAGGTCGAGGCTGCGGTGCCGGGAGCGGCCATTGCACTCCAGCCTGGACAGAGTGAGACTCCAACTCAAAAAATAAATAAATAAATAAAAATAATAAAATAGAGTTGCTATTCTTATAAAATCACTTTTGTCTTGTAGTGTAAATTTGATCACAATTATGCAAATACAGCTATAAATATCTTCCTGGCTTCTGGACTGGTAAATGGACTCAGAAAGTCCTGGTCCTGGGCAACCTCCTCGGGTTCCCTCCTGCTGTGGGAGCTTTTCTTTTTTTTTTTTCTTGAGTTGGAGTCTCACTCTGTCACCCAGATTGGAGTGCAGTGGCCGCTCCCAGCTTTTCTGTCCTCTTAATAAATCCTGCTTTCTCACTATAAAAGAAAAAGAAAAAGAAAAAGAAAGTCCTGGTCCTTCCAAAGGTGGGTGGTAGCAGCAATTCCTCCAACAATTTGTTCCTTATTAACAACATATGTCATCCTTTTACTTAGACCCAGCATAGTGGCTCATGCCTACAATCCCAGCACTTTGGGAGGCCGAGACGGGAGGATTGCTTGAGTCTAAGAGTTCAAGACCAGCCTGGGGAACAGAGAGAGACCTTATGTCTACCAAAAAAAAAAAGTTAGTTGGTGTGGTGGTGCACACCTGTAGTCCCAGTTACTCAGAAGGCTGAATCAGCAGCATTGCCTGAACCTAGGAGGTCAAGGCTGCAGTGAGCCATGATTGTGCCACTGCACTCCAGCCTGAGCAACAGAGTGAGACCCCAACTCCAAATAAACAAAAAAAACAAAACAGAGGCAACAGTCCGAGGTTAAAACAACCTAACCTACCTTTAAAAGCCCTGCTGCAAAATGTGGTCTTCCATGGTTCCAGGCTACTCAAGGTGGCTTGGAAGTCATGAAACCTCAGTTCTGGCCAGGGTATTTGTTTTGAGTTGGAGTCTCACTCTGTCACCCAGGCTGGAATGCAGTGACATGCTCACAGCCACTGCAGCCTCGACCTGCTGGGCTCAGGTGATCCTTCTGCCTCAGACTTGCAAGTAAGCAGGAACTATAGGCATGTGCCACCATGCCTGGTTAATTTTTTGATTTGTGGAGACGAGGACTTGCAAAGTTTCTCAGGCTAGTCTCAAACCGTGGGCACAGCAATCCTCTTACCTCCGCCTCCCAAAGTGCTAGAATTACAGGCATGAGCCACCATGCCCAGGCTGGCCCTGCCATTACTAGCTGTGTGACATGGGACAAGTCACTTCATTTCTCTGTGCTTCAGGTTTCAATGGTAAAATAAAACGTTTGGACCAGAACCCTGTGATTTGATGCTTCCCAGATCCCAAGGAAACCTACACACATCTCAGAGAGTTGATAGAATGACTGCACTAAGGTATAAACTTCGATCACTGCCAACCATCCATCTCTACTGGCAGTGAAACCAGTTGAAGGAGTTGAAACATAAATAGGAAGGCAGAGATAACAATCAGTTTTCTAATGAATGGTGTCCAAAGCCTGTGCCCAGACCAGAGGCATGCTGGGAGGCAGCATATCTGAAATTCTGCAGTCCCTTCAACAAGCATTGTGTGTGGGAACGATGTAGCAAAGAAAGCTTGAGAACCCTTGGCTAGTGGTCTTTACCTGACTTCAGAAAGATTTTGTTCGAATTAAAGCTATACTGTTTACTCTTTGGGTGACCTTGAGCAAGTCAACCTCTCCCAGCCTCAGGTTCTCCAAGCATCATCGTCATAATGAAATACATTTAAGTTATCAAGCACCTAAGACAGTTCCTGAGACAGATTCAAACTTTTTTTTTTTTTTGAGT
This sequence comes from Cephalopachus bancanus, assembly GCA_027257055.1. NCBI lineage: Eukaryota > Metazoa > Chordata > Mammalia > Primates > Tarsiidae > Cephalopachus > Cephalopachus bancanus. Next base: position 23,004 of record JAPVLO010000777.1, read on the forward strand.
CAGAGTCGAGTCTCACTCTGCCACCCAGGCTGGAGTGCGGTAGCACGTTCACAGCCATCACAGTCTTGACCTGCTGGGCTCAGGCTATCCTTCTACATCAGCCTTCCAAGTAGCAGAAATTACAGGCGTGTGCTACCATAGCCGGCTAATTTTTTGGTTTATTGTAGAGATGAGGTCTTACAAAGTTGCCCAGGCTGGTCTCGAACCCCTGAGCTCAGGCAATCCTCTTGCCTTGGCCTCCCAAAGTGCAGGGATTACAGGCTTGAGCCACTGCGCCCAGCCATCAAGTAACTTTTTTTTTTTTTTTAAGTTGGATCACAGCTCACTGCAGCCTCAACTTCCTGGGTTCATGTGATCCTTCTGCCTCAGGCTCCTGAGTAGCTGGGGCTGCAGGTGTGTATCGCCACGCCTGACTTTTAAAATTTTTTTGTAGAGAGAAGGTCTCGCTACGTTGCCTAGGCTGGTGTCTAACTCCTGGTCTCCGATGATCCTCTTACCTCAGTCTCCCAAAGTGCTGGGATCACAGGCATGAGCTTCAGCACCTGGCCTAAACTCTTTTTTTTTTTTGAGTTGGAGTCTCACTCTGTCGTCCAGACTGGAGTGCAGTAGCCACTCCCGGCCACTGCAGCCTCCACCTGCTGGGCTCCGGCGATCCTTCCGCCTCAGCCTTCCAAGTAGCTGGAACTACAGGCGCGTGCTACCACGCCCGGCTAATTTTTTTTAAATTTTTTTATTGTAGAGATGAGGTCTCGCCAAGTTGCCCAGGCGGGTCTCGAACCCGCGGGCTCAGGCAGTCCACTCACCTCAGCCTCCCAAGGCGTGGGATTACAGGCTGAGCCACCGAGCCGGCTAGCCTAAACTTTTTTTTTTTTTTTTCGAGGTGGAGTTTCACTCTGTCACCCAGACTGGAGTGCAGTGGCTGCTCCCAGCCACCGCAGCCTCGACCTGCCAGGCTCCAGCGTTCCTTCCACCTCAGCCGTCCAAATAGCTGGAACTACAAGCGCGTGCTACCACACCCGGCTCGTTTTGATTTATTGTAGAGATGAGGTCTCGCCAAGTTGCCCAGGCGGGTCTCGAACCCGCGGGCTCAGGCAATCCACTCACCTCAGCCTCCCAAAGGTGCGGGATTACAGGCTGAGCCTGGTTTAGCCTATACTCTTAATGATCATTAATTACTGCTGTCATTGTCAATATTTGAGCAGCATCAGCTGATGGGAAGAGGGAGGATCCAGGATCAGGTGAGTGGGTGAGGGCAAGGGGGGACTAACCTGGCCAATAAGACTGGCTCTGGGAAAGGTAACCAGGTGGGTTGAGTAAGTAAGACAAGTTAACATCTAATCCAGTCAATTATCAGTCTCTCCAAGGAACAAAATAAGCAGCCAGAATGACTGGGAGGGCCCGGATGGTAGACCAAAATCACAAAGGAGTCATGGCTTTTGAGCAACTGACTTAATCCCAGGAGAGCCCTGGCCAGCAAGGGCTGCTGATGGGTGGAGAGGAAGGCATATAGCTGGCAAAGAGCAAGACAGCATAATTGAACCCTAGCTAACGGGCAGGGTTCCCGTCCTCTTGAGGGAAACTGATGCACAAGGACATTCTAATGAACTAAGTCAACATAGTGTGCAATGTCAAATAGCGGAGGAAGGGGAGAAAAAGTTTTGAAAAGGAAGACCTCGAACTCTGGTCTGCTGTAGCCCAGGAGACGATTACCAGCTTGGTAGGGCTGGTGGGCCTGAGCCTCCTGAGGTTCTTGGTAAATGAGTCCTGGCCACCAGTGACTCCAGCCAGGTAGTCACCCACCCCCGCTCCCTCCCTGCTTTCACCCAGCCACCCAGAGTGCAAACTGCTTTGCCAGACTATGGCTCCTAGCAATGTGATAATCTGGGGTCCAGTGATGTGAGAATGGTCAGTACATGGCAATCTGAGGCAGACAGGAGTACAGGGAACATTCCTCAACAGCAGCAAGAGCCCGTACTTGGAAGAACAAGACTTTTCTTATCTGCCGTTTGTTATTGGAAAAGACAGCTCCTGGGTTTATCCCAGCTGTCTACTCAGTTTTATAATTGAAGCACACAAAATGGAAAGGTTGGAGTGTAAGAGTAAATAAAATGACTTGGCCTGCAGTTTGTGGAATTTCCCCAAATGGTTTACCAAATATGAAATTCAGATTGGGATTTTTTTGTTTGTTTGTTTGTTTTAATTTAGAAGCAACCCTGGATATTTGAACCCTGTTATAAATTGTGTTACCAGAAGTCTGGAAGTTTATATTTCAAATTTCCTGTCATTTTTTTTCTATTTATGTGTTTGTAGTCACACATTACTTATATAAGAAAAAAAGTCAGTATCTATGAATAGCAATTTTAAAAATTTCATAGTTTTTTTCTTTTTTTTACCTGCTCATAAGATTTTTATTTACTTTAACATCACTCTAAGGTGTAGTTCAAAATATCTATTGCCCGTCTATAAATCACTGCATGATTTGGCTTCAACTTTGTTTAACCTTATTGGGCTTTTTTGCTTATGTTGCCTGTAAGCCAAGTGACTATATAAGGCCCTCCCTCACTTCAACTGCGTGTCATAGGATTTCATCTACACCTCAACTTTGAAACAAGTCCCCAGAGGAATTAGCTGTCTCTCCTTATTAATAAAATTAACAGCAATGATCATTTCATTTTTTTTACTCTTTTTCTTACTATTTCTTTTTTTTATTTTTCTAATAGGAAATGCTTCAAAAAAGTCTCTGCTTTGAAAAATGGGGAAAGCTGGTTTATATCTCTTTTTGGGGGGTCATAGTCTCACTCTGTTGCCCAGGCTGGAGTGCAGTGGCACGCTCACAGTCACCTCAGCCTCAATCTACTGGGCTCAGGCAATCCTTCCGCTTCAGTTTTCCAAGCAGCTGGAACTACAGGCATGCGCCACCATGCCCAGTTCAATTTTTTTTTGATTTATTGTAGAGATGAGGTATCTCATCATGTTGCCCAGGCTGGTCTTGAACCCATGAACTCAGGCAATCCTCTTGCCTCCGCCTCCCAAAGTGCTGGGATTATAGGCGTGAGCCATTGCATTTGGTTGGTTTATATCTTTATAGATTAAAATCCTGTCAGTGCAGATAACAGACTTGGTTTTTCTATTATTCATGGTCATCATCTAATGCTTTTTAAAAAATTTGTCCTACTTTTTTTTTTTTTTTTTAATTGGAGTCTCATCTCACTCCATCGCCCAGCCTGGAGTGCAGTGGCACACTCACAGTCACCCCAGCATCGACCTGCTGGGCTCTAGCGATCCTACTGCCTCTGCCTTCCAAGTAGCGGGAACTACAGGTATGTACTATCATGCCCAGCTAATTTTTTATTGTAGAGAGGAAGTCTCTCCAAGTTGCCCAGGCTGGTTTTGAACCTGCAGGCTCAAATAATCCACTCGCCTAGGCCTCCCAAAGTGCTAAAATTACAGGCTGAGCCAACGAGCCTGGCCCTGTCCTACTTCTTACAGTGCTACTATGTCTGTCATATCTTCTAACTCCCTTCTGGCATGAATGTTTCAATCTTAGGCACAAGATCTGAGAAGACGGTTTAGGGATAAAGGGGCAAAGGTTATTCCTTGGTGGATTTCATCAAAGTCTGTTTTGAAAACATTATGCTGTTAGGCTGTTGTTTTTGGAGGCATGATATTTAATGTAGGCCTAAACTTTTATATAAATAAGTAGAATTTGCATTTTAATTTAGCAGTGCATACATAGATTTAATTTCATTACCTATTAATAAAATACAGAATGTTCTTGATAGTTATTTTGGCTTCAAGTTCACTATCTTTATGATCCTTATTCGGCTTAACTGGCCTAAAACCTGTTAGAAAAAACTCGATTATAGTTCCAATTTATCTGTTCTACATTCTCTGAATCCGAGATTTCATTAAGGTCTATTCTATAGGCAAATAATGTCCATCAAAATAAAGCTACTTAAAGCCCGGTTAAACATCTTGATCTCAACATTTTTACTGGACCTGTCTTTAGACTTTTTCATTGTAAAAAGATTCTCCTTTGCTTCTTTTAGAAATAATTTTAGTTAGGAAGTAAATATTGGTAGATTTATTCTTGGTTATGAAGTTATATTTGAAGATTATTAAAAAGAGAATGGGAAAAATTGTTTTTAATAATTGAAGAGTAAATGTAGACTGTTTGCTTTGAGTCATTATAAAAACGTTTAAAATAGCATTTCCAGACTAATAATGAGAATGTGTCCCAACTGATTTAATTCTGTGCTCCTGCAGTCTATTTAAAAAAATAACATGTACACATATTATAAAGGAAATAATCCTAAATTGTGTAAGTGTAGTGTGTGTATTTCTATACATATATAGCAGTCAGGAAGTATATTTTGGGCACCACAAATCTGAGAAACTTCCAAGATGTGACATCATAGTAGAGATGCTGAAGAAAGGGAAAGAGAGAGAAAAGAGTGACCTGAAAAAAACCTGATGTATTATTTCTTTCTGTTCAGGGTTGATAATATGGTAAAAACAGCTTTTTATTACATACAACTAAAGAGAACTGATTAAAAGTGTGGAAAAATGTTCCTTTGAATAGTCAAATGCTAGGCAGGGGAATATAATTTCACCAGAAATTGCCATAGCAAGTTTCAATAAAAGACTGCAGAACAATAAGGTCTTGTTAATCCCATACTGGTTTATTCAAATAGTATGTAATTCAAAGCAATTGCTGCTCCCCAGGCAGGAATTTACAAGTGCTACATTTGAAGAGAGGCTAATGTGTCATTCCAAGGGGAAATCGGGTTCTGGAAAGAGCCTCATGGTTGGAGAACTGTATGTGTCCCAAAACAACTCCAAAGCAGGCCAAGTAAAACAAAATGACTGAGAACCACCCTGTGAAGTAAGTCTGCTTCGAACTGATCTGTATTTCCCTTGCTGTCTCCAAAGCAAGGAGCAAGGAGAGAAGGCAGAGAAACTCAAGACCCAGAGAAGCTATCACTTAGAAAGTACCCCCCACATTCCCCCACCACCACCCCGGCTGGTGACAAGGGCTTACAAATTCTTTCAAGAGAACTCCATCATAAGTGCATGGGCTGTATGTATATTTAATTGATAATGAATACCGAACATCCTCCCTAGGTATAGAAACATTGGACAAGAGTCAAACATGAGTCAATGGCAAGAGGAGGCTTGAATCATAATATATTTTGAACAATTATGGTCAACAATCCAATTTTATGTTGTCCTTTTTGTGGATTTAAATGGGAACAGCAGCTGGGCTCGGTGGCTCAGCCTATAATCCCATGCCTTGAGAGGCTGAGGTGAGTGGATTGCCTGAGCCTGCAGGTTCGAGACCCGCCTGGGCAACTTGGTGAGACGTCATCTCTACAATAAATCTCAAAAATTAGCCAAGTGTGGTGACCGTGCCTGTAGTTCCAGCTACTCGGAAGGCTGAGGAGGAAGGATCGCCGGAGCCCAGCAGGTCGAGGCTGCGGTGGCCGGGAGCGGCCACTGCACTCGTCTGGGCGACAGGGTGAGACTCCAACTCAAAAAAATAAAAAATGTGAATAGCTTAAAATTCCATCATTTTATTTTAATTTTTTTAGAGTTGGAGTCTCTGTTGCCCAGGCTGGAGGGCAGTGGCACACTCATGGACACCACAGCCTCAACCTGTTGGGCTCAGGTGATCCTTTTGCCTCAACCTTCCAAGCAGCTGGAACTACAGGTGCGCATGACCATGCCTGGCTGATTTAAAAAAAAATGTATTGTAGCCGGGCTCGGTGGCTCAGCCTGTAACCCTGCGCCTTTGGGGGGCTGAGGTGAGTGGATTGCCTGAGCCCGTGGGTTCGAGACCCGCCTGGGCAGGCGAGACCTCATCTCTACAATAAATCAAAAAATTAGCCGGGTGTGGTAGCGCACGCCTGTAATTCCGGCTACTCGGAAGGCTGAGGTGGAGGGATCGCCAGAGCCCAGCAGGTCGAGGCTGCGGTGGCCGGGAGCGGCCACTGCACTCCAGTCTGGGTGACAGAGTGAGACTCCAACTCAAAAAAAAAAAAAAAAAGTATTGTAGAGGACTAGGCATGATAGCTCAAGCCTGTAATCCCAGCACTTTGGGAGGCCAAGGTGAGAGGACTGCCTGAGCTCAGGGGTTTGAGACCAGCCTGGGCAACTTGGTGAGATCTCGTCTCTACAAATCAAAAAATAAACTGGATGTGGTAGTACACGCCTGTAGTTCCAGCTACTTGGAAGGCCGAGTAGGAAGCATTGCCTGAATCCAGCAGGTCCAGGCTGTGATTGCCATGAACGTGCCACTGTACTCCAGCCTGGGCGGCAAAGTGAGACTCCGACTCAAAAAAAAAAAATTGTAGAGATGAGGTCTCACCAAGTTGCCCAGGCTGGTCTCAAATCCCCAAGTTCAGGCAATCCTCTCACTTCGGCCTCCCTCCCAAAGTGTTGGGGTTACAGGTGTGAGCCGCCATGCCCGGCTAACCAGGATTCTTTTTTTTTTTTTGAGTTGGAGTCTCACTCTGTCATCCAGATTGGAGCGCAGCGGCCGCTCCCGGCCATCGCAGCCTTGACCTGCTGGGCTCCAGTGATCCTTCCGCCTCCGCCTTTCAAGTAGCTGGAACTACAGGCGCGCGCTACCGCACTCGGCTAATTTTTTGAATTTATTGTAGAGATGAAGTCTCGCCAAGTTGCCCAGGTGGGTCTCGAACCCACAGGCTCAGGCAATCCACTCTCCTCAGCCTCCCAATGCACAGGATTACAGGCTGAGCCACCGAGCCCGGCTTAACCAGGATTCTTGAGCAGAATTCCTTTGTCTCCACTTCCCACTCCATCACCAACCTGTATAAGTCATGTAATGAAAGCAAGAAATAAACTGATTGTGTTAAACCAAGATTCTGGGGTTCATTTGTTACTGCAGCATCATCTAGGCTAGTATAGCTGCTTTTCTAGATCTTTTGGCAAAAAAGGAAACTATCTGGAGGAAGGATGAGCAATCCAAATTATGCAGCTCTTGCATGAGCCACCAAGGCTTCACCGGGTTATCTTTGCATCATGTTCCCCAAATGTGTTTCCACTCCCTCCTTTGTCACTGTTCCTTCAGTGTGGTAACATGAGGAAAAACCCTGGTTGGCTGGGGGCTGATCTCTGACAGTCCCCTTCTGATGATTTATCTTTATTCACCAACCTCCTCTTGGAACTCCAGCCTTGCTAAACATACGGGACAAATCAGTAAAATTATTCATTGTGGTTTTCATCTGAATGAGTTGGCTTCCGCTCCTAAGAAAGATCTTAACAAAACAGGAAGTTTTTCTTGGATCTAGAAATGGAACTCTGCCTTCTGACCTTTTTTTAAAAACCAACTTCTACAAATCTGTTTTCCTGCTTCTTTGTCAAGGGTGGGGCAAATAGAAGAGCGTAGATAAAACCAGCAAATCTGGCTTAGTACAGCAGAGTTAGGGCTAACTGAGTTGGAGGGGGTAGGTGGAGTGTAAAATGGCACCTTGACCAGGCCAGACCACATTTACCCATCTGACCACTTTATCTCTTACCTCTTCCCCCACCTTGGCCTTGGGGAAGAGGTGTGAAAGGAGCTTTGTAGGACCAATGAATGCTATGGATAGTTGGTACCCACTCCTTGATAGTAACCCTTCACAAATGTATCCCAGCTGATATTTTTCAACATTTTGACTTGCCTCACCCACTAGATTCCAATTTTGATTTGCCTCATCCACTAGATCCCAATCTCAAGACCTGACACATATGAGAGGGGACTCCAAAAACCCTGGAATTTATTTATAAAAAATTGTGTATTTATTCTTATATACTTAAACTTCAGTTACCTTCCAGGTACTGTTTGGTGCAATCAACCTATGGAGATGCTTTTTCCACTCCTCACAACAGTTTTTGAACTTGTCAATTTGATGCCTTTTAGTGCTTCTGCCATTTTTTGTTTTGCCTCTTCCACACTGGCAAAACGTTTCCCTTTGAGAAATTTTTTCATCCAGAGAAACAAGAAAAAGTCACTCGTGGTGAGATTGGGGGACTAGGGAGGGTGGGACATAGGGCTCACACTAATTTTGGCCAGAAACTTTTGAACACTCAGCACAATGTAGGCAGGTGCTCTCATAAATTACCCATTATGAAATAGCCAATGGGATGAAAGGATCGCAAAAAACAACAACAAAAATTCACTGAAGCTGAACGCAGTCTTTCAAAACAGTAGCTGGTACACTGAGGTTGATGGGTTCCTAGAACACTTACCTAGCAGGGGAGAAGCCTGCACTACAAAGGGGCAGCCCTCTAAAAGATTATTCTATTTTTGGGGGCACCCCTAATAGTGGGCATCTGAGTACTGGAAGAAATACAGGCAAGAATAATGAATTCTTTTGTTTCTTGAGTAGGAGTCTCACTCTGTCGCCTAGACCGGAGTGCAATGGCACGCTCATGGTTCCCGCCTCCTGGGCTCAGGCGATCCTTCCACCTAAGCCTTCCAAGTAGCTGGAACTACAGGCATGCACCACCATGCCCAGCTAATTTTTTAATTTATTGTAGAGATGAGGTCTTGCCATATTGCCCAAGCTGATCTTGAACCTGCAGGCTCGACAGTCTTCTTGCCTCCACCTCCCAAAGTGCTGGGATTACAGGTATCAACCACTGCGCCCAACCTTGATTTTTGTGTGTTTTGAGTAGGAGTCTCACTCAGTCTAACCCTAACCCTAACCCAGGCTGGTCTCCAACCCCTGGACAATACTCTTGCTTCCACCTCCCAAAGTGCTGGGATATCAGGTGTGAGCCACTGCACCCAGCAGGAATAATGGATTCGTATAACTTTTTTTTGAGTTGGAGTCTCACTTGGTCACCCAGACTGGAGAGCAGTGACGGCTCCCAGCCACTGCAGCCTCGACCTGCTGGGCTCTGGCGATCCTTCCGCCTCAGCCTTCCAAGTAGCTGGAACTACAGGTGTGTGCTATCACACCTGTCTAATTTTTGATTTACTGTAGAGATGAGGTCTCGCCAAGTTGCCCAGGCGGGTCTTGAACCCGCGGGCTCAGGCAATCCACTCACCTCGGCCTCCCAAAGCGCTGGGATCACAGGCTGAGCCACCAAGCCCGGCCTCTTATAACTCTTAAAATGGACATGGAGATTGAGACCAACCCAGGCAACTTGGCGAGACCTCATCTCTACAATAAATCAAAAATTAGCTGGGCGTGGTGGTGCATGCCTATAGTTCCAGCTACTTGGAAGGCTGAGACAGAAGGATTGCCTGAACCCAGCAGGTCGATTCTGTGGTGGCTGTGAGCGTGCCACTACACTCCAGCCTGGGTAACAGAGTGAGACTCCAACTCAAAAAAAAAAAAATTTTAAAAAAAGAATTTGAGTTTCGGCTAGGTACAGTGGCTCATGCCTGTAATTCCAGTCCTTTTGGAGGCCAAGGCAGGAGGATAGCTTGAGCCCAGGAGTTCAAGACCAGCCTATGCAACATCGCGAGATACATCCCTACAATAAATCAGGTGTGGAGGTACACAACTATAGCCCCATCTACTTGGAGGCTGGGGTGGAATTATTGCCTGAGTCCAGGAGTTTGAGGTTGCGGTGAGCTGTGATCATACCACCACACTTCCAGCCTGGGCAACAGAGTGAGATCTTGACCAAAAAAAAAAAAAAAGAAAGAAAAAAAGGCCAAAAGCAGTGGCTCCCAGCACTTTGGGAGGACTGCCTGAGCCAGGGGTTCGAGACCAGCTTGGGCAACTTGGTGACACCTTATCTCTACAATAAATCAAAAAATTAGCCAGGCATGGTGGCTCACACCTACAATTCTGCTAGTTTGAAGACTGAGGTGAAAGGATCGCCTGAGCCCAGCAGGTCGAGGCTGTGGTGGCCAGGAGTGTGCCACTGCCATTCAGCCTGGATGAGAAGAGTGTGAGACTCTAACTCAAAGAAAAAAAAAAAGAAGCATTTAAGTTACTTATTCAGGGTGACACAGGGTCAGCTAAAAGGGAGAACTGAAACCCAAATCTCCTAACTTCTCTTTTCTTTCAACTGTATGACAGGTTAGATTTAAAGCCCTCTCCTCACCCCATCTGACACACACACTAGCACAGCCCATTTTTCTTTTGTTTGAGTTGGAGTCTCACTCCGTTGCCCAGGCTGGAGTGCAGTGGCTCACTCACAGTCACCCCAGCATCAACCTGCTGAGCTCCTGCAATCCTTCTGCCTCAGCCTTCCAAGTAGCCGGAACTACAGGTGGGTGCTAGCATGCCCAGCTAATTTTTTCATTTATTGTAGAGACAAGGTCTCACCATATTGCCCAATCTGGTCTTGAACCCACAGGTTCAGGTAATCCTCTCGCCTCGGCTTCCCAAAGTGCTGGGATTACAGGATTGAGCCACTGCGTCTGGCCAGCACAGACCATTTATTATTACCACTATCGTATAATGTAAATCACTGCCATGAGATTCTGTGTTACGTGTCTACATTTGTATCAGGAAAGCCCACCAAGAAAGACATCAAAATTCTGCATCATTGTCACTGAATGATAGAATCTCATGAAGCTAATTCTTTAGTTTTACTGATTTATATTTTCCATTAATTTTCCCTAGAATAAACATGTAAATAAGAGAGGATAAATGGCCTTTAGTTTTCAATACTTTCTTTACATAGGGAATTCAATGATCTTTTGGCTCAGCACTTAGAATTTGTAAACAGGTATGTTTAGAGTGGAAGAACATAGGAAGGAAATCCTGACAGAAACAGCTAGTTATCCTCCAATCTGTACTTTTCTTCTAATATCACGGTTTTTTTTTTTTTTTTTTTGAGTCAGAGTCTCACTCTGTTGCCCAGGCTGGACAGAGTGCAGTGGCACACTCACGGCCACCGCAGTTTCTACTTGAGTTCAGGCGATCCTTCAGCCTTAGCCTTCCAAGAAGCTGGAACTACAGGCACATGCCACCATGCCCGGCTAATTTTTTGATTTTTATTGTAGAGATGAGGTCTTGCCAAGTTGCCCAGGCTGGTCTTGAACTCATGAGCTCGGGCAATCCTCCCAAAGTGCTGGGATTATAGGTGTGAGCCACCATGCCCGGTCACTAATATCATAGAATTTTTAGTTGGACACACAGTCACCCAGTTTCCCAGCATTCCTTGCAGCTCAATGTGGCCATAGATGGGAGTAGAAGTGATGCACGCAACATATGGATTATTGCCTTTAGATAGGAGGAGTGTCTCTATCTTCCCTTTCTGCTGGAATGCAAATGTGAGGGGAGCTGGGCAGCTATCTTTAACTATGAAATGGAAGCCATGTTTAGAGGGTGTAGCACAAGAGAAGGAAGCCAGGTCCTCACATTGCTACTTTATTTTGGTACCTGTTTGTTGTTCTTGAACCTATATCCTAATAATATCAAATCTCAAACACTTATCAGAACAGCGCTCCAAATTCCTGACCTGAAAACAAATGTGTTCTTTGCATTATAGAATTGCTTTAGTCAAACTTTCTTTTGTTTATGGGCACAAGGACCCAATTCTACCTCAGTGATCAAGAGTGAGTCCTGAATCCAGGGTATGTTATGTAATATGGATGATAAGTCAACTGCAGAAATTCATCCAGTATTTTCAGCAGATCATGCATGCTTGGGTACTTGGTTTCCGGCTCTTTCTGCCTGATTCTAACCACGCACTCCTCCTACAGACATAATTCAGAATTTGTGCATGTGGTGCACAGGGTTTTGTGTAGGAGGGCTGCCCAAATGAGCCTTCTTACCATATGGCCTCTTGGGCAGTGTAGAAAACTCAAGAGCACATCTGCTACTTAGTACGAATTCGTATGAATTACTGAGAATGGTAATTGTTTATGTATTAACACACAAAATAAGTTAAGGAGACTAAGGATAAACCATTGATTATCTCACAGTTACTGTGGGTCAGGTATGCAGGGTACAGCTTAGCTGAGTGCCTTGAATTTAGGGTCTCTCACAAGGCTGTATTCAGTGTGTTGGAAGGGTGGGGAGCAGAAGAGGATTCACGTCCATGTCCAGTCACGTGGCTGTTGGAAGATCTCAGTTCTTCTAGCAAGCAGTAACTTCTTTTTTTTGAGTCGGTGTCTCCCTCTGTTCCCTAGGTTGTAGTGCACTGGCATGCTCATGGCCACCGCAGCCTTAACCTGCTGGATTCATAATCCTCTTGCCTCAGTTTCCCAAAGTGCTGGGATTACAGATGTGACCACCATGCCCAGCACAAGTAGTAACTTTTTTCCTTTTCTTTCTTTTTTTTTTTTTTTTGAGTTGGAGTCTCACTCCATCGCCCAGGCTGGAGTGTAGTGGCACACTCACAGCCACCCCAGCGTCGACCTGCTGGGCTCCGGGGATTTTTCCGCCTCAGCCTCCCAAGAAGCCAGAACTACAGGCACATGCTACCACAGCCGGCATTTTTTTTCATTTACTGTAGAGAGATCTTGCCAAGTTGCCCGGGTTGGTCTTGAACCCGCAGGCTCAGGCAATCCACTCGCCTCACCTCCCAAAGTGCTGGGATTACAGGCTGAGCCACTGAGCCCAGCCAAGTAGTAACTTTTTTTTTAAATTAAATTTTTTATTTTTATTTATTTATTTTATTATAAAGATGTAACCACTTAAAAGGAATTTTGGGCCGGGCTTGGTGGCTCAGCCTGTAATCCCACGCTTTGGGAGGCCGAGGTGAGTGAATTGCCCGAGTCTGCGGGCTCGAGACCTGCCTGGGCAACTTGGCGAGACCTCATTTCTACAATAAATCAAAAAAATTAGCCGGGCGTGGTAGCGCATGCTTGTAGTTCCAGCTACTTGGAAGGCTGAGGCGGAAGGATCACCAGAGCCCAGCAGGTGACCAGAGGCCGCTCCCGGCCACCGCACTCCAGTCTGGGCGACTGAGTGAGACTCCAGACTCCAACTAAAAAACAAACAAACCAAAAAAAAGGAATTTTGAACTCCCTGGATGGCTCTAACACAAAACAGTCTTACCTCTTGAGTTAAAGTTGCTCACTGGCCAGAAATTTCAGCCACTGATTTCTTGTCTGTGAACTTCCTGGGTCATGCTGAACTTTCTTTATAGTCTACAGCCAGAATGTCATAATTTAAAGAGGGATTGGTCTGAAGCCCTTCTAAGTAATTGGCAGCTCTGGTCTATGCATGGTAGTTTGCAACCCATCCAAGCTACTTAAAGATTAAAATAATACCTGACTGAATTGTTTTGTCTGAGAATTCCCTCACAACTTCTGAGGTCATTCTGTGATACCATATTGTTTCTTTTTCCTCATTTTTCAAATGAAGATCTGAAAAGTTATACAGCAGCATCAGGATTTAAGCCTTCCCTCTGTATGAAGCCAAAGCCCTGTTTGTTTTTAGGCCTCAGTAAGCAGAGCTGGTCCAGAGGCCGGAAAAGTCATTTGACAGCATTCCAGCCCAGTCAGCATCTTCACTGAGGAGCTTTGTTATTTGCTGTAAACAGTTGTAAATTTCCAGAACCGCAGGCACACCCATATTAAAATGTTCATTACTAAGATGCCTCATAATGCCAAATGCAAATGCAGTGAATTAAAGTCCCAGTGGAATTGTCTCTGGATCCCCTTCACTAGCATAACTGAGAACTGACAAAATTGAACTTTTCTTAAATGATATATTTAGCCAGATCTCTCAGATCTGACCCCTTCTATCATTGTATGAAACCTGTCAATTATGGAAAAAAAGAACAGTAGGTGATGCTATCCCTTTAAGCTGCTTTTTAAAATGTGAAACCTATTTTGCTGAAGGAGAATTTGTTTAAATAACAGGACTCCTACAGGTCCCCAAGTTTTGCTGAAACTCAGGAAACACATATGGACAAGTCTTTCGTTAGCACTCTTTCTAAAAGTTCCAGAAAGCCCAGTTTCTGATAAAGTGCCCTGCCGGAACAGAAGACCTTAAAAAACAAAAATCCCACTGGGATGAAAGCAGCTCATTTGTTTTCAAGTTATGGTCCTTCCGTCCTCGGGGCGGGCGGCTCCTCCCCCATGTCGGTGTCTGCGGCTTTGATTTATAATCTTCCAACCACACAAGCCTTGGTATTCATTGGGATCCTACAAAGAGGTTAAGGTGTAAACCAGGAGGAAGCTTTTAGGGACAAGAGCCAGTTGAGGGTGGGGAGTGGGGAATAAGGAGGAAGACAAAGTTAAAGAGAGGAAAAGCAATTAAGAGAGACCACATGCTTGGCTTAAGTGAATGAGTACATGGGTAGGGAAGGACCCGGCTGATTGAAGGACTGCTGAATGCGGTTTTGCCCACCAAGACGGTGCCTTTGGTTCTGCGGCACAGCTTCCAGTGGGTGAGCTCCTTGCCCAACACACTGTAATCAGGATAGCCAACATGTGAACCCCCGTCGGCCTTTGTCAAGTCTTCTTTTATATGCTTGCACAGCCAGATCTGTGTTCCCAGCTGTACCACTTGGGATTTGCAGTTTATGCCCTGGGGGGTAAATAATAGAAGCTGCATACAATCTTCTGCCAGAAAAGAACTTGCTTCCCCAGCTTGGAGGTTCAGTTGATGATGAATGCAAAACGTTTACTAGAAGAGAAAAACGAGGTACTCCACGGGCCTACCTGTGAAAATTGGGAGGAGCTAAGTAAACGTGAGCCATCACAGGACTAATAATTACCATGATGAAAGAGCTAGTTAGGTGGGCTTTCTTGAAAAGGAGGAAGAAGCCTCAGTACTGATGACTTAGTGTCTGCAAGGAGCCTCAAGATTCTCCTCGCAGGCTTTCCCGAAGGCTGTGTCTCTTGAAAGTCTTCCTTTGGAATGGCCACCGGCTATAGGGGCAGACTCAGGTTGGAAGTCTGGCTCTGTCCCTTGTTATCTGTGTGAACTAGCACAGTTTTCTTCTCTGGAAAATGGGGAGAATACCCTCTATTAGATGTGATTGTGGAAGTTAGAAGTAATGTATGTAAAATGCTTAGTATAGCACCCAAACATTAACAGAGTCTCAATAGAGCTAACTGGTAGCTAGCTGTTCATGAGAAAATTAATCTGGTTTAGCACTGACACAATGGAAGAAGAGAAAATATTGTGACATGTCTAATATAAGGCACACAGGAGAAATAAGCATGGGGACATTTATAATAACAGGAGCAACCAAAGACTTCAAAGACAGGGGAGCCAGAAGCACCCAATGCTTTCCCCCCAAGCAACGGGGCTATTGGGAGAGCACAAGAAGTAGTGGTGTTGAGTGCCAAAGTCCATGTCTGTCGATGCAGAGAAAAAAACTATAGATGGTCACCTAGACTATCTGGAGAGGGTATCTCTTGGACTGTCACAGAAAATAAATTTTAGCTGTATAGCCTAAGCAATGCTGAAAATGGGTAAGAATGGATGAGGGCAGTTCTGGAATCTACTACTCTCATTGACTTGTCAATAAGGATCCACAAATTTCGTAGTGAATGTATGAAACACATGGTGAACATAGTATAATTATGCTGCTTTCACACGTGCACATTGATAACACAAATTCTGTCCACAGCCTGTTCAGAATCTACACAATCCAAAAAAAAAAAAAAAAAAAAAGGTATTTGGTCTCTGGCTTAAATAACAAAAAACAGAATCCAAATATTCAAATTTACACATATATATATGTGTGTGTAAATATATATATATATATATTTTTTTTTTTTTTTTTTTTTTTTGAGTTGGAATCTCACTCTGTTGCCCAGGCTGGAGTGCAGTGCACACTCACCACCATCTCAGTATCAACCGCTGGGCTCTGGCGATCCTTCTACCTCAGCCTTCAAAGTAAATGGAACTACAGATGCGTGCTACCACGCCTGGCTAATTTTTGATTTATTGTAAAAACGAGGTCTCACCAAGTTGTCCAGGGTGTTCTCGAACCACGGGTTCAGGCAGTCCTCTCACCTCGGCCTCCCAAAATGCTGGGATTACAGGCTTGAGCTATTGCGCCCGGCCTGTACTATTGTTTTATCTATCATTCATCTCTATGTCTTCTAAGATCTACCATATAATCACTTAGCTTGAACATTAAAACAATTATTTGTTGAGTGTGCAATTATATACACTGTGAAGGATGCAAGGAAATTTAACAAGCTCCCAGACTCAGAACAGCCATGAATTGACTCAGTATTATGGGACCAGAGATCAGAATCAAACCTAGGCTTTTATTCTTTATTTTTTGGAACATTCTTCACATTCCAACTAGCAGATGACATCTGAGTCAAGATCGATTACTTGTCTTCAACCATGTTTATGTAAAAAACAGCTAGCATTTATTGGGTTCCCACTATGTGGTAGGCAGCCATGCAAGGTCATTTAGTTCTCAGAGGAATCTGATACTTAAGCCTAGCGATTAAGAAACTAGTGTAAGGTTACAGCCTAATGTGTCTCATCACTAGGAAATAAGTAGGTGCAAAGAGGGAATTAGAACTTTACATTTCTTCTAATAGCTTAGAGCAGGGGTCCTCAAACTACGGTCCCGCGAGGACACTTATCCGGCCCACCGGGTGTTTTTGCCGCCACTGCCTGTCCTTCCTAGCAGCCGACTGGTCCGGCCCGCAGTGCGCATGTGTGGAATGTGCGTGGCACTCCCCGCCTCCCCTCCTTCTCTGTCTCTCCCTCCTCTCAGTCTCGGGTGTGATTGGACGAGTCACGAGCTTGCCTGTGCAGAGCCTGCTGCTGCCTGAGGACCGAACAAGTTAGGATTTTTTTTTTAAAGTTAGGAGGTCTATTTTTTTTTTTTTAATTTTGCAGCTAGTAGGGCCTTTTTTTTTCCCTGAAGTTAGGAGGTCTGTTTTTTTTTTTTTTTTTTTTTTTGCAGATAGGGGGCGCCTTTTTTTTGAAGTTAGGAGAGCCTTTTTTCTTTGAAGTTGGTTAGTTGGCTGGGGGTGGTTTCTAGGGGGGTTGCATCACAGTGATAACGCAAATAGCGCTCAGTGCTAATACAAATGGTTTTTTTTAACTATAGTCCGCCCCTCCAACGGTCTGAGGGACAGTGAACTGGTCCCGTTTTAAACGTTTGAGGACCCTTGGCTTAGAGTGTGATACATGATGCTTTTGTCATTTAAAAAATACACTAGAGGGCGCTAAATACACAAGCTGTGACTTAACTATTTTGATATTGCAGTTCCCACAGTGGTACAGATATACAATCAGTAATGAATTCATGCCAAACAGGTCTTGCCAAAAAGAGTATGACGCAATTCATGATAATTGAGAAGCTATATTTCTAGCCCCTCAATTAAAAAACCCTCATGCTTTATACTGAGCAATTTATAATTTGTCTCTAACTTGATACTAATTGCTAGTTAAAGTGCCTTTCAGTTAGGCGTTTAAAGTTTTTCTTGTTCTGTCAGCTGAGTGACAGAAGAAAAGGTTATGGTAACCTGGACAAAAATAAATTTTAAAAAATTGCACTGAGATATTTTATCTTTTAAAATTTATTTAGCCAAGTAAAACATGCATATATTTAAAAAGAGAGAAAAGGGAAAAAACAAACAAACAAAACATTTTGTATCTAAGAGCTTAAAATGAAAAGGAACAAGACGTCATCCTCAACCTCAAATCCCAGAAGCAATATATGTTAGAGGTAACTCTAGGTTTCTAAATAATGTTTCTACTTCTTGATTTATCAAATTGATGTTATCTATGTGACTTCCTAAAGGAGAACCGAGGAATTAGCTAACAAAATACCCATCTCTTATCACTAAAAGTTACAAAATAATGTTTGTTTTCCATAATTACAAAAAGCAATACATTATCATGTAAAAAAATGACATAAAGAGAATAAAACTGTTAACACAAAAGGCAGAGGAAATTATTTACATTTGATACATATCCTAATACATACAAATAAAAAGCATACATACACATAAAAACATACATTTTACAAAGATAAAATTACTTTGTACGTATTTCAATTATATATGATCATCCTTACGTGTCATTAAATATACTTTCTTTTTTGGGGGTCAGTCTCACTCTGTTATTCAGACTGGAGTCATGGGTTACTGCAGCCTTGAACTCCTGGGCTCAAGCAGTTCTCCCTCCTCAATCTGGCGAGTAGCTGGGACTACAGGCATGTGCCACCACACCCAGCTAATTTTGATTTTTTTTTTTTTTTTTTGTAGAGATGAGCTCTTGCTATGTTGCTCAGCTGGTTTCAAACTCCTAGACTCAAGCAATTCGCTGCCTAGGTCTTCCAAAGTGCTGCGATTACAGGCATGAGTCACCACACCTGACCTAAATATTCATTTTTGTCTTACCTTGTCCCCTGAAGGATTTAGAGCCTTGCATGGACTGCAGAAAGCAACCGAACCCCAATTCACTGCTCAGCCCGGAAGGGAAAGTTCTAATTGTTCCTCAATATCTTAAGACTCAGTGGATTATGAATGAGTCACAAGTTTGGAATTTGTTCAATTGTTTTGAGGAAGAGAATCCCTTTTGTATATTTATTATTTTATCATTGTCTTATAAATCATCACAAGACAAAACAGTTACTACAGTTATTAGTACAACTTAAAAAAATCTAGAATTTCTCTCTTGATCTCTTTTTAAGATCCCCCACCAGGCAACCCCATCGGGGCCCCTCCCACTGTGGGAGCTTTTCTGCTCTAATAAATTCTGCTTTAAAAAAAAAAAAAAAAAAGATTACCCCTCACCCCCACCTGCACTTGGTCCCAAACCCAGCTGTCTATGAAGCAATTACAAAGATTTAAAGCAGGGGTGGGGGAAGTGGGATGGTGTACGGTCCAAGAGTTTGGGAGCATTATGGTTTGCTGTCAAAACGTACTTGGGGGAAGGGAACAGCCTAAATTCTTCATGTTTTCCCTGTGAAATAAAAATATGATGATGCTACCAAATCCCTGCTTGGCCATCGCTTCACGAATACTAATTCAGTACAAAGCTCTGCAAATTGAATAAAAGAGGAAACTTCCTTAGGAACTAGAGCTTAATAGGCTGCTTAGGAGATGGCAAACATACTGAGGACCTCTCAAACACCTCATTTTTGGCTACAGAGTCATTCCCATGCTGTCTCCCGTGAGCAGCAATTTCCATATCGAACACACTGACATGGCTGAGCAAAGAGGCGCTCAATACGTCCCCACAGCTTTTCTTTTTAATTACAGAGATGAGGAATCACTAAGTTGACCAACCTGGTCTCGAACCCGTGGGCTCATACAATCCTCTCACCTCGGCCTCACAATGAGCTGAGATTATAAGCGTGAGCCACCGCGTCCAACCTCCCACAGCTTTTCCCTACTTTTTATGTAAGAGTCTGCTCTACGCTTGATACTATTCTAAGGGCTTTGCATGCATCTGATACATCAACCTAATTTAACAATTGAAAAACGAGAGGCTGAAAGGTTAAGTAACTTCAACCTGGACACAGCCGATAAGGAGTGACGGGGGAGTAGAAATTCAAATACAGGCCAGCCCCATAGCAGGGCCATTTCTCCTCCCGCCTCCCTTAGCTCAGCAACAAGAAAAATGAACAGACCCTCTCTCGGCACACAGGACAATGGACAGACTGGCCGCTACCGGCATTTCCGGAAGATGGCGGCTGCGCGGGGCTGGGAAGAGAGCAGACTGCGTCAGGGCCACGGAAAGCTCGGAGTGGCACCACACTGCTTTTCAGAAGAGGTGCGAAAGGGATTAAGCGGAGAAAGGGAATGAAATACAGGACTGAATACCGAAGATGCAAAGTCCGTGGACCCCGGGCCGCAGAAAGGGCCGGGCGGAAGTGGGCCGGGGAGTGAGGCCCGCGCAGCGGAAGTGCGTTCCTGGGGCGCCTCCAAAGGCACGCGGGGGAGGGGCAAGGGTGGCAAGACTGCTGCGCAGGCCCGCAATACTTCCCTCCGACCCGAAGGCAGGATCGGATTGTAAGTTGTTTCCAGCCGCCGGCAGGCTCGGCCCTGGGGCCTTTCGATCTCTGCAGCCCAGAGCTGCGCCCCCGCGGCTTCCGCGACGCTCTCCAGTGACCTGCTTTCCGGCACCGACCGCGAGATTCGGGCGGGCTGACCTGGCCTGCTGGCTCCACCCAGCAGCGGCCTCCCCGAAGCTAGAGGGCGGCACCCCTTATGACGCAGGAAGCGGCGTGGGTTACGCCCTGTGTCATGCCTGTCTGCATGGCTGCCCCGACTCCAGCGCCAGTCTCGGCAGGCTCTGGCCAGCAGCCAACCCACCCACAAATCTATCTTCCAGCGGGAGTGAAACCTTGGACAGCTCGCTGAAGTCCACCGGGCAAAACACCACGGAGCCAAGAGCGATCTAGCGCGATGACAACGAAGAGGCTGCTCGTGTGTAAAGTGGTTGGCGGGCCTTGCAGGGCATCTTAGGCGTCCAGGGTTATGCCTTTTTAAAAAAAAAAAACAACAAAAAACCCCACACCACTTACACTGTGTCTAATGATGCCAGTTACTGTCACATACAGTAGTAAAAGGGCCATTTTCACAAAAGGCCAAAACTGGGATAAGGAACTTCCCTCTCCTGATTGACCATAGTGGCTCCCAGAAGCCCTAAGTTTTTTTTTCTTAACTAAAGAAAAATTTCTTACTGTGGGCTTTCACCCCACCCTTAACAGTTAGGTGGGCTAATTTATCTACAAGCAACTGGGCGAAGGGGGTCACTGTAGCTGGAAACTAGGACAACACAACATACTCCCGGACCAAAACAGGGTCCTGAAATACCGTCACAAGCCTTACTACTTATCGGCCTTTTCGCAAAATTTTAACACCTTGCAAGGGATTCCTAACTAGGAGTTCGTGGATACAATTGAGAGTGCTTATGTGTGCATTACACAATAAACATTTAAAACATTTTGAGAAGGGAACCATAGGCTTTATGGAGCTGTCAAAAGGCCCATGGCATAAAACTAGCTAAAAATCCATGTATATTTAGGGGAGAGGAAAGCATTTCTTAGCACTTGTAACAAATGCAGCTTATTTTTCCTAGCCAGTAAGAATGACTACTCTAGAAATCATACTGCCTTTCCCTACTTTCCACTTTTTTGTTGGTCTTGAACTGTAGGCTCAGGCAATCCTCTCACCTCAGCCTCCCAAAGTGCTGGGATTATAGGCATGAGCCACTGCGCCAGGCTTAATAGAACTTTCATAACTGCTTTATAAGATGTTTATACTTCACAGACGAGTCTATCCTCTTAAAAGAAAATCTTTACTATATTATGTCCAATTGACTTGCTTTGTTAAACTCTTGTCTCCATGTGGTTCTGAGCTATGGCCGCCATGCTTTCTTAGCTTTGGCCCCCTCCCCTATCTTAGGGAGGTGAATCTCTCTCCAATTTACTTTCTCAATAAATTTTGCTTGGGGGAGAAAAAAAAAGGTAAAAACAGTATCCATAGTAATTAGTGATTACATTGAATTATAATTTTTAGTAGCAGCATCTTTGAAGGTTAAGTTTTCCCAATGAAGAGCCAAATAATTCCTTTCCACTTGTCAATTAGTTTATTCTTCTTGGATAGTGAACTTGATGTAGGCCTCAGCTCACAATTTAACCTATTAGTTGCCATTTCTCTTTAAAATAGGGAAGCTGGAAGGGCTCGGTGGCTCAGCCTATAATCCCAGCACTTTTGGAGGCCGAGGCAAGTTGACTGCCTGAGCCCGCAGATTCGAGACCATCCCGGGCAACTTGGCAAGACCTCCTCTCTACAATAAATTAAAAAGAAAAGAAATTAGCAGGGTGTGGTAGCGCATGCCTGTAGCTTCGGCTACATGGAAGGCTGAGGAGGATCGCTGGAGCCTAGCAATTAGCCACTGGGGTGGGCCATGAGGGTGCCATTGCACTCCAGCCTGGCATACAGAAGGCAATTCCAACTCAAAAATACACATATAAAAATAAAATAGGGATACTGATGATGTGATACGAGAATGTTAGTGTACAACCAATTACTCAGCACTAACTAGTAGGTTAAGAGAGAGATTATATAAACTACCACCACAGGTGTACTGAAAGTTTACCTGTCTACACTTGATCTTAGCCTATCCATCAATCATTTCTGAATATTTGTATTCTGATTCTGGGCTAAGCTGGCCTCTCTTTATTCTAGGTATTGACTGAAACTCTGATGACCAGCAAGGTCTCTGGCTCACTAGTGCCATCTGAGCAATATTTATTTTTAGAAGACTTAAGTTCAAACTTTCCCCTAATCGCATTTGTCCAGAATTTACTTTTCTGTATGGGACCACATAGTAAATAATTTAAGCTTTGCAAGGCAGTTTCACTCACATATTCCTCTCCTCTCTTCCCCCCATAACAACCATTTAAAAATGTAAAAAACAACTGCCACTAACTCCCAAGCAATTAAAAAAAAAAAGAGGCTGTGCTTGCTGTAGTTTATTAATTCCCGGTAGCCCTTAATGGGAAAAAGGGTAAACAAAGCTCAACTTTATGCATGCATGTACGATCACAGTAACAAACAGTGCTGGTTGGGCATTTAATTCAACTTGGTCTTTACCATAATGCTTTTTGGTATCTCAAATTATCACTGAACTCTTTGGTTTGGCCAATGAATGCAGCAAGTGTTAAAACATACTCACCATAGACTGTAAGAGAAGAGAAACTCAGTGGTTATAATGTGAAAAATATGGAAACTGAAAGATTTAGGTTCACTGCAACATGAGTACAATACTTATATGGATTTTATAGTTTTACATGTAACATCTTGCATTTCTTTTTTTTTTTTTTTGAGATGGAGTCTCACTCTGTCACCCAGACTGGAGTGCAGTGGCCGCTCCCGGCCACCGCAGCCTTGACCTGCTGGGCTCCGGTGATCCTTCCGCCTCAGCCTTCCAGTAGCTGGAACTACAGGCGTGCACTACCACGCCTGGCTAATTTTTCATTTATTGTAGAGATGAGGTCTCGCCAAGTTGAGACCCAGGTGGGTCTCAAACCCATGGGCTCAGGCAATCTACTCACCTCAGCCTTCCAAAGCGCGGGATTACAGGCTGAGCCACCGGAGCCCAGCAACATCTTGCATTTCAAGTAGCTCTTAAAACTTGCCTTTGTAACATAATGGGAATTACTATTGTTTTATGAAAATATTTCTGTAGAATTAAAAATAACAATTACAAAAAAATCAAGGCTGTTTCTCAGTTTATTTGGTTAAAGTCTACTTATGCAGCAAGCTGTAAATCCAATTTATCTGTGCTGTTTGCCACCTAAACCACCAATTCCTCATTTTACTCACCCCCCCACTTACATGTTTTATTTATTTATTTATTTATTTATTTATTTATTTATTTATTTATTTATTTATTTATAGTTGGAGTCTCACTGTTTCCCAGGCTAGAGTGTTTACTCATGTTTTATGGGACAGAATCAACTTAGGATACTGGCTTCAGTTCTGGGGAACCAAAGGAAAAAGAGCCAACCAAAGATGCAATAAACTGCTCCAACATCACTGAAGCTATTTATACACTGAATGTAGTAAGACTGACACATGACAGTCCATAGATACATGTGCTATCAGATTATACAATGCTTGAGAGGAATTTTAATGGAGTGTCTTTGGCACTTGTTTAAACTTTGGTCCTAGGAGTTCAGATACTTTAGGTGAGTCTCTATAACAACAGAAACCATCAAATGGTAAACAACTAAGAATGAAAGCCATGTTTTAACACCTTTAATTCCATCCTTTTTTTTTTTGAGTCGGAGTCTCACTCTGTCACCCAGACTGGAGTGCAGTGGCTGCTCCCGGCCACCGCAGCCTCGACTGCTGGGCCCCAGCGATCCTCCCACCTCAGCCTTCCAAGGAGCTGAAACTACAGGTGCGCGGTACCACGACTGGCTAATTTTTTTTGATTTATTGTAGAGATGAGGTCTCGTCAAATTGCCCAGGTGGGTCTCGAACCCGCGGGCTCAGGCAATCCACTCACCTCAGCCTCCGAAAGTGCTGGGATTATAGTTACAGGCTGAGCCACTGAGCCCGGTTTTTCTTTTAGCATTTTTCTTTTCTTTTTTTGAGTTGGAGTCTCACTCTGTCGCCCAGGCTGGAGTGCAGTGGCACACTCCTGGCCACCGCAGCCTCGACCCAGTGGGCTCCTGCGATCCTTCCGCCTCAGCCTTCCAAGTAGCTGGAACTACAGGCGCGCACTACCACACCTGGCTATTTTTTATTTTATTGTAGAGACAAGGTCTCGCCAAGTTGCCCGGGCGGGTCTCGAACCCGCGGTCTCAGGCAATCCTCTCGCTTCGGCTTCCCAAAGTGCTGGGATTACAGACAGAGCCACCAAGCCCGGCCTTTAATTCCATTCTTAATCTCTGTTCTTGGGTGATTATACGGCACATTATTTATAATTGTAGCCACTCAAATTATCCCTCACTAACTCTTAGAACAGGAAGAATGATTAACAAAATGGAATGTGGGAAAGACTAAAGTCCACACCTTATTTGTCCCATCAGCTATGAATTTATTAGGCCGGGGAGTTAAAATATAGCTACCTTAAAAAAAATTTTTTTTCCCTTCTCATTTGACAAATCCTTATTTTATTCATATACTCATAAACACAACTGCGTTTTCCTTTGCTTTTCTAGTTAAAGAATCCCACAGCTAATGACTGTGAGCTACTTTGGTTTCTAATTTGAGGAAACTCTACACTTTAACTTGAATAAAATAACACAGTTCTCTAAACTAATATGTGATTTCTACTCAGTGCTCTGAATGTTAAAGAAATTCAATGAGAGTAACATAGGAAGTAACTACAACTCTCTAAGCAGCCAAATGCCCCATCAGGTAAATAGTGATGCCCATCAATGAATGAAGATTCCCACTGTCCCTACCTCGTATCCAGTGGAACATAGTTAACTTGGCAGTATCTGCAGGGAAACACCCTATTGAGCTTACTTACCTTAGATCTAGGTGAAATTAAATTGCACATTTTCTGTTCCCAGCTAATCTTCTGGATAATGTACTGACCATGGCGGGAGTTAATCAAGACTAAAACATACCTTTTAATAGTCTCAGAAATAATCTCTCTCTCTCTCTCTCTCTCTCTCTCTCACACACACACACACACACACACAGTTTATTACCAGAATGATGAGAGAATGAGTTTGTCTCATATATTTACTATATAGTTTCATATATATCCATATGCTTTGGCTGTATTATTAGCTTGCTGAAATAGTTTGTGGTTCTTTACATTTAGCTTTTATAGATAATCTGAAGATCTAATGAATGCTTATTTACTAATCTAAGCTGGAAGCTTCAAACATAGGGGATCAAGTAATCTGATTCTGTAATAAGGCAATATTTTTAAGGCTGAGGGCACATTAACCAAGTTAAAAGATAGGTGTGAGCTGGGTGCGCTGCCTCACATCTGTAATCCCAGCATTTTGAGAGGTGGAGGCGAGACCTTGTCTCTACAGAAAAAAAAATAACCAGGCTTGGTGGTCCACACCTGTAGTTCCAGCTACCTGGAAGGCTGAAGCAAAAGGATTGTCTGAGCCCAGTAGGTAGAGGCTGTGGTGGCCATGAGTGTGCCACTGCACTCCAGTCTGGGTGACAGAGTGAGACTCTAACTCAAAAAAAAAACCCCAAAAAACAAAAAAATCCAGAGATATTACCTCCAAGGAGGTTAACTGTATCAGAAGTCTAATGACATTCAGAAAGTTGCCTGGATAATGTACTGGATGCTCAACATACCAAAACACACGGAACATGCTCAACATACCAAAACACATGGAATTATATGATGAAAATATTTACTGGTATTAGGACTTAATTTTTTTTTTTTTTTTTTGAATTGGAGTCTCACTCTGTTGCCCAGGCTGGAGGGCAGTGGCACGTTCCTGGCCACCAAAGCCTTGACCTGCTGGGCTCAGGTGATCCTTCCACTTCAGCCTTCCAAGTAGCTGAAACTACAGGCACATGCCACCACACTCAGCTAACTTTTGATACTTTTGATTTATTGTAGAGATGAGGTCTTGCCAAGTTGCCCAGGCTGGTCTTGAACTTGTGGGCTCAGGCGGCCTCCAGAAGTGCTGGGATTATAGGCGTGAGCCACCGTGCCTGGCAGGACTTAATTTTTAATATTAATTAAAAAAAACAGGATCACTAAAATCCTAGCTCATGAGATTCAAGTATCTTAAGATCTACTAGTCTTAGATTACTAATATTAAATGAAGTGATGCTTCTATTCTTGAGTTACTCTTGGATTTAAAGTTACTGGTTTGATCTTTAGGGAGAACAGCAACCTTAATTAAAAGAGCCTATTATCTAGACATCTAACAGTAATTAGTTGTAAAAGTAGTAACATGAAATCCCACTATGCTTAAAATAACAGTTGATAGCTGCCTCCATTTCTTTCTTTCTTTTTTTTTTTTTTGAGATCGAGTCTCACTCTGTTGACCAGGCTGGAGTACAGTGACACACTCATGGCCAATGCAGCCTCGACCTGCTGATCTCAGGCGATCCTTTTGCTTCAGCCTTCCAAATACTTGGAACCACAGGCACATGTCAGCATGCCCAACTAATTTTTTGACTTATTGTAGAGATGAGGTCTCGCCAAGTTGCCCAAGCTGGTCTCAAACCCATGGCTCAAGCAATCCTCTTGCCCTCGCCTCTCAAAATGCTGAGATTACAGGCATGAGCCACCACACCTGGCAGCTGCCTCCACCTTCTTAAAAGATGCTCATATAAAGTGAGGCAGGGAGAGGAATGAAGAGAACCTGGTTAACTGGTATAAAAAAACAGTTCAAGTTCTAGTACTTGACAGTACAGCAAAAAATTATAGCTAACGATAATTTATTATATATTTCAGAACAGCTAGAACACTGTAATGTCCTCAACACAAAGATAAATGTTTGAGGTGATGGATACCCTAATTATCCCAATTTGGTTATTTATATACAATTTAATCATTGTATTCAAGTATCAAAATACATGTCCCTAAAATATGTATAAATATTATATATATGACAAATGTTTATTAAGTGGTTGAGAAATAAAGGCTTCTCTTTCACAACAAATCTATAAAGAGACAAGGCTTTACGTGTTTGACAAAAAGCTTAGGAATTAGACTATTCCAAATTTATTTTTTAAAAAATCCACTTCTAGTGGTATGTGGCTAAGATAAACCCCTAGTTATCTGATTTGGTCAATTTTTTTTTTCTTTTTTGGCTTATTATTTAATTTTTAAAAAACACTTCAGGGTGGGTGCTGTGGCTTATGCCTACAATCCCAAGCACTTTGGGAGGCTGAGGTGAGAGGATTGCCTGAGCCCACAGGTTAGAGACCAGCCTGGGGAACTTGCCGAGACCCCATCTCTACAGTAAAATAAAAAAATTAGCCGAGTGTGGTGGTGTGTGGAAGGATCACCTGAGCCCAGCAGGTCAAGGATATAGTGGCCACGAGCATGCCACTGTACTCCAGGCAACACAGTGAGACTCCAATTCAAAAAAACAAAACCCCAACACTTCTACTGGATTGGTTTCACTTTGGACTTCTAAAACTAGTCTCAGAGTTTATGCAGGAAACCGAAATACTAAATAGGTATTAGAATAACTGAGTTTACTGACAGCTAGGTTACAAACTGCGTGACTTCAAGGTGAGTGGGCAATTTACTACTTGTAAGCCCTTCATTTACAAAACAAAGACAAGGAGCTGGTTTATTTAATCTTCAGGCAACTCTTCTTATATCATTCATTTGCAATTCTAAGACTTATGCCCATACTGTCTTATTCTACTTACAGAATTTTATATATAGTTGACCCTTGAACAACATGGGCTTGAACTGTGCAGGTCCTATTATATATGACAATTTTTTTTTTTTTTGAGTTGGAGTCTCACTCTGTCGCCCAGACTGGAGTGCAGTGGCCGCTCCCGGCCACCGCAGCCTCGACCTGCTGGGCTCCGGCGATCCTTCCGCCTCAGCCTTCCGTGTAGCCGGAATTACAGGCATGCGCTACCACGCCCGGCTGATTTTCTGATTTATTGTAGAGATGAGGTCTCGCTGCCCAGGTGGGTCTCGAACCCGCGGGCTCAGGTAATCCACTCACCTCAGCCTCCCAAAGGCGTGGGATTACAGGCTGAGCCACCGAGCCCAGCTTATATATGACAATTTTTTCCCACTTCTGCCATCCCTGAGAGAGCAAGACCAACTCCACCTCTTCCTCCTCAGCCTACCTGAGGTGAAGATGAGGATGAAGACCCCTTTATGATGATCCACTTCCACTTAATGCACAGTAAATGTATTTTATCTTACAATTTTTTCTCTAGCTTCCTTTATTGTAAGAATACAATATATAACACATATATAGAATAAGTGTTGACTGTTTATGTCATCAATAAGGCTTGTTGCAGTCAACAGTAGGCTATCAGTAGTTTCTGAAGAGAGCATCAAAAAGTTATAGCTGAATTTGTGTGCAGGAGGGAAGTTGTGCCCCAATCTTCAAGTTGTTCAAGGGTTAACTCTATATGCTTGGCACCTGATCTAGGACACTTTAATTTTTAAAGCTGACAAACAAATCGCTATATCCAGATTAGAGAAGTACTGGTGCTGGAGCTTTAAAAGTTTTACTAAGAAAAATTTCCACACATTCTTGGAGCTAATCCCGAATTTCATATCATACATTAGGAGTTCAGTGAAATTCAACTTTTCATGGCTACCTGTAGCAAACATCAACTTAATTTGCCCTGAAGTCCATATTAAATGCATGCCTGTGTCTCAGAAATGAGGCTGCCTTCTTATTCCCAGGTATCTTATTAGCAGAGTCAACTTCAACAATAACTTCTGAATTACGGAAGAAATGATTCATGGCAATAGTACATCCAAGCTTTTTAGGTTGGATGTCTAATATTAAGTAACATTTCCCCAAAAAGAAATGAAAAGACAATGTCTTAGCACTGTTGCTTTACATAGCCATTTTAGAGAAGCACTTAATTCCACATATCCAAGTGTCTATCTTTAAAAATTTTTTTTTAATTTTGATTTATTTTTTTAATTTTTTTTAATTTTTTTTTTTTGAGTTGGAGTCTCACTCTGTCACCCAGACTGGAGTACAGTGGCCAGGAGCTTTTTTTAAATTTTTTTGAGTCGTAGTCTCACGCTGTTGCCCAGGCCACCGCAGTCTTGACCTGTTGGGATCAGGTGATCCTTCCGCCTCAGTCTTCCAAGTAGCCAGAACTACAGGTGAGTGACACTATACCCAATTAAATTTTGAACTATTGTAGAGATGAGGTCTCACCAAGTTGCCCAGGCTGGTGAAGCCCTGGATTCAGGGAGTCCTCTCATCTCAGGTTCCCAAAGTGCTAGGATTACAGGCTTGAGCCACCGTGCCCGGCCCAAGTGTTTATCAAAATAGAATTTGCACACCAAGTTCCTGGGAATGGGGCTTGTCAAAAATGCAGACTCCTGGGTCACAGTAAGTAGTTCACTTATGGCTCTTTGGAAATTGCTACTCTAAGAAAATTATGAACAGTGATACTAACATTTTGTTTTTGGGACCTGTGGGTGAGGAGCCCAGTAACATATAATTTTAATAAGCTTCACAAATGATTATGATGATGAAATTGGCTTGGGAGCCACTAATTTGAAGCATTTTTATGTGACCTTAGTAGGAAAACTAGTTCTTTATGTAGTACCTGCAACTACCCCTTTGGAAAAGCAATTTGTTGGTATCTATGTAACATTAAATCAATTGATTTATTGTTGCAAAATTTAGAAGTGACTTTTAACATAATGCTAGTCACTACAAATAATATAAACATGCTTGTGTTGCGGGAGGGATTAGCTAACACATTAATGGACTCAGCTTTTTTTTTTTATTGAGTTAAAGTCTCATTACTCTGTCGCCCAGGTTGGAGGGCAGTGGCATGCTCACAGCAACTGCAGCCTCAACCTGCCAGTGGGATCAGGCAATCCTTTCACCTCAGCTTTCCAAGTAGGACTCAGCTTTATTTAAAAAACTTTTTTAAATTTTTGAGTCAGGGTCTCTCACTCTGTCACCCAGGCTGAGTGCAGTGACTTGATCACTGCTCACTGCAGCCTCAATTTCATGGGCTCAGGTAATTTTTCAGCCTCTTGAGTAGACAGGACTACAGGCTTGTGCCGCTACACCCAGCTATTTTTTTTTTTGTAGAGACAAGGTCTCACTACATTGCTTAGTCTGGCCTCAAGCAATCTTCCTGCCTCAGCCTTCCACAGTGTTAGACTTACAGGCATGAGCCACCGTGCCCAGCCCTAAACCCTACTTTAGAAAAGTAGGTATTATTAACAACATGACCTACTGCTGATTATAAAGCATTCAGAATTTTGAAGCTAAATAATTCTGTGCAGAGATGAGTATGTATTTTTACCAGTACCATTTTGGGATACAAACTTGTTTAGTTTGTAGGAATGTTGCGCATATTGGAAAGCATTTATTATCTTCACCCATATTTGTAGAACAGTATCTGTTATTCTTTTGAAATGAGATGGCTGAATCTACCTGACCATTTTTTTTTTTTTCCCCCTGAGTTGGAGTTTCACTCTTGCGCCCTGGCTGGAGTGTAGTGGCATACTTCCAGCTATCGCCTCGACCTGCCAGGCTCAGGTGATCGTTCCACCTCAGCCCTCCAAGTAGCTGGAACTACAGGCACGTGTCATCATGCCTGGCTAATTTTGATTTATTGTAGAGATGAGGTCTTGCCAAGTTGCCCAGGCAATCCTCTTGCTTCGGCTTCTGAAAGTGCTGGGATTACAGGCTTGAGCCGCTGCGCCCGGCCTTACCCGAACTTTCCTCTAATTGGGCTGCTGAACTGTATAGAAAAGTTGACTGTGGGAAAATTCTCTCCTCTGAAGTTCCCTGCAAGTTAAAGCACCTTTACAGTTCTTTTAAAATTATATCTTGAAAAGGCTGGTTAATTCTGAAAAATAAGAATTTTCTATTTGTTCAACACAATTTAACATTTTCTCGAGACGTTTTATATGCAATGGACAAACCAATGAGTTCCAGAATGTGTTTCATCTGGGATTGCTAGGCTTTCATGATAATTGCGCCTGATGAAACCTAAGAGGAATAGATGTCCAATTGTCTTCTTGGTATCATTATTATACAGTAAGCATGGTTTGTGCTCTTGGGCATTGATCACCACCCATTTCTGGTTCCCTAATCATTAACCACAAAAATACACCTCTAACCTTTCTTTCTCTTTATAATCTAAGTTTAGGAGCTACTTTGCAGATTTGTATTTACAAATAGAAGAAACCTAATTAATTCAAAATTTACTTGAGCCCTTACTATGTCCTAGGTACTAATGCAGGCGCTACATATTTAACGATAAACTGAATCCTTTTATCTGAGGAAGACACTGCAAGTCTCTGCTCTCAGGGGCTCACATTCTAGTGGGTAAAGGAGATTCAAACTACAACAAGAGCTATAATAAAGCTGAGAACAACAGAATTGGAAAAAGATCAGAGAAGATACCTGAACTAAGTAAAGGATGCACTTCAAGGGTATTCTATGAAGGAATATAGCACAGGTTGAGTATCCTGTATCCGAAATGCTTGGGACCAGAAGTGCTTTGGATTTTTTTTTTTAATTTTGGAATATCTTCATATATACAAGATATCTTGGGGATAGATGCAAGTCTAAACATAAAATGCATTTAGTTTCAAACACACCTTTATGCATACTGCCTCAAGGTAATTTTATACAATATTTTAAATAATTTTGTGCATGAAATAAAATTTTGACTCTATCCCTCAAAATGAGGTCAGGTGTGGAATTTTCCACTTGTATTCCATTTTAGCACTCAAAAAGTTTTGAATTTTGGAGCATTTCAGATTTTGGATTTTAGGATTAGGGATGCTCAACCTGTAATATGGGTGGAAGCAAAAGCAGCAGAAATTAGATTTTTGATTGGGGAAAAAAGGCAAGAGCCACATCACAGAGGGCCTACTAGCATTGCCAACGTAAGGAATTTGGAATCCACTATAGGATTTCAAGTAATACCAGTTTCACATTTTAATAAGATCACTTTGGAGGGTAACAGATGGATTAGAAGGGGTAAATTAAAAGCTATGGTAAGTCAGGTTGCTACAAAGTTTTACATATAAATTCATTTGGCAAATATTCAGAGCAACTGACTATCCCAGCCTGAACTAACATACTGGCAGTGGGAACAAAGGCAAAGAGAGGAGGTAGACAAAGAAATACAAAATTAGAATGGACATCACTTTGGGACATAATGAACATACAGTGCTGAGAGACTGAGGCTTGATTCCCAGGTTTCTGACAATCCAAGACACAGTTTACAGGCTGTAATTCATTTTTAAGTTAATATATACAGCATTATCCCGTTTTGTTTTGGTAATATATGCCTGTTATAGACAAATCCATCTCTCAATCCCAGCACTTTGAGAGGCTGAGGTGAGAGGATTGCCTGAGCTCAACTTGGTGAGACCTCACCTCTACATCAAATTAAAAAATTAGCTGGGTATGGTGGCACAGGTCGGCTGAGGTGGAATGATCACCTGAGCACAGCAGATTGAGGCTGCGGTGGCCGTGAGCGTGCCACTGCACTCCAATCTGGGTGACAGAGTGAGACTCCAACTCAAAAAAGAAAGAGAAAAATCCATCTGTAAGCATATAACCCAGAGAAACCATTCAATGTTATTTCCCTTTTTTCAAAAAATTTTTTTGAGGCAGAGTCTTGCTCTGTCACCAGGCTACAGTACAAGGGCACAATCATAGCTCACTGCAGCCTTGACTCCTGGGCTCAAGCAATTCACAATTCTCTCACCTCAACCTTCCAAGTAGCTAGGACTACATGGACACAGCAGCATGTTCAGCTAAATTTATTTTTTATTTTTGTAGAGATGAGGTCTCACTATGTTGCCCAGGCTTGTCATGAACCCCCGGTTCTCAAGCGATGCTCTTGCCTTGGTTTCTCAAAGTGTTGAGATTACAGATGTGAGCCATCATACCAGGCATCCTTTACCTACTTCTATACAAACATATACAATATACAAAAGTCTCCCAAATTGCAATTTATTTTTATCATTTCTTTATAATATATGTTGCTTTGAAATAACTCTTTTTTTTTTTTGTTTTTGAATTGGAGACTTACTCGGTCACCTAGACAGGAGGTACAGTGGTACACTCAGGGTCACGCCAGCGTCAACCTGCTAGGCTTCAGCGATCCTTCTGCCTCAGACTTCCAAGTAGCCAGAACTATAGGTGCCCGCTACCACATCCGGCTAATTTTTTTTTTATTGTAGAGACGAGTTCTCGCCAAGGTGCCCGGGCTGGTCTCGAACCTGCAGGCTCAGGTAATCCACTTGCCTCGGCCTCCCAAAGTGCTGGCATTACAGGCTGAGCCACTGAGCCTGGCCCAAATCAACATTTTTACATATAAGTGGTTTCACTTTAAAAACTGGTTAAATGACAGTCTGATTTATATTTTCTTCATTTGTAAAATCAGATAATTAGCCGGGCTCGGTGGCTCAGCCTGTAATCCCATGCCTTTGGGAGGCTGAGGTGAGTGTGGATTGCCTGAGCCCATGGGTTCGAGACCTGCCCGGGCAACTTGGCAAGACCTCATCTCTACAATAAATCAAAAATCAGCCAGGCGTGGTAGTGCGTGCCTGTAATTCTGGCTACTTGGAAGGCTGAGGCGGAAGGATCGCCAGAGCCCAGTAGGTCGAGGCTGCGGTGGCCGGGAGCGGCCACTGCACTCCAATCTAGGCGACAGAGTGAGACTCCAACTCAAAAAAAAAAAAAAAAAAAAAAAAGAGATAGTTGAGATACACACATGATTCTCAAACAATAATCCTACAAGAAATCTGGGATAAATTTTCATTATTCTATAGTAAAATGAGAATAGGAACAATATGCCAAGTTTTTTAAAAAGACAATTTTTAAAATCATAAGACTGTGTCCTTATTTGCCATTAAAAGATACATTTTAAAAGGAAGTGCTGTTATTAGAATGTTGCTTTTTAGAGAAGGAAAACTAGCAACTATACTGGTTTCCATTTGATTCATTCAACAAATCCTAAAGCCTGGAAGTTTGATTAGCTCTAAAGCCCTTGTCAATTATTTCTTTTTAGTTTGCCTCTCATACATATTGGATCTCTATAAAAATTCTACCAAAAAACCCACAAGAGTTGCATTATTATTATGCTTCATTGACTCTGATCTTAAAACTACACGGACATGCATTATTTGATCTGTCCTAAAATCCTTGAGAAAACTATCCTATTTTCAAAAGATGATTGACCAGGAATAACCATTTATTTCCTATCACAAAGGCACTTGTAAGACACAAGACCTAGATATGAAGCAAAAGGGCCCTTGATTTGGAGGGGAAAAAAATCTAATCTGCTTGTTGGGACGACACCTAGTCACTGACAGCTAATGTTATGGACTCACGTGGGTATCTTAACAAAGGCTATTATGATTAATAATTACCCTGTTCTTATAAACAGTTTTCTTCCAAGCGGCTCAAAGCCTTCTGTCTGTACATAATGCCTCTCTTGATGCACAGTAACAATCTGAATGAACAAGCAAAAAAATAAAAATAAACGTTGCAAGTGAGGAGAGGCCGCAAAGGGCATCAATAATCAAACTGCCTTAAAATTCATAGCTTCAAGTTCAAATAGCCTATGTCGTCAAAACTTTTTACTCCCTCAATATTTATTTTTATTTTTTTGAGTCGGAGTCTCATTCTGTCACCCAGGCTGGAGTGCAGTGGCACGCTCACAGCCACCACAGCCTCAACCTGTTGGGCTCAGGCGATCCTTCTGCCTCAGCCTTCCAAGTAGCTGGAACTACAGGTGAGCATCACCACGCCCAACTGATTTTTTGATTTATTGTAGAGGCGAGGTCTCACCAAGTTGCCCATGTTGGTCTTGCATCCTTGGACTCAGGCAATCCTCTCACCTCATCATCCCAAGGTGCTGGGATTACAGGCTTGAGCCACCCTGCCTGGCCTACTCAATATTTAAAGAGGGACTACAATCCCACATTTACCTTCATTTGAGCATTCTAGAATCCTAAGTTAAAAAAAGTTAGCTGGTCTGGCTGTAATTATTGAGTTTTTAAGTACCAGATTGTATGACTGCTGTGAAGATATTCTTTACACTAAGAATTTTTTTTTTTTTTTTTTGAGTTGAAGTCTCACTCCATCACCCAGGGTCACCCCAGCATTGACCTACTTGGACACCAGCAATCGTTCCACCTCAGCCTTCCAAACAGCCAGAACTAGAGGCCGGCGCTAACATGCCCAGCCAATTTTTTTTTTTATGATACAGACGAGGTCTCGCCAAGTTGCCTGGGTTGGTCTCTAACCCATGGGCTCAGGCAATTCACTTGTCTCAGCCTCCCAAAGTGCTGGGATTGCAGGCTGAGCCACTGAGGCGGAAGGATCACCGGAGTCCCAGGAGGTCGAGGCTGCGGTGGCCGGGAGCGGCCACTGCACTACAGTCTGGGTGACAGAGTGAGACTCCAACTCAAAAAAAAAAAAAGTCTAACTCTCTTCTTCCCATCCCCAAGCCTCACCCCATAAGTTGACTTTAGAATCTGGGCTCTTCATTTTACTTTGAAATTCATATTTTACAATATTTTGGTTTTCACACACATTATAGTTATTTCATAAAAACGCAAGGTGAGGAAAAACTTTCAGTTTATAAGTGTAAAATTTATTCCATGAGCATATAACTTCCATGTTTTTAGAAATGTAAGACATCAGGTTGGGCGCAGTGGCTCAGCCTGTAATTCCAAGCACTTTGGGAGGCCAAGGCAAGAAGATTGCCTGAGCCCGGGGGTTAGAGACCAACCCAGTTTGGGTGACAGAGTAAGACTCCAACACACACACACATACACACAAGAAATATGAGATATAGCCTAAGTGTTGTTGATTTTTTTATAACTGCATTACGATAGTAATGGGGAAAAAGGCTTATAAATATCTTAATTTTATGCATAGAAAACCAAGTAGCCATTTATCTTCCAAAAATGACTGATTTTACTGAGTATCTATGCAGGTGATTTAACCATGCATTTAAATTAATTAAATAAAATATAGGCTGGGCATGGTGAGAGGACTGCTTGATTCCAGGAGTTCAAGACCAGCCTGGGCAACATAGTAAGACTGTGTCTCTACACAAAATAAGAAAAAGTAGCCAGGTATGATGATGCATGCCTGTATTCCCAGATACTCAGGAGGCAGAAGTGAGCCACTATCATGCCCCTGTACTCCAGTCTAGGCAACAGAGTATGTATGTTTTGATGTAGGCGCCTGACCACTCTCAGAGTACAGTCCTTATTCTTGACAGTTTCTATTTACTTGATAAAACATATTTTGGTTTGGCATATCTCATGATCATTTTGATTTTCATGGCACAAAACCTCACCACACTGATCTTCTTCAACACGTTTTCTATTTTGTTTTTTATTTCAGAGAAGGCTATTTGGACCTAAAGCTATGACACAGGAAGTAGTCTACTACAAAAGTGCAATTTAAGGTCAGTTTTCTTTGTAGCTTATATGACAAAAGTTTAAGAAAGTCTCTGTTTCTCTCTTAATTTCACTATGCGAATTTCTGGTAAAAGAGGCTGAGAGGGCTTCCTACAGTACCCAAGTGTGACTTGCCAGTTATAAATAAAATTAATTCTTGTTTCCACAGGTAACAATAAGAAATTCAGAACACTGTGATATACATGTATTTGCAGAAGGCTATACACTGTTACAGTAACAAACAGAAATTGCATTAATTGTGAAAAATGGGGAAGGAAGAGAAGAACGGGAACTAAAATTATGTTAAGGATTACCCAGGACAGCAAGACATAGGATACATAGTTAATGAAAACAAAAATTAAGCAATTTATTTAACCACTGATTTGAATGGCTTCATATACAAACAAAGAACATCAAGTTTGATCACACCCAGGAAACTTTAATTCCCATGTCTGAGTTACCTCAACGATCTCAACTTCCTTATTTGTTTAAAGAGGATTAGAGCAAAATTAAGTCTCTTCTATCACTAATTTCTGTAAGACACACCATGAAGGAAAATATGAGCCAGGCATGGTGGCTCACACCTGTAATCCCAGCACTACGGGAGGCCAAAGTGAGAGGACTGCTTGAGCCCAGGGATTTGAGACCAGCCTGGGGAAGTTGGCAAGACCTCGTCTACACAATAAATCAAGAAAAATTAGTCAGGTGTAGTGGCATGTGCCTGTAGTTCCAGCTATTTAGAAGGCTGAAGCAAGCCAGGCTTGGTGGCTCAGCCTGTAATCCCGCGCCTTTGGGAGGCTGAGGTGAGTGGATTGCCTGAGCCCGCGGGTTCGAGACCCGTCTGGGCAGCGAGACCTCATCTCTACAATAAGTCAAAAAATCAGCTGGGCATGGTAGCGCATGCCTGTAATTCCGGCTACTTGGAAGACTGAGGCGGAAGGATCGCCGGAGCCCAGCAGGTCGAGGCTGCGGTGGTCGGGAGCGGCCACTGCACTCCAGTATGGGCGACAGAGTGAGACTCCAACTCAAAAAAAAAAGAAGGCTGAAGCAGAAGGATTGGCTGAGTCCAGCAGGTGGAGGATGTGGTAGCCATGAGTGTGTGCCACTGCACTCCGGCCTGGGCAACAGAGTGAGACTCCTACTAAAAAAAAGTTGGGGGGGAAGCAAACATAATACAAGTGTCCAGCTGACATTAGGTATAAATGGTACTCATTTTAATTCTTAGCTGGTCCTGATCTTTAGCTATCTAGACAGTCACTAAAAATCCATTTTAAGTACACAAACTGTACAAATACAAAGCAAATACACTTGATATAAAATTGTCCTAAGTCAAGCTTGCTTTTTCAAAATGTTTAACTTTGGAAACTTGTATGGCTCATTCTTTAAGATAGCAAAGAACCACTTTCAGAAGGAAAAAGTGGAAATATCAATATTTAGCCCACTTAGCACCGCTTTTGGTAACATCTAACATGCTGAAACAGGGCTTAGACATTTTTATTTTTAAAAAACGGGGCTTAGATGTAGCACTGTGACAGTTGAGTGCCACGGTTCATGCCCATAATCCCAGTGCTTTGAGACCAGCCTGGGCAACATAGTGAGACCCCATCTCTACAAAAACATTTAAAAAAAAAATTAGCTGGGTATATTGGTGTACACTTGCCCAACACACTGGGCAAACTGAGATGGAAGGCTCACTTGAGCCCAGGTGTTTGCAGTTACAGTGCACTATGATCATACCACAGAACTCCAGCCTGGACAACAGAGCAACACCCTGTCTCAAAAAAGAACTGGGAAACTTTAGTTTCACGAGTGTTATATTTCGGTGACAGAAGTAGAAGAGCTACCCTGTTAAGTACCAACAAGGTTGGTAAAATGTGAGTGAGATGGAAGTAAAAATTTTATTAATCAAAAAGCACTAAATTAAATGTTTATTTTTAAAATTTCTGAAAGGCGATGAGAAAAAGTAATCAGAATGTATAATATGGAAATTTGTCCAGGCCAAGAAATGTTAGTTCTGAAAAAACAACACACAGAATTCTGTATGTTAAAAAAAAAGAGAGAGAGAAGCAATGGTAACAGCATGCTACTTTTCCTCTTAAAAGTCAATGTCATAACTAAATGGGTGTTATCTTCAGACTTCTAATGGATGTGCTCCCACATCTATAAATTGATGATATGAATAATCATAAAAATTCTTCTGAAATGAAGACATTAAAGTGGTGGAAACACTATTTTCAAGTACAATCACAACTTTCTTAACTGCAGTGGTTATGTATGACCAAATAATATTTAGTTTAGCAGTAAGATCTTGATCATATAAGGGTAGACAAGCATATATACATATTACAAAAATCGGTTACGATTTTAGCTGATTGTCAGATGTGCATAAAATTATAAAAATGTATTTTGCACGAGCATAATGAATTTAAGATGTCCAAACATGAACAACTACTTAACTTAAAATTTGAAGCTTTTTAATAAAAGCTTTTTGGGACCTAGAATAAGAAAGATTAATAGAATAATAAGGAATATTAAGAATAAGGGCATTAGTTGCCAAGATTTATTTCCTAATGCAACAGCAAAATCTGTAAGTTCTGGCTTTTGATTGCCTATGCTACACAGATTCTCGGAATAAAACTTTTGCCAGAATGCTAAGTCCATGCTTATTAACAACCATGACCATCAATTATACAACATCTAATGCTATTAGGCAGTAAGTTACACATGTGCAGATGATTAAACAATTTAAGGAAACCTAGGTGAACTAAGTCTTTAAGACCACATAGTTTTTATAATAGTAGGTGACTAACTGGGAAAGGGAAAAGTCTGACACTTAAAGTTCATGCTTGCTCTAAATCATTTCTTTTTATGTACAACCAGCGAGAAAAAAAATGAGGTGAGAAAGTACTTTTTTTGAACTGTAATTCCACGTAAAGGTGACATATACCATTATGAATGAGATCTTACACCCCAGTATTACAACAAATTCTTGGTAATTGTCCTATTTTCAATTTGGAGTAAGAACAGCAACATTTGAGTTCCAGGCCTGGTTCTGTCACCCATTACTGTTAAGTCATTTCCCTCTTTGAGACTATTTCCTCAAATATGAGGAAAAAGGAAAAAACAAAAAAAAAAAAATTGAGGCTTACAGAAGGAATCCAAACTTGAGAAAAATTATCTGATCCAATCACTCACTTTTCAGTCTCATCTCTCAATGTACTTCACTCAAGCCTAGTCAAATTGGTTTACTTAATACTTTCTCTATTCCTGTTCTATGCCTTACACACAAAGCTATGATGACTGCAAATAAGTTGTGTGCCACTACCCTAACCCCTTCCCTACTGAAATCCACAGTTTGCCTCCCAATCCAAAAATTCTATTTTCTCTGTGAAAGCACATTACCCGTGAACTGGGAATCTGGCTGAATGCTTATAGTACTTGGCTACGTAGCCATGTGGCTTAATCCCAAAGTAGATTATAAATGAAATGGAGTAGGAACCAGTTCTTCTAGCTTGCACAATGACAGATATAAAGATCTAGATGAAGAACACAACAGACAGAACTCAGATTTGAGAGCTGACAACACCAGCAAAATACATGCTAAATTTTTTAAAAGGGAAAACCCCCTGAAATCTCATAACACAATGGTGTAAAATCAGTCAGATGTCTTGCACCCGATTTTATATTTAATGGACTTGCTATTGTCACCATAAACACACACAAGGTAAGACTAAACTTGAGAAACAGGTTCTCTCCCAACCTAACAACATTAAAGCTTGTCAGAGATACCATAGGGGCTAGGCATTGGGCATAACCTGTAGGTAAATACCTGTAATGGGGAGGTGCAAATAGGCTTAGAGTGAATTCACTTTCATAGTAAAAAGGAGGCTTATAAATTCCTACTGAGAGTTTGGGTGCTAACTTCTGACCTAACATATCAGAATTCAAGTGTTTAATAAATTAGTAGCAATTTCTCCAAATTTTGAGTTTGGCATACAGCCCCTTAATCAAGTCACTGGTGGTAGAAGCAATCTGATTTGAGAGGGCTATATGGTACAGTTTTCGCATATTTCAGAAATAATTTATACTACTTTCTTTTTTTTCTTTTTTGTTTTTGAGTCGGAGTCTCACTCTGTCACCAAAGCTGGAGTACATTTGCACATTCATGGTCACCGCAGGCTTGACCTAGTGGGTTTAGCTGATCCTTCCGCCTCAGTCTTCTAAGTAGCTGGAACTACAGGCTCATGCTATCATGCCCAGCTGATTTTTTGGGGATTTATTGTAGAGATACGGTCTCACCATGTTGCCCAGGCTGGTCTAAAACCTGTGGGCTCAGGCAATCCTCTCACGCAGCCTCCCAAAGTGCTGGGGTTATAGGCGTGAGCCACTGCGCCCAGCCTAAACTATTTTATTTTCGAAGGAAAGTGGAAACCTAGAGGGGGTGAATAACTGAAAACGTAGATTTCTGGGGTTCCGTCTTTGAGACAGAGTGAGTTTTGCTATGTTGCTCACACTGGTTTCAAACTCCTCCTGGTGCCAGGTGATCCTCCTGTCTCAGCTCCAAAGTAGCTGGGATTACAGGTTTGAGCCATTGTATCTGGCAGGTTTAAAAACACAATTTGCTGGACGTGGTAACTCATGCTTGTAATCTCAGCACTTTGGTAGGATGAGGTGGGAGTTTGAGGCCAGCCTAGGCAACATGGGCAGGGCTCTACAAACAAAACAAAACAAAACAAAAGCCAAAAGCAAAAAACTGGGCATGATGATGGACACTTCCAGCTTCCACTCCGGATTACTTGGGAGGCTGAGGAGGAAGGATCCCAAGAGCCTAAGAGGTTGAGGCTGTGTTGAGCTGTGACTGTGTCACTGCACTCCAGTTTTGACAAGACTGACCAAAAAAAAAAAAATTCTAATTACCAAGTAGCTAATCTTTTTTTTTTTTTGATTTGGAGTCTCTGTCGCCAGGCTGGAGTGCAGTGGCACGCTCATGGCCACCGCAGCCTCGACCTGCTGGGTCAGGCGATCCTTCCGCCTCAGCCTTCCAAGTAGCTGAACTACAGGCGCTCGCCACCACACCCGGCTAATTTTTATTTTTACTGTAGAGATGAGGCCTCACCATTTTGTCCAGGCTGGTCTGGGAACCCACCGGCTCAGGGGCTCAGGCAATCCTCTCAACTCAGCTTCCCAAAGTGCTGCGATTATAGTTGTGAACCATTGAAGATTAGCCAAACAGCTAATCTTATCAACCTCACTGAAAGGGCCAGGAATTAGGTTCTCTCAGATGAATACGGCAAGAATGCAAATTATTTGTTGACTGAGATTAGACTGGAGTTCCAATTTGTCTCAGTAACCAGAATATAGTTTTAAATTTGAGAAACAGGCCGGGCTTGGTGGCTCAGCCTGTAATCCCAGTGCTTTGGGAGATCGAGGTGGGTGGATTGCCTGAACCCATGGGTTTGAGACCCGCCCGGGCAACTTGGTGAGGCCTCATCTCTACAATAAATCAAAATTTAGCTGGACGTGGTAGCGCACGCCTGTAGTTCCAGCTACTCGGAAGGCTCAGGCGGAAGGATCGCCGGAGCCCAGCAGGTGGAGGCTGCGGTGGCCGGGAGCAGCCACTGCACTCCAGTCTGGGCGACAGAATGAGTCCAACTCAAAAATAAATAAATAAATTTGAGAAACAAACATTGGTCAATATACTTTGGTAGGGGTATTTAAAAACATTATCTTTTCAAGACAAGAAATATTATAGCATTTATATTAGGTTGATAAACAATTCAGTTTATTAGGAATAGAACTATATAAGACAATTGTTGACTGAAAGCATATTCTATACCACAAAAGACAATGCTGCTGTTTTGTGTGTGCTTACAACAAAGGAGCAAACAAAAAACTTCAAAATCCAATTTTTTCAAATAAGAAATTGCCTAAGGAGAACATATAATTCAAGATAAACTCTGCATACT
Source organism: Cephalopachus bancanus (assembly GCA_027257055.1). NCBI lineage: Eukaryota > Metazoa > Chordata > Mammalia > Primates > Tarsiidae > Cephalopachus > Cephalopachus bancanus. The sequence continues at coordinate 65,419 of JAPVLO010000777.1, forward strand.
TCAGTACTTTCGGCAAACATAAGCACTGAAGGAAAATACTAGAAAATATTTTTCTCTAATAAAGAATTAACACAATCACAAGCTCTGAATAAGACAGAGTTGCTAAATCAATATAGTCACTACCAGCGTTTATATACCATTGAAGTTTATAGGTGAAAATGGCTTCTAGATTTGAGAAATATGGATATTCAAAAATACCCAGCCTAGTTTTTTTCCTTCTTCCACTTTTGAGTGCAGAACTATCTTGGGGGCCATCAGTTGCCTCTTGCCTTTCCAGAGCCTCCCTAATCTTTCATCTCTTATCCAAAGTGTTGGTCAAGTTTTAAAGCCAATTATTCCACAGTTTATACTGTAATAATCTTATCTCTAAAGAAACAGGTATACCTGAATGCCAACTAGGTGCAAGCATTGGGCTGGGTCATCAAGTAAAGAATGGCTCGTCTACTTGGCAGTAGGGATTTGGTAGCATTTTAAGAGACAGAGAAATGGCTCGTTTTGTTATCCAGAAGCGGGAAGAGGCACTCCAGGTAGTGGGACAAAGGCTCAAAGGTGTAAAACAGCACAGCACGCTAGACATGGTATGCATTTCAGCACATCAGGGTATGTGCTATGAAAACCCAGTAAGATTATCTCAACTGCAGTTATTGAAAATAAGAGACAACAATTTCCACAAAAATAAGAAAAAGAAGGAAAATGTACTCATCATCTTTGTGAGGAGATGGGTGAATAAAATTCTTAGCAACCAAGTACCAAGCTTAGTTTTTTTTTGAGCTCAGGAAGCAGGTGACGCCCAGTAAACCTTAAGATTGCATCTGTAACTCTGAAGCTAGCAGAACTAAAATGGGGGTGAAAATTGGAGATATTAGAAAATAAAAGACATAAATGAAAGTGCCCAGGGAAAACACAAAATTCATCAAGGCATTCAGGAAAAACGCCGTAGGAAAGGCCAGAAAAACTCAGCTCAAGAGGTTCATGGGTCTGGCAGTTTGGAACAATGAAGGTACATGCTGATTAAAAGTACAAAACAAATGTTTCCATTTGCTTGGCAAACAGCCTCTTTCCCTTCATCTACTGACTTCCACAAAAACTAGTAAGGACTTAAGTACTTAAGTGAATTAAAAGCCCAATCTTGTTTTCTATCTATCAAGAGTCCACAACAAAGAAGACTAAAATAGCGCAACCCTTGCCCCAGGTGTTTTTCAGGTCCATCGACCATTTTTTCCTAAACACCAAATGCGTGTTTCTGGCAAAAAAGTAGGTCAGATTTTAGGTGCAAATGTCTTTGAGTAACTCCTCCGTCTAATCACCACCAAAGGGAAGAAGCCCTTTAACAATTCTCACTAGCTTTGTTTTTGCCGACTATAGCCAGAGTTTGGCCAAGTGGAAAATAAGATACAAACTGAGTCTCCCTTACTGAATATGCCAAGAGCCTTTAAGAACTGCTTCAGATTTTCACCTACCAAGGTCTCGAAACTTAAAATTATAATTCATACTACTATAAAAGTGCTATAAAGTGGTAGAATATAATATTTCATGGTGGTGCAGGAAACTTCGTATTAACCAGAAGTGCTTACGTTTCCATCTTTTATTTTTAAAACCGTATAAGAACGACCGAAAGTAGTGAAAACAGCTTTACAATTTCATATAGATTAAAACACTAGCAGCTTTTATTCTGTATTACTAATGATGCCATTAAAAAAACCCACCGATAAGATTACACATTCTTATAGGATATACAGACAGAGAGGATGCTGGGAAGCAGGCACACAGAGTCTGAAAAGTACCCTTAAATTCAGATGGGATCCTTGGCTGCCTGTACCCTTTCAGCAAATGAAGTGTTCCTGGGTGATATTTACACCTCTACACTTGTTTCCAAACTTTGAAATCATTCTTCTACTTGAATCCGAGCTACGTTTTCTCGGAAAATAAGCGATACTCCTTGACGTTGCATCTAGGAGGTCGTCTCTCCTAGCCACGCATCCCAGGGGCCCTCAGGACTCTCAGTTGACTCCGATTCCCTCATCAGGGACCTACCACCTTACGTAAGCATACTTTGCAAGGAGAAAGGCAGAATAAGAAAATAGGGCGCCAAACCTTCTCCACCAACAGCCGTCACACCCCACAAGGAGTGTCCTCCGGGGGCTTTCCCCGAGGAGCCGCGGCTGTTCGGCTGGGTGGGGGAGGGGAAGCGCTTTCAAACAGTCAACTCTTCCTCTTCGGGCCGCCAACGCCGACCGCACCACAGTCTCCTCCGCCCAAGCCCTGTCCCTTCCCCCGCCCCAGCCTGGGCCCGAGCCAAACCCCACAGGAATGCAGCCCGGTCACATGCGCTGCGGCGGCGGTGGACGTGCCTCTCCCCCCGCGCCCCAAGGAGACCCAGCGCCATCTTGCCCTGACGCAGTTACAAAAGTCACGGGAGAAATCGTGCTTCCTCGTTCGCGCCAGCGCCCCAGAGTTTCGCAGAGGCCGAGCCGGGGCCCTCACCTCGCGCAGGGACAGGAGAAAATAGTCAGGGAAGAGCCTTGCGATTCCCTTCGCCACTGCTTTGGTTCCAATTCGGCCGCGGCAGCAACGATCACCATCGTCACTTCTCCCTCTCTGCCTTTGCAACAGCCTCCCCCTACGGCTTTGGCCCCACCCGCTGCTGCAGGATGAGGTCATCGCCAACCAATCACCGCGTGCCCGACAAAGCACATCAGGCGCCGATTGGCTGCCGAGACCGCCTCTGCCTCTCCCCACTCCGCTTACGAAGCGCTCCGGGTCGCGGTGGGGCAAGAGGAAGACGGAAACCGCCATTTCGGGGAAAGACCCCGAAAACAAGAGCGGAGCCGCCGTGTCATTTTAGTGGGGGAAACCCTTGTTTTATTGCTTGGTCTCCCCCCTTTTTTCGTCGAGATAACTGTCTGTCCCTCCCTCGTTTAATCACCGCCACGTAAAGGAATTCCCGCTCCCCTCCCCGCACACTGTCCCGCCGGCGGGGCAATCCTTCCCCGAGGCCAAGAGAAGTATAGGAGGCGGCGACGGCAACTGCACCGACGGCAACGGCAGCTTTTACCCCGATACACGGTGGCAGGGAGGCGGCGTGGACGGTGGCTGCAATTTTCCTGCTGCTTCTCCCCCCGACCTCTTCCGTTCTTGCTCCTCCATCAAGACTGCGCTGGACTCGCCAGCTCCGCTTTTATCCGGCGCCCGGAGCCTGCGCACTGGAGCCTCCTCAGCCCCTAGTGGGCGTCAAGTGACACCCCAACCGGGTTCACCCGCCGCTGGAGGCCAGACCGGGGTGGGGGAGGAGAAGAGGGAAGGGGAGATGGGCCCGGGGTTGCTTGGGAGGTGGGAGAAAGGGCATGGCTTTTGGCATCGCTTTCGGAGGGTCACAGGAGAGAGGGGTCGTCCCCAGGCCCTCCAGTCACTCTCCGTCCACCCAGTGGTGGCGTGCCCGAGCTCACCCACATGCAGACTTAGGGCCACTGCGGGAAAGAGGCAAAGTACCAATCCCAACAAATATCGAAACCTTCTCAAGCCTTCGATGAGTTGTTGAATGCATCTGTTGTGAAAAGACAGACTGTCCGCCTCGCTGCCTCCAGTTCGCTGTCTTCGAGCCTCGGTGGAGAGGCAACAGCGGGCGACAGCCCACAAGCAAAATGGCGGCGGGCGGCTTCATCCCCTCCCCCTCTGCCCCTGCGGAGCGGGGCGGGCGGGCCCCGTGCACTTGCCGCCGCCGCGGCCGCCGCCGCCGCCGCCGCCGCGGCCGCCGCCGCCGTCGCCGCCATTTTCCCAGAGCGAGAGGCAGTGACACTGAGCGGGCGCAGGGGGCCGAGTCGGAGACCGTACCTGAGTTCGGGAGCGGCAACAGAGGGGGCATAGACACTCGGAGCAGCCTCGTCGTCGCCTCTGCGTTCCTGTTGACCGCCTGGGTGCCCCCTCCCTGACTCCTCCGTTCCTGGTCAAGAGGCTGCGCGCTGCTGTTTGGGGAGGGGTGTGTGGAGCCGGGTCCTGCGTCCGCAGTGGCTGCTGTCTGGGGGTCGCCGGATCGCGGAGGTGTGGAGAGACTCCTTGGGGATCGAGCCGATAACGGGGTTCGGGTGTCTGGTGTGTGAACATCACAGGTCAGTGCCTGTCGCCTCGGTGGGAGTTCCTGGGGCTTGCGGGGTTGGGGGACTTGGGCTTCCAGGGGGAGGGAGGTCTCTCATCTTTATCCTTGGGGAGGGGGGCGACGTTGACTCTCAGGTGTCTTTGCCGGGGCAAGACGTTGCTCGTTCCCGTCGAGCGTATCCTTTCTGTCCCCTGTCCCTGGAAATGGAGCATTATGGCGGGTTTTGGGGTTGGGGAAGGGGAAATTGGCAGTTAAACCCCCTTGAGAGTGGGAGTGAGGGAGGGGGCGCACTCCGCATCGGCAGCGGGTCGAGGCCGCCGGAGTGAGGCGGGAGGCTGGCGACTGTTGGTGGGGCCGGTGTCGGAGCGGTCCCGGGAGCTGCCAGCGCTCCCCGTGCTTCGCCGCGTCTTGCTCAGGTGCTGAGCCGCCGCGGAGGCCCCATTTTCTCCTCCCGTGTCTTGCCCGGCCGCCTCTGGCACCCTGTCCTCGCACACGCGAAAGGGGGGGAAAGAACGCCCTGGGCATCTGTGTCTGTGGGAGAGCGAGACAGCGCCTCATCCTCTCCGGGAGAGGGTAAACCCGCCCCTGAGGTGGTCACCCCAGGACCCAGCCCGCTCCGTCTCCTCCCCCACTCCTCTCGCCTGCCACCGTCCTTTACTGTGCGGGAGCCTGCGAACCCACAATATGGCTCATTTCGGAAAAGCTTATTTTGACCAAGGGATTGGCACAAACCCTGAGGCAGCAGACACGGACGAGAAACAAACGGTTCACTGTGCAAAGCGGGTTGAGGGGGAGAAGAAACAATCCGGAGCGCGCTCTCTCACTGGCCTCAGTTCCGTGTAGATCCGTCCTTGCGGGGCTCCGTCTTAACGATACAATTTCAAGTCAGAGAAATCGCTGGAGTTAGCTCTCGATTGAACCTTGTTTTGCTTGTTTTATTCCCTTTTTAGAGATGTGAATAACGTAAGGTGTTTGCAGTTCTGGAGACCTTGGAGAGAATTAAGCGAGGTGCATCAACTCTAGGCTGGAGACATCAGTACATAATTGGAAAATAGTCTTTTTTTTCCTTTAATGTCCGAGATGGGGAGTAAAAACTGAAATTTCTCTCTTTTGTCCTTTACAGATTCTAAAAATGGCGGCCCCAGGCTGATGTTGTGGTAATCTAATCAGCTCGGGTCCTCCACACCCCATGCAGTGCGTTTGTCTGCAGCATATTACAGGCTTATTATGTTTACATGAAAAGACTGGGCTTTTTTTCTTGCCTGAGTCGTTTACAAAAATGTGTCGACTTTACTGCAAATTGCAATCTGTGTTTTAGTTGATTAATTTTATTGTTTTTTTTCCCCTCAGAGGCAAATAAAATTACTCCACTTTTGAAAAAAAAAATAAAACATTCAGATAGCCTTGGAAATTTTGGTGGTGATAATAGGTGCTCTTAAACGTTAAAAAAATTATTTGGGTACCAAAAGTAGTTTTTATTCGCTTTAATCCAACCATCTTTTTTTCAGCATGCTAAAGTAAATTAAAATGTTTAGTAAGTGTATAAGTACAACCTATTTTGTGTGATCTGATGTTGATGATTTAATCTTAGAGTAAAACATTTCCTATCCAACTCTTGATCAATTTTGTAAATTTTGGTTTTTGTATTCTGTTTCTGATTAAATTTTAGGGAGCTGTACAAACAAGCCTAAACCTGTTACTTCATTGGATGTAGATAGGCTATTCTTCCTATTATTATGTTTTGCATCAAATTTTCCCATGTATTTAAAAGATTTCCTTAAGAATTTTCAAGGTTGATTTTATATTGGGAAAGCAAAGCTCCATACCTTGCTGCCTTTAAAAATTGTCTTACAGCACACTATCATTATTAGGTAAATTAAGAGTAAGACTTTTTTTTTTTTTTAACCCCCCCAAACTTGCCCATTTACCTATTAAGGGATTGTGGAATTTAGTCTGTTTTAATAGACCTTAAATAAAACATTACCATAATAGGGTCTTGAATCCATTTTATGCTATTTTCAGAATCTTATAGACTGAGGCTGAAAATTAAATGGTGTCAGATGTCATTGCACTGTATTTTTAAGAGTGAGTGATTAGAATTCATTTCTAATCACTTCCATAGTGGGAGGTTGATCATCTTTTTGGGCTGAATTAAGCAGTGGGATATGAGTGAGCCATCAGTGGCATTTAATGACCCTTCTGATTGTGAAGCAACTGAAAGATGAGTGCCTTTCAATCCAATAGTACTTAAAAAGGTTGGGGAGTGCACCCTTTTATGATTCCCTTATTCCATTGTCAATATTTTAGAGCAGAATTTATTTCATATGGTGAATATGTAAACTAGGTTTATGATAAAGTTCTATTCTACAAAATAATTTTTGAAATAACTGTCTTAAGCATTTTCTACATACCAGTGAGTTTCATCATGGAAGACTGAGCATGCAACCTTACTTAGAATCTTAGAAATATTTTGTTATAAAGTGAAAAGTAGGAGGGTAATGGGAGAGTTTGTATAGGGATTTGGGGAGAGCACTCATTTGTATTATGCTCTGAGTGAGTATATAAACCCAAATCCTTCACTGCTGTTTAAAGATTGTGCATTTATTTTATAGGCTAGGTGGTTAAGATCTGTGGTTTGGAAGGTTAGTACTTTAAACTTACTCTTCAATGTACAAAATCAGTGTATTCATATAAATTTGATTTATGTAGCCATAGGAGGGAACACTGTGCCCATGTTTTTCTCCATAGTGACCTTGGACAGGTCTAGACACACAAAGCAATTAGACTTATTTGGCTTCAAACAAAAATCAAGTTAGAAATTATAGGGAAACCTGCCTCCAGTCTGCCAGCTTTCTTCACACTGGCTTCATTGCTGTGAGTTTTGTTTTGATGTTTGACTCCTGTGAAATGAGACTTTCTTAAGGTATTATATCTTATTTTGAATGGTTACTTTAGAAATAACATGTCTCTCAATGCTTGTTTTTGGTTGACTATAAATGTCTTAAGTTAGAATTGTAGAGGCAAATTTATTAAAAAGTTAGGCATATCTTTTGTTCCCAGGGAATTTTGAAACATTTGGTCCCTTGGGGGAAAAGTAGTCAAATGGTCTTTGTTCTTAGGATAGCTGAGTTTGAAGGATTAGTTGTTTATCTGTTTAAGTGGATTTGTAAAAAACTTGTAATGTAATTGGAGAATAAATTGTATTTTTAGAGACTACATTTTGGTCATACATTTGTTGTCAGTGTAAATTAAAGGATCCCTTTTATTCCAATCTAAGTTTAGAACCTTTATAGATCTCTATTTCCCTTCAGTTCTGTAAGACTGAGAACGCTTCCACAATTTTGACTTGTCTGACTTGGTCACAGTTTCCAGCCAGAGAATCATTTGCCATATATACCCCAGTAAGCGCTAGGACTTGTTGGATCTAAAAATGAGGAAGTAGAGAGAAAAGCTAATTAATAAATTAGGGGAAACTTTTCCCCTTAATACGTATCTTAGTGGTCTTAAGGAAAATATAACTTCTTAAATTGGTTTCTTAATTTCCAAGAATAATGTACACATTTTCATTCATCAGTCCTTTAAAGAAACTTGTTTTATTTTTAAAGGTGTATTATATGTAAACCTTAACATCTCTGCTTTTCTGAAAGTTACTGCTGGGACTACCAGTTCCTGCTGTGTATTACCACAATGTGTTTAAAATGTATAAATCCAACAAAACTTTTAAAGGCTATCAAAACTGGTTAGGACATATTGGTATACAGTTTTCTCAAAAGATGCTATGTTTATTATTTTTAAAATAGTTTAGTAATATGTAATAGCTTTTATCATTAAAGAATTTATCCTTAGCAAATGGTAGATGCTCAGTTATTTCCTGAATGTAAAGCTTTTGTTTAAGCAAACACATTTACATCTTAAATATGCAGGGGACCAGGGACTGTTTTTTGTATTCTGTGAGACTACCCCCATCCCTGATAATTATGAGTCTTTTCAATAATTGGAGATAGAATTATTTTTACTTTATGGTACAATTACTTTTAGTGTTAGCTGGCAAAATAACAAGAGGAATGCTGTTTGAAATATTGCTGTGTGAATATTACTGGCCTTAAGCCTTAATATTAAGCAGTTCTCCTGCTTTGGCCTCCCAAAGTGCTAGGATTACAGGTGTGAGTCTCTGTGCCCAGCCTATGCTGGTTTTAAAATTGGAGTGGCTCAAATTTACTTTCTGTTTTGTAATGTGCAAATGTTGAGAAGAGCTGTAATTTTTTCTAAATATTGGAAGGACAATTTTTTGTATTATCTAAAATTTTATTTTATGTGGAGGAGCAATATTTGTTGAGCAAATTGTTTTCTATGCTAAATTGGAAGTAGATGGTATTTCACTAAAGATTTTGCTATTAAACAGTGAATATTTTACTGTATATAAAGAGGTGGGAATTATGCATACATATTATTATGCAGACAAATTGTTTTTTTGTTACTGTGAACTAATGTGCTCAGTGCTACATTAAAAATCAAATGATTGGTTGGTCTTATGTCACTTGGTAGATATTTTCACTTAATATGAAATCAGTTCTTACTGGGTACAGTGGCTGATGACTATAATTCCTGCCCTTTGGGAGGCCGAAGTGGGATGATCACTTGAGACCAGGAGTTCAGGACTGGCTTGGGCAACATAGTGAGACCCCAATCTCTACCACACACTCACACAAAAAAAGTTCTTTTTTTCCCTTGTGGACATCTCATAAATCAAATTTCACTTTTGGATAATTTAAAAAAGCAATTTTTATATTGCTTGGTGAATCTTAGCAGTTTTATTGGAAAAATCATTTTATTTACCCATTTAAGCTCTTTCTGACGTTGAACATTTTTAATGCAGCAAGTCAACAAAGAATTATTTTTGTTGTGTTGCATTAAAATGCTGTCAAAGCAGACATTTGACTTTTAGTATGAGTAAAAGTATGAGTATTAGCCTATAGTATAATATAATGAGTAAATAATCAACTAGTTGTCCAGATTTTTAATTAAAATATTTATTTTCACTTTTTAAAACTATATGAAACATGAAATCTGTGTTTAAGAAAGGATCCACACACAGGTCAACATAAGAAACAGGCTGGGTGCAGTGACTCATGCCTGTAATCATGCCTCCCAGCACTTTGGGAGGCCAAGGCAGGAGGATCACTTGAGTCCAGGAGTTCAAGACCACCCTGGGCAATACAGTGACACCTTGTCTCTACAAAAAAATTAAAAAATTAGCTGGCTGTGGTAGTGTGTGCCTATAGTTCCAGCTACTCAGGAGGCTGAGGCAGAAGGATTGCCTGAGCCCAGGAAGTTGAGGCTGCAGTGAGTCGTGTTTGTGTCACTGCAACAGTGTTTGTGCCTGGGCAACAGTGAACCCCCAATTTAAACAAACTTGAGGAACAAAATTATTTATGTGGCTTTCTTTATTGTATTTTTACAATAATTGGAGAAGTAATTTCCTAGCAAATATTAGATTGCTTAATTTAGAGTTAATTCAAAGAAAGAAACATTCTTTGTCCTGAAGTTTATTAATGAGAAAGATAATATTGAGTAATCACACCTGTGTCATTGCCAGCTTACAGCTTTAAATGTTACAGCATTTAAAGTTGAGCATGTGGCAGAAAATGAGGATATGGTAGTGGGATTGAGTTAGTTTAGGTTTGTGGTATTTATGATTTTAAAGTTCACATAATTATGTTACCTAACATTGTATCTCAGACCAAAAAACATAATTTCTGTTTAAATTTGTAAACAGAATTTACACTGATGAATTATTTTAATGTTATTTAAGATTAAATGTGTTTTCCTACTTTTCTTACTCTGGCCTAAGGTCAAACTGAGTGTCAGTAGTTTTTAGCAAAAAATGAGGAATGTGGTAAAAAGAGCAATAACAAATTAGGATATTGTCAGGAAAAACACAATTTTGATTTTTCAGAGGTTCACATATAAGGAGAATGAATATGAGGAAGATACACTCTCCTAATTAACAGACTGATAAAAGTAATAGTGTCTATTTTTGGCATTCTTCTTATCTTGCTTTATGCTACTTAAAGAAAGCTTTTTATATACTAAAAGAAAGACGTGGTTCAGGAATTTGAATATCCATTTCTTCTTTAATGAAGTGACTAAGAGGTGAAGTTTTTTTGGTTTTTTTTTTTTTTTTGAGTCGGAATCTCACTGTCACGCAGGCTGGAGTACAGTGGCAAACTCACTGCCACCACAGCCTTGACCTGCTGGGCTCAGGCGATCCTTTCACCGCAGCCTTCCAGGTAGCTGGAACCACAGGTGCACATCACCATGCCCAGCTAATTTTTTGATTTATTGTAGAGACAAGGTCTCGCCAAGTTGCCCAGGCTGGTCTCGATCCTCTGAGCTCAGGCAATCTTTTCGCCTCCAGCTCTCAAAATGCTGGGATTACAGATGTGAGCCACCACAACCTGGCCATGAAGATTCTTGATGTGACTAAATTGACTGTGTCCCAGGAGTATAATGGGAGTCTGAGCAACCTCAGGCAATCCTCTTGCCTCAGCCTCTCCTGATTAGCTGAACCACAGGCGCACTCCACTTCACCTAGCTAATTTTTTGATTTTTTAATAGAGATGTGGTCTGCTATGTTGCCTAGGCTAGAGAAACAATATATAGCCAGGCTCGGTGGCTCAGCCTGTAATCCCGCGCCTTTGAGAGGCTGAGGTGAGTGGATTGCCTGAGCCCACGGGTTCGAGACCCGCCTGGGCAGCGAGACCTCATCTCTACAATAAATCAAAAAATCAGACGGGCGTGGTAGTGCATGCCTGTAATTCCAGCTACTCGGAAGGCTGAGGCAGCAGGATCGCCGGAGCCCAGCAGGCGAGGCTGTGGTGGCCGGGAGTGGCCACTGCACTCCAGTCTGGGCAACTGAGTGAGACTCCAACTCAAAAAAAAAAAAAAAAAGAAAAAGAAACAATATTTAAGCACAGACAAAAGATGAATTTGAGTAGCAATTATTTTTCTGGCACCAAGGATACCTAGAGAGATAAGATTGTTCCTGCCCTGAGGGAGCTCACAGTTTATTTCTACCTTTCAAAAGCCTACTATTTCAGGATTTGTTTGGATACAAGCAACAAAAATCAACTCTGACTCATTTAAGTCAAGAATTTGTTATAATGTTATAGGGAAATGTCACAGAATTTATTTGAAAAAAGTATAGATTGGCCTCAGGAATTGGCCTGGTGTCAGAGAGCCACTGTTTTTTATCTTGATACCTCTAGTTATCTGAGATGGGTGATGATGGCAGTGTGGATACTTATAGTATATGGAGGGGAGCTTCCTTGGATGGAGAGCAGAAGAAAAACACCTCTAATTCACCTGAAAATGATTGCCCTTTTTTCAGGATTGTTTGGAGAGCCTCTGAAACTAAGTAATTGGTATATCAAACTGATGATTCCATTTTTTTGGTTTCAACTTTTTATTTTAAGATTATTTCAGCTTTATAGAAAAGTAATTTGAGTAGTCTAAATAACTCTTTTTTACCCAGATCACCTGATTTGTGATGTCTTGCTATATTTGCTTTACTATTCTCTCTCTATATACATTTTTTTCCTTGAACCCATTGAGTATAGATTGCATATATCATGCTCCTTTACAGTCTTTAATACTTAAGTATGCTTTTCCTAAAAATAAAGATGTCTTCTTATGTAACCAGAGTAATTATCAAATATAGGAAAGTTAGCATTAAGATATTACTTTAGTCTATAGTCCATATCCCAGTTTTATCAATTACTGCTATTCCGTTTATTCGCTTTTTTTTTTTTTTTTTTTGGGAGTCAGAATCTCACTTTGTCGCCCAGGCTGGAGTGCAGTGGCACGCTCACAGCCACCGCAGCCTCAACCTGCTGGGTTCAGGTACTCCTTTCACTTCAACCTTCCAAGCTGTAACTACAGGTGTGCGCCACCGTGCCCAGCTAATTTTTTGCTTTATATAGAGACAAGGTCTCACCATGTTGCCCAGGCTGGTCTCAAATACCTGGAATCAGGCAGTCCTCTCGCCTCAGCCTCCCAAAGTGCTAGGATTAAAAATGTGAACCACTGCACCCTGCTAGCATTTTTTTTCTGGTATAGAAGCCAATCCAAGATCACAGATTTCATTTAGCTTTCTTGTCTCTTTAGTTATTTTTTGTTTTTTATTTTGTTTTTGAGTCAGAGTCTTACTGTGCCTCCTAGGCTGGACTGCAGTGACACGCTCATGGCCACCGCAGCCTCAACCTGCTGGACTTAGATGATCTTTCCACCTCAGCCTTCCAGGTAGTAGGAACTACAGGCACGTGCCTCCACACCCGGCTAATTTTTTGACTTACCGTAGAGATGAGGTCTTGCCAAATTGCCCAGGCTGGTCTTGAACCCATGGACTCAGGCAGTCCTCTCACCTCCACCTCCCAAAGTGCTGGTTTTACAGGCGTGAGCCACCATGCCCAGCTAATTACTTTTAATGTGTAACAGTTTCTCAGTCCTTTGCTTTTCATGGGCAGGCTAATTATTTATACAGTACACCTCAATTTGGGTTTGCCTAAGATTTCTACATCTTTCAGATTATGCAGTTTTGACCGGAATACTAGATAAGTAATATGCATTTTCTGTCATCTAGAAGCACATGATGTTTGCCCTCTACCAGTATGTTCATTTTGATTGCTTGGTTAAGGTGCTGAATAGTTTCTCTATTGTATAGTTGACTGTTTTTAATTTTGACATTTGTGAGGAGATACTTTGAGATTATGTAAATACTCTGTCATCAAACTTCCCTCTCCTAGAATTAACTCCAATTAGTGATTCTTGCCTGAATAAATTTTTTTTTTTCCTTAGTCGGAGTCTCATTCTGTCACCCAGGTTGGAGTGCAGTGGCATGCTCACTGCCACTGCAGCCTCAACCTGCTGGGCTCAGGCAATCCTTTAGCCTTAGCCTTCCAAGTAACTGGAACTATAGGCATGCACCACCATGCCCAGCTGATTTTTTTGATTTATTGTAGGTACAAGATGTCATCAAATTGCCCAGGCTGATCTGGAACCCCTAGGTTCAGGCAATCCTCTTGCCTCGGCCTCCCAAAGTGCTGGGATTACAGGCGTGATCCACTGCGCCCAGCTTGCCTTTATAAATTTTTATTGTGTTGGTTGTAAATACACCAAGGTTTTTTACAGTGATTTGTTTCTGGGTAATTGAAATTGTGGGAGTTTTGTTTTCTTGTGTTTTTTTCTTTTGGTTTTTCTGTAGTACATATGGGTTGCTTTTGTAATCACAATAAATAAAATAAATTTTAAGAAAGAAAAGTGTAGACAGGTTAGATAGTATTTGGATAATATTCCTGCATAGTTTTTAGCACAAATGGAATTTAAAATAGTTTCCAATTTGAAATCCAAAACGCAGAAATTAAGTTCTTAGGTTGTTTAAGTATTTTTTTTTAATGATGTGGTTCCCGTTACTTGTTAAAATTATTATTATTATTATTATTTTTTGAGTTGGAGTGTCTCACTCTGTCGTTCAGGCTGGAATGTAGTGGCACATTCACGGCCACCACAGCCTTAACCTGCTGGGCTCAGGTGATCCTTCTACCTCAGCCTTCCAAGTAGCTGGAACTACAGACCCGTGCCACCACGCCTGGCTAATTTTTTGATTTATTGTAGAGATGAGGTCTCGCCAGGTTGCCCAGGCTGGTCTCGAACTGTGAACTCAGGAAGTCTTCTCACCTCAGCCTCCCAAAGTGTTGGGATTATAGGCGTGAGCCACCATGCCCAGCCATTTAAATTATTTAGAATAATTACTCAATGAGTCTTGAGTTAAAATTGTATTTTTTTTTATTTTAAATATGTGAGATATAATTCAGGAATAGGTATACAGATATTCATTATGCAGGTATCCTTGTTATGAGGTGTGCCCCCCCTCCCCTGGAAGTTGTATTGTTTTGGCTTATGCTTTGCTGCTAATGCCAGCAGCTTAATTTATTTTCTTTTTTTTCTGAGTCAGAGTCTCACTCTGTCACCCAGACTGGAGTGCAGTGGCATGTGCACTGCTACCACATCTTCAACCTGCTGGGCTCAGGCGATCCTTCCGCCTCAACCTTCCAAGTAGCTGAAACTACAGGCATGCACCACCATGACCAGCTAAATTTTTTATTTATTGTGGCGATGAGGTCTTGCCAAGTTGCCCAGGCTGGTCTTGACTCGTCAGCTCAGGCAGTCCTCTCACCTCGGCCTCCCATAGTGCTGGGATTATAGACATGAGCCACTGTACCCGTCCTGCAGCTTAATTTCTAAGGAATGAAAACATCTATTTTAATTATTATGTTCCTCTTACCCTTTGAAAAATTGTTTAAGCGATGATTTTTGAACTAAAATATATTTTTTAAAAACATTGAGATACGTTCTCTTTTACATATATGCAAATTAATGTTTTTTAAAATGTAGTTTTCCTAACAAATTAACATTTTTAAAAAGGGATTGGTAGGAAGTTATGTTTATATGTTTAATAATACAAAGCATGAAACAGGTGTAACTCTAGGGCATAGTAATATGATTTTTGGAACCTTGTTATTAAAGGATGTACTCAGAAAGATTTGGAAGGACAAGAAAAGGAAAAGAAATGGTGGGGGGAACACTTATTTAGACTTTCATTATATTACAGTGATACTCGTTAATTTGGCATATTTTCTTTCAGGGATAGCAAAATGTTAGTGATTTTGGATGATAAATGTTATTGATTCAGGCACTGGATAATTTATTAAATGGACATTATTAATTTCTTTGGAAATTTTTTGAGAGTGGGAGAAGGAAATTTGAGACTTGTGAATACTTACAGAGTGCAGATTATATTCTCTAAAACTCAGACTTTTTTGGTAGGTCACGCCTATAATCCCTGCACTTTGGGAGCCTGAGGTGAGAGGATTACCTGAGCCCACAGGTTCAAGACCAGCCTGGGCAACTCAGTGAGACCTCATCTCTTTTTTCCTTTTTTTTTTTTTTTTTTTTTTGAGTTGGAGTCTCACTCTGTCATGCAGGCTGGAGGGCAGTGGTATGCTTCTGGCCACTGCAGCCTCGACCTGCTGGGCTCAGGCGATCCTTCTGCCTCAGCCTTCCAAGTAGCTGGAACTACAGGCATTTACCGCCATGCCCAGCTAATTTTTTGATTTGTTGTAGAGATGAGGTCTTTTCATGTTATCCAGGCTGGTCTCCAACTCGCGGACTCAGGCAGTCCTCTCACCTTGGCCTCCCAAAATGCCATCTCTACAATAAATCAAAAAATTAGCCAGGCATGGTGGTGCACGCCTATAGTCCCAGCTACTTGGAAGGCTGAGATGAAAGGATCGCCTGAGCCCAGCAGGTCGAGGCTGCAATGGCCGTGAGCGTGTCACTGCACTCCAGTCTGGGTGACAGAGTGAGATTCCTACTCAAAAAAGAAAAAAAAAAAAACTAATAATTTTCTTTAGAGAATATTAAGATAATCATATTTCACAACAGTGAGGATTAATGAGATGATACATAGATAGCATTTTGTAGATACTTTTAAAAAAATTCATTTGAATTGACTGTATTCAAATATGTCTTAACAGATATATGAAAGTTCAGTTTGTAGTGCTACCAAATCTTAGTGTTTAAAGAATATGGTGAAAGGTGCAGAAACCAGCCACATAATGATCTAGAAGATTTTATTTTTGACAGAACTTCCCTCATGGACATGTTAAGTAGTACCCTATTGACTGAAATTAAGAAATTAGAGTTAGAATTGAGATGAGATCTTTTTGTTAATTTTTTCTCATTTCGACCCGTAAACTCATGTATCAGTTGTCTGGAGTGCTTATTAAAATGAATATTCCTGGACCCCTTTGTAGACCACTGTAATCAGATCTTTAGAGTGGAGACTTGAATAGTATAATTTCCAGGTGATTTTTGTGTTCTAGTTCTTTGCTTTTATTTATAAAGTGAGCTTCAGACAGGTTAAATAATTTTCCTAAGGTCATATAGTTAGATGGTGGCTGATCAAGGATTAAAATTGAATTCTTGATTCTTGGTGCTTTATATTTTTCCAAAAATTCATGCTGAACACTTCTCTTTAGAAGGCAGGCCACTATTTTTGGAGTCTCTGAATGGGAGAATTGTGGTCTTTGTGCAGTGTCATATGACAGACTCTGTTCACTACTTCTGTATATCCCAGTTCAAGATGATTTCTTGGTTTCCAGAACCTATGTGCTATTTGGATAAGGATCTTGAATGGAAATTACAGCAGTACAAATTGGAATCAAGTTGTGGTGAGCCCTGAATACCAGGATAAAAGAATACGTACTTTATGGAAGAGCTTCAGGAAAAATTGCTTTGGGGAATGACATGTGGGACATGCTTATTTATATCTCCTCCAATTCTTTTTTTTTTTAAAGACAGTCTTACTCTGTCTCCAGCCTGGAGTGCTGTGACGTCATCCTGGTTCACCGCAGCCTTGTCCTCCCGGGAACAAGTGATTCTTCTGCCTCAGCCTCCCAAGTAGCTGTGACTACAGCCACATGCCACCATGCCATGCTAATTTTTATATTTTTTGTAGAGACAAGATCTTGCTATGTTGCCCAGGCTGATCTCAAATTCCTGGGTTCAAGCAATTCTCCCACCTCGGACTCCCTAAGTGCTAGGATTACACGCATGAGCCACCATGCCTGGCTCTTCCAGTTCTTTAGATTATGAAGCTAACATATGCTTATTAAAAGAACTCAAAATAGTACTTCTTTAAAAGCTGTATTGCATAGAGCTTGAGAGTAGAGACTCTAGAACTATACCATTTGAACTTGTTTGCACTCAAAGCAGGTTTTTTGCTTTGTGATCTTGGTCAAGTTATTTCCCCTTTTGTGCATTAGTCTGCAGGATGGAGATGACAGTAGAGCCTATTTCATAGGATTCTTTTGGGAATTTAGTATGTCAATATGTATAAAATTCTCAGTAAGCTCTACAGCTGTTTCTGCTGTAATTGTTTTTGGAAAATAGTAAGTCTTTGATTTCCATCTTTAAGGTCTCATATGCTAAGGTGTTCACTATTTATAGCTTGCATATTTTTCCTGAAGTGTTTTATGTAGATACGGTAGAAGTTTCCTTAACCTTCATTTAACCAACCTGCAGGATTAATATTCTTTATTAAAAAATATGAATATCCTATCATCTCAGCACTTGGGGAGGCTAAGGTAGGTGGATTACTTAAGCCCAGTACAGTAGCCTGTAGTCCCAGCTACTCAGGATACTGAAGTGGAAGGATTGCCTGAGCTGAGGAAGTTGAGGCTGCCGGGAGCTGTGATCTTGTTGTGATCATGCCACTGCATTCCAGACTGGGTGACAGAGTGAGAGACCCTGACTAAGAAAACAAGAATACTAATATCTATGCATGTTAAATGAATGTAAACTACTCTGCTGCTTCCACCAGTTGAGTTGAATATTCATTCATAAGTCATATGTTTGTTCCCAAACTGGTTAATTCCATTGTATTTATATTTATATTATTTGATTAAATATTACATAAACCAAAGGTAAATGAGTATGAAGGGAGAACTGATGTTTAAATGAAAATTACATTAAATGCTTTGAAAAACTTGATAATGGCAAATTAATTGCCGAAGAAAATTATATTCAAGTTAGGTGTGGGCAAGATAACTGTTTATGGGGAAAATGGTATGAATCTAGAAGGAAGTCTGTATTCCGATTGTTCCACAAGTATCTAGGTGATTTCTTACCTTGAAATAAATTAAAACCAAAAACCATAGATAATGTATTATCGATATGGTTTATACAGGGAGAAGCCAACATTTTACTCAGGGGAACGATGCTTGAAGACTATGTTTTGGCTTCACACTAAAAAATTGATAAAATATTTTAAATTAAAAATGTTTAAGATATATATATATATACTTTTAATGATTCTCTACGTTAATTGACTTGGATGAACTAACAAACTTCTAGTCCTTATTGTGTATATGTAAGCTCACATTTCGTTATTCATTCATTCATTCATTCATTCATTTATTTATTTTGAGTTGGAGTCTCACTCCGTCGCCCAGACTGGAGTGCAGTGGCACACTCCCTGCCACTGCAGCCTCGACCCACTGGGCTCTGGCGATCCTTCCACCTCAGCCTTCGAGTAGCCGGAATTACAGGCACATGCCCGGCTGATTTTTTTTGATTTATTGTAGAGATGAGGTCTTGCCAAGTTGCCTGGGCGGGTCTCAAACCTGCAGGTTCAGGCAGTCCATTCACCTTGGCCTCCCAAAGTGCTGAGATTACAGGCTGAGCCACGGAGCCCAGCCCACATTTCATTATTTAATACAACAGGGAATGGATCCTGTTATATACTGTAACTTTTTTTTTCCATTTACCGTCTTGGAAATCTAGAAACATGATTTCAGAATCTGACTCTAATTTGTTGAGTGGGGTTTATAGGACCCTATTCGATAAAATGACAGCAGATCTTGAGAGCTTCTGGAAATTATCAAGATCCAAAAAACCTTCATTATCTTGTGAGATTTAAATTGTAATCTTCTTAATGACCTTTTGAACTCTGATATTATAAACAAGATTTATTTAGTGGCAAATAGTTGAATGCTGTCTGTAAAAGCATAATTGTAGCTATCAATTTTGGCTTGTGATCGTGCACATACTGCTTCCTCAGGAAAATAACTGATGATTGTATTGACTAACATTGCTGGGATCAGATTGAGTGGTTTTTCAAATTTAAGCCTGTAATTGTGTATTTTAACCTAGTTACTGTACATTGGGATTAACCTATTAGCTATCTACTAATGTATCAACTGTTTGATCTCTGAATTCCGAGTTAAAACTGACATCTAACAGAAATGGTTGTGCCAAAAGACGAATGCTCTTTTATTGTATAATTACTTTGAGAATAACTGATAAATTGATATTTATCATTTATATTTGACCTAGAGTGATGATGGAAGTTGTATTTCAAAGGAGATTTTGTTAGTCTAAAATGTCACTTACAGGAATTTAAAACTTATGCTTTTTACCTCCTGAAGTAAATAGTTTACTACAAATTTTGAGAAAAATATTCCCCAACTTTACACAGCAATTTCTTTGTGCACAAATGACTTTTATAAGAGTGGCTCCAGGGGAGGGGGATGGGATTGGCTGTAGTAAGAAACTGCCGAGGATTGAGGGCACACCTCATCAATAAGGGTACCTGCATAATGAACATTTGTATACTTAACCCTGAATGTACCCTGCATCTTAAAAAAAAAAAAAAAAAGAGTGACTCATCAGCTCAATCAATATATGTGGGTTATTTTTCATTTTCAGATAATCTCTTTACAGAAGGGTCTCTACAATGAAGCTTGAAAGTGAAAGTGGGTGTAGCCTGCCTCAGAGCAAAGGTACACTACTTATAGCACTCATTGTACCTACCAACCTTATTCTTGACATTTTATTTTTTCCTTTATTCTAAAATGTCTCAGTGATTGTATGCTTTTTGTTCAAGACAGGCTACTCTAAAATTTAATAAAGTTTGCATACTGACTATTTTTCCTATTAGAGACTTAGATCTGTTAATTTCATACTTCATTTTTGAGGGTAAAGTACATGGACTTTTTTTTTTTAAGCTTTAACTCTCTTGTAATATACTAGTCTTTCCATTTCCCAGTTTTTGTTTTTCTATTTGTGTGTGTGTGTGTGTGTGTGTGTGTGTATGTATTTTTTTCTAGTTGGACTCTTACTTTGTCGCCCAAGCTGGAGTGTAGTGGCATGCTCACAGTCACCGCAGTCTTCACCTGCTTGCTCAGGTGATCCTTCCACCTCAGCCTTCCAAGTAGCTGGAACTATAGGCATGCGCCACCATGCTCGGCTAATTTTTTGATTTATTGTAGAGATGAGGTCTCGCCAAATTGCCCAGGTTGGTCTTGAATCCGTGGCCTCAGGCAGTCCTCTCACCTCAGCCTCCCGAAGTGCTGGGATTATAGGAGTGAGCCACCGCACCCGGCCTCTATATTAATGTATTAAGTGGAGGATGCTGAGTTGATCTTTGGATACTGTACATCTTGGAATTAAACAACTGGGGAAGTGCTACAGAAGTAAACTGTTTAAACATTAAAGTGTTTACATATATATTTTAAAAATTAATTTTGGTTCCTTGCTGATTTTATTGGTTGTTAAATACTTGGAAAATAAGCTACTCTTACTTTTAGTCTTTAAGATTTTTATAGGAAATATTTTAAATGCATCTGGAATATTAAGATAACTTCAGATGCAGTAATAGAGTGGTTGTTCCTTCACTATTTGAATGACCTCGGTAGCCAACAGTATTGGAGTTGATTAAATTTTCATTGGATTGACTAATATACTTTGCATGTCTTCTAAGAGGCAAGACAGCATTTTTTAAGTTGGAGTCTCACTCTGCTGCCCAGGCTAGAGTGTAGTGGCATGATCACAGCTTGGAGTCAGATGATCCTTCCTTCTCAACCTCCCAAGTAACTGGGACTACAGGTGTGTACTACCACACCTGGCTAATTTTTTTTGTAGAGACAGAGTCTTGCTGTCTTGCCCAGGCTGGTCTCTAACTTCTGGCCTCAACTGATCCTCCTGCCTCAGCCTTCCAAAGTGCTGAAATTATAGGCTTGAGCCTCTGAGTCCAGCCTGAATAAAACAACATTAATAAATAAATATCTACAGTGTGTTTATTTATTTACTCTATATAGCAACTCTACAAGGTATATATTTTGCCCATTTATCATGGGACTGGAGAGACTGAGACATTTCTTAGGGTTATATAACTGAAGAGTGGCTGTCAAGAATTTGAATTAAAGTCATTTGAAAATTTTTATAGCCTTCCGTTGATCTTTATAAAGGACCAATTATTGACAAGGTAATAAGAATAAGCAAATTACTAATCTAAGGTAGTTAATTAAGAAAACCCACTCTAAGCTACTCTTGGGTATATTGGATTGCCCTAGCTCCTTTCAAGTGCCTTATGAGCAGCTTAATTTTGTTCATTGTTCATTCCCAAGCATATAGAGCAGTATCTAGAACATAGTGTATGATCAATAAATACATTGTGCATGAGTTTGCATTGGTTTTTTTATATTTTAAAATGATAGAATAGTTGCTATAATCTTAAGAGAGCTGCTTGAACAACACTAATGTTTCTTCCATTCTTTAGAAACAAGTTTCTTAGAACTTGATGGTGACAAGTTGAAAGGGTAGTTGGTTATTGGAAGTTAAAATTATGATGATGATGATGATGTAGGCGGTGGAGACTGAGGAGAAATGAATCTTAAACACTGGGAAGGCACAAAAGACTAGATTACTAAATATGAGACTGGGGGAGAAAGGATTAAAAAGAGAACAGAGATACTAATAAATGAAATGGAAGGTGTGTGGAAAAGAAAGTTTTGGTTTGAAGGTTTGGTTTTTGAAGTGATGGTAGATATTTTAATAGATATCCATCCTATAGATGTTAGAGAAAAGGAAATCAAGCAGATATAAAAGGTTGGATCCAAGATTGCTGGGAGACTGTAGTGGGGAGAACTGGGGTCTTGGGGGACAACTACATTAGTAACATTCTTCAGTAGCAGATTATGTTTTTTTAAGTTATGTCCATGTTCATCTAAAGGAAGGAGGAGAGGGATTGAATGTTGGAGGGAAATTGTGGTTTAATCAAGAATAATTTAAGTGAATATCTTAGCCACTCAATTCCAGACTTTGAGAGCTAATATACAAGGGTACCCCAAAAAACCTGGAATTTGTTTTTTGGAGGGCAGGCCCTTTGTAGTACAGGCTTCCCCCGCTAGGTAAGTGTTCTGGGAAACCACTGGCATCAGTGTAACAACTAGCATTGAGGCTGTGTTTGGCTTCATTGAATTTTTTTCTGGAGATTATTTGAACATATTTGCCCATTTCATGATGGGTGGTTTGTGTACATACCTGCCCACACTCTGCTGAGTGTTCAGCAGTTTTTGGCATGACCCTGGTGCCCCACCCTCCCTATTCATCCAATTTTGCCCTGAGCACCGTTTTTTGTTTGTTTCCCCAGATGAGGAAAGCCCTCAAGGGGAAATGTTTTGCTGATCTGGAAGAGGTGAAACAAAAAACAGAAGCACTAAAAGACACCAAAAACTGCATGAAATGGAGAGTACTTTGAAGGTGACTGAAGTTTAAACATGACAGAATTAATACACAACATTTAATAAATAAATTGCAGTTTTTTTGAGACCCCCTGGCCCCCCCCCACATAAATATCTCAGTTCTTGCTATGGAGTGAAGCAGGTGATCTAACTGTGGAAGCTATACATCTGACAGCTGTTTTGAAATAATATATGTTAAAATTTAAACCAGTAGTTTAAACAATGTGAGTAGTACATTCTTTGGGAGGTTAAAAAGGGAAGAGATTAGTGTGGAGCAGGTTTTGCAGCTGAAGCAGTCTTTTGAGATAAAAGACTAGTCAAATTGTTATTTACAGCTGAGGAAACAGGCCTCAGGAGGTTGATCTACTATATCTCTCACAGCTAGTTTTGTGGCACAGATGTCTAAGTTGGAAAGTTGGGAAGGCTTCAAGGAAGTATTGGTTCTTGAAGGTTTGTGCATGTTCTTTTTTTACAATAAATTCATGACCGTCAGAAGATATCAATTTGACATAAGTGGCATCAGGGCCTTCACAACCACCATAGGTTTTCTCCTCTCCATCCATTATGTTCTTATGAAACTCTACTTTGCTTCCGCAGGAACTTTAGTAGTTTCGTCAGCCCCACAGCCACCATAGCCAGGTCCCCGTGTACTACCACAGCCCCTACTCCAGGGCCGACCCCCTCCCTTGAAGGTTTAATAAGATTTTTATTGGGAAAGGAAAGAAGAGAAAAATGACTTTACAGAATTTGAAGGACAGTGATCAAGGATATGCAGACATTAGCATAAAAGCTTGCATAATCAAAGGATTTATATAGTGGAAAATTAGTATGGAACAAGGTAACTTGTTATAATGTCAAGATTAGTTATTTGACTATAATTACTGTGAATTACATTTTTTTTTGCATGGGGTCCTCACTCTTTCGCCAGTCTGGAATGCCGTGGCATGATCATGGGTCACTGGAGCCTCGACCTACTGAGCTCAGGAGATCCTTCTGCTTCAGCCTCCCAAGTAGCCAGGTCTACAGGTGTGCACCATCATGCCCTGCTGGTTTTTTTATGTTTTTGTGGAGACCAGTTCTTGCTATGTTGCTCAGGCTGGTCTTTAATTCCTGGGCTCAAGCAGTCCTCCTACCTCAGCCTCCCAAAGTGCTGAGATTGCACCGCACTTGGTCCAGCTTTTTTTTTTTTTTTTTTTATGAGACATTCAAGCCACATCTTAGACCTTCCATACCAGAATTTGTAGAATGAAGCCTAAGAATAACTGTCATTTTCTACTTATACCTCTAGGTATATGAAAAGTAGCAGTTTGTGGATCTGTGATTTAAGTTTGAGATCAGTGAGATCAGTGATTTAAAGGTTAAGTTTGAGTGGGGAGAGAAACTACTGAGAAAATTATTCTTGTTGCCCATGTCTGAGATAAAATGTAGACAGTAGGACTAGGAAGATTTGTTTAAATACTGTTGAATCAGCCGGGCTCGGTGGCTCAACCTGTAATCCCATACCTTGGAAGGCTGAGGTGAGTGGATTGCCTGAGCCCATGGGTTTGAGACCCGCCTGGGCAACTTGGCGAGACCTCATCTCTACAACAAATCAAAAATTAGCTGGGTGTGGTAGCGTGCACCTGTAGTTCCAGCTACTGGAAGGATCACCGGAGCCCAGCAGGTCAAGGCTGCGGTGGCCTGGAGCGGCCACTGCACTCCAGTCTGGGCGACAAAGTGAGACTCCAACTCACCAAAATAAATAAATAAATAAATACTGTTGAATCCTGATTTGATGCACGTTGTTTTTAAAGAGTGAAAGAAGAAAAGTCTCAATTCATCTATTCTGAAAGAAATGGATTTAAAATAGAGATTGAAGGCGCACTTAGTAACCCTGGAGAGTAAGGACATTATTTTACTTGAGTTTAAAGAACGGCAGAATTATTGCCAACTTTGTTTCTATCAAAGAATATGCTTTTACATGGCTATTTAAGGACTAAAGAGAAATAATGAACAAGCCTAATGGTCTACACAGGTTAAGTGAATAAAAGATATGCCGGGTGCAGTGGCTCAAGCCTGTAATCCCAGCACTTTGGGAGACCGAGACAAGAGGATTGCCTGAGACCAGGGGTTCGAGACCAGCCTGGACAACTTGGTGAGACTTCATCTTTAAAATGTATCAAAAATTAGCCGGGCTCGGTGGCTCAGCCTATAATCCCGCGCCTTTGGGAGGCTGAGGTGAGTGGATTGCCTGAGCCCGCGGGTTCGAGACCCGCCTGGGCAGTGAGACCTCATCTCTACAATAAATCAAAAAATCAGCCGGGCGTGGTAGCATGCGCCTGTAGTTCCGGCTACTTGGAAGGCTGAGGCGGAAGGATCGCGGGAGCCCAGCAGGTCAAGGCTGCAGTGGCTGGGAGTGGCCACTGCACTCCAGCCTGGGCGACGGAGTGAGACTCCAACTCAAAACAAAACAAAACAAACAAACAAAAAATTAGCTGGACATGGTAGCACATGCCTGTTGTTCCGGCTATTGTGAAGGCTGAAGCCAAAGGATCACCTGGGCCCAGCAGGTTGATGCTGTGGTGGCTGTGAGCGTGCCATTGTGCACTCCAGCGTGGGTGACAGACTGAGACTCTGACTCAAATAAATAAATAAATGTGTTGGAAGGATTTTGGATTTTGTTGTTGTTTGATTACTAATTATAACAGACTTACATACAACTTTTCGGAAGAGTATTTTTTCTTTTCTTCCCATTGGACAAGTACAATAAATCAGTGAAACAAGTTTTTCATGTCATGTTTTGAGTCAGTATTTTCTTCTAGCCATTGATTTTCAAACTGTTCTCCAGGAAGCCTTAGGCTTGTTATGGAACTTAACTGGTATGTGAGAGAGTGTGCAGGTCTGCACATTCTCTTGCCATTCTTTTAAACTATATGTATTGCAAATATAAAGAACAAATGCCTACTGTACCCCCGGCAGACGTCACTAGTCACTTGTGGCATTCTCCCATTATATTTGTCAATGGCTTCCTGACAGAATACTGCAATAAGACACTAGCAATCACTGGAAAAAGCAAAGGAAATTAAAACTATTTTTTATCCTATAATTGAAAAGGATGCTTAGATTTCTGTGTAAGATTTAATTTGTAGGAAAGTTGCTACCAGCCCAAAAAGTTTAAAGGCTACAGTTTTTTTTAAATTAAATTTTATATTTTTAGATAATTGTAGATTTGCATGAAGTTCTACAAAATAATACAGAGAAGTTCTGTGGATCCTTTACCCTTTGTCTTAGTCCATTTAGTGTTGCTATAATAGAATACCTGAGACTTGGTTATCTATCTATCTATATATCTACTTATTTATTGGACTTGGAGTTTGACACTGTCACTCAGGCTAGAGTGCAATGACACACTCACGGCTACCACAGCCTCAGCCTGCTGGACTCAAGCGATCCTTCTGCCTCAGTCTTCCAAGTAGCTGGAACTACAGGCACGCACTGCCATGCCCACCTTATTTTTTTTATTTGTTTATTGTAGAGATGAGGTCTCACCAAGTTGCCCAGGCTAGTATCGAACCCCTGGACTTAGGCAGTCCTCTTGCTTTGGTCTCCCAAAGTGCTGGGATTACAGGCTTGAGCCACTGTGCCTGGCCAAGACTTGGTAATTTATAAAGAAAAGAAATGTATTTAGCTCACAGTTCTGCAGACTGGGAAGTTCAAGAACCATGGTGGCTGGTGGGTGCTTTCATGCTTCATCACAACTTGGAGGAAGGCCAAAGGGGAAGTAGACACATGTGAATAAACAAAACTCAAGGGGCATTCTGGCTTAGTTACAACCCACTCTCTCAGGACCTAATCCATTCCTGAGAAAACGAATCAAGTTTTGCCATAGAGAACTCACTACCACAAGACCCACAGGGTAGAGCCCATGACCTAGACACCACCTACTAGGCCACACCTCTTAAAGGTTCCACCTTATAGCATTGCTACGCTAGGAATTAAGGTTTCAGCATGAGTTTTGGTAGGGACAAGGCACATTGAAACCATAACACCCAGTTTTCTTTATTGGTAACATCTTGCAAAGTTGTAGTACAGTGTCCTGACCACTGTATTAACAGTTATACTAGTCCTCTCATTTTATTCAGGCTTATGTGAATTATTTAGTTATGTGAAGTATTATTGGTATCTGTATCCATCACCACTGTTAAGGTGTGGAACAGTTCCATCACCAAGGGTCCTTGGTATTGTTCTCTTGTATAACCATAACCTCTCCTCCTCCTAATCTGTTCTCCTATTTCTATAATTTATCAGTTTAGAAATGTTCTATAAATGGAATCATACAGTATGTAACCTTTTGGGATTAAGCTTTTTGTTTGATCTTTTTTTTTTTTTTTTTTTTTGAGTTGGAGTCTCACTCTGTCGCCCAGACTGGAGTGCAGTGGCCGCTTCTGGCCACCGCAGCCTCGACCTGCTGGGCTCCGGCGATTCTTCCACCTCAGCCTTCCGAGTAGCCGGAATTACAGGCATGCGCTACCACGCCTGGCTGATTGCTTTTTTTTTTTAACTCAGCATAATTTCCTTGTGATTCATTCAAGTTGTTGCATGTGTCGGTTGTGCAGTCCTTTATATTGCTGAGTAGTGTTCCATTTAATTTTATTTTCACATTTGGTAGCTACCATGTAGACCATGCAGCTTCAGACTTTTCCTTTTAAATCAGAACATGTTGTCTCTCACTTTTCTTTTGTTAACTTTTGTGACTATTTTCTCCTACTATCTCAAATCCCTAGCTCCTCCAGAACTGCTTGGAACACGGTTCAAAATTAATCATGTAGGCAACAATTACATTTATTTTTTTTTTTAATTGGAGTCTCACTCTGTCACCCAGGCTGGAGTGCAGTGGTATGCTCACGGCCACCGCAGCCTTGACTTGCTGGACTCAGGCGATCCTTCCGCCTCACCTACCAAGTAGCTGGAACTACAAGCATGTGCTACCACACCCGGCTATTTTTTTTTTATTTATTGTAGAGACTAGGTCTTACCGGGTTGTTCAGGCTGGTCTCAAACCCCTGGGCTCAGATAATCTTCTTGCCTCTGCCTCCCGAAGTGCTGGGAATACAGGCATGAGTCACTGTACCTGGTCCAAATTTCTTAAAATCTTACTTTTATGTACAAAAGTATTGAGTGCTGCATAGCACTAAACCGCATAGCTCAATGGGCGACAAAATTTCCTTCAGTTAAAAATGTAATTGTTAGACCAGTAAATCAAAAAATTAGTTGGGGTTGGTGACTCATGCCTGTAGTTCCAGGTACTTGGAAGGCCGAAGTGGAAGGATCACCTGAACTTAGCAGGTCGAGGCTGCAGTGGCTGTGAGCATGCCTCTGCACTCTAGCCTGAGTGATAGAGTGAGACTCCTACTCAATAAAAAAGAAATTTGGGGAGGTAATTATTTTCTGTATTTGTATATTGAGTAGTGAATTCTAAGGTATATAGTTATGGGCCATATGGCAAATAGAAAGTGGGAATAGGTAACTTTAAGAATGAAATCACATTTGTTAGTTGTAATCTCAGGGCATGAACAAAGGCTAAACTTATTGTAAGAAGTTTTGTGTGTGTAGGAAACAGAAATTGTGCATTTGTATTTGGAGACTCAGTCTAACTAGATATCAGTATCTGAACTGCTACTTGCATGAAAGGCCACATTTTACTAGATTTTGTACCATAGTTCAGCAATCTCCAACAGTTTGGGGCATGACAAATAATATTCAAAAATAATAGCATGGGCCGGGCTTGGTGGCTCAGCCTGTAATCCCAGCACTTTGGGAGGCTGAGGCAAGTAGATTGTCTGAGTCCATGGGTTTCAGACCAGCCTGGGCACCTCACTGAGACCTTGTCTCTACAATACATCAAAAATTAGTCAGGCATGGCAACATGCACCTGTAGTTCTGGCTACTTAGAAGACTGAGGCAGAAGGATCGCCTGAGCCCAGCAGGTTGATGCTGGGGTGCCGTGTCTGTGCCACTGCACTCCAGCCTGGACAACGGAGTGAGACTCCAATTCATACACATACAAAAATAATAATAATAGCATGATTTATTAGAAAACAATAATATTGAAATTAATAATTTCTTTTTTTTTTTTTTTAGTTGAAGTCTCACTCTGTCGCCCAGACTGGAGTGCAGTGGCACGCTCCCGGCCACCGCAGCCTCGATCTGCTGGACTCTGCTGATCCTTCCGCCTCAGCCTTCCAGTAGCTGGAACCACAGACACACGCCACCATGCTCAGCTAATTTTTTTGATTTATTGTAGAGATGAGGTCTCGCCAGGTTGCCCAGGCGGGTCTCGAACCCACAGGCTCAGGCAATTCACTCACCTCGGCCTCCCAAAGCACGGGATTATAAGCTGAGCCACCGAGCCCAGCGAAATTAATATTTTCATTTAAGAAGTTTTAGGATGGTAAAGTATACCAGTACTTTAGCTGATTGAAAAATTGGAGTTGAGAATAGCTTCCTCAAAACATTGATAATAGCCGGGCTCAGTGGCGCAGCCTGTAATCCCGCGCTTTGGGAGGCCGAGGTGAGTGAATTGCTTGAGCCCGCGGGTTCAAGACCCGCCTGGGCAACCTGGCGAGACCTCATCTCTACAATAAATCAAAAAATTAGCCGGGCATGGTGGCGTGTGCCTGTGGTTCCAGTTACTTGGAAGGCTGAGGCGGAAGGATCGCCGGAGCCCAGCAGGTTGAGGCTGCGGTGGCTGGGAGCATGCCACTGCACTCCAGTCTGGGCAACAGAGTGAGACTCCAATTCAAAAAAAAAAACCACTGGTAATGGCAAAGTTAAATCAGTATCATATTTATCCATGTATAGTTTTTTTTTTTGAAACCAGGATTTATTTTATTTTATTTTATTTTTTGAGTTGGAGTCTCACTCTGTCACTCAGACTGGAGTGCAGTGGCTGCAGTGGCTTGCTGGGCTCTGGCGATCCTTCCGCCTCAGCCTTCCGAGTAGTTGGAACTACAGGCGCACGCTACCATGCCCGGCTAATTTTTTAGTTATTGTAGAGATGAGGTCTCATCAAGTTGCCCAGACGGGCTCAGGCAATCCGCGGGCTCAGGCAATCCACTCATCTCGGCCCTCCCAAAGTGTGGGGATTAAAGGCTGAGCCACCGAGCCTGGCCAAAAGCAGGATTTATTAAGAGGACAGAAAGCTCCCACGGTGGGAGGGAACCCGGGGGAGTTGCCCACATGTATAGTTTTTAAAATGAATAGGGCTTTTTGGAGCAGTTTTAGATTCTTAGCAAGATTGAGCAGGAAGTACAGTTCTCACATGCCTCCTTTTTCAACACAGGCACAGCCTTTTCCACCATCGACATTCCCTCATCAGTGTGGTATATTTTTCACACTTGATGAAATAATGTTGACATATTATTGTCAACTAAAGCCCGCAGTTTAGCATTATGGTTCACTCTTGGTGTTCATGTATTGTTTTTAAACATGAACGTTTTCAAGTTTTGCAAGGTTATAGATGTTTCAGTTCACTTTGATTCCAATATGAAATCTCTGGTGAGCTGAAAGATAAAGTAAACAGGGTTGTAAGGTAAGAAGGTGTAAAGTTCCTGCAAATACTGGCTAATTTTTTTGAATTAAATTTTATTTTTTTAATAGAGACGAGGTCTCACTATGTTGCTCAGGCTGATCTCTAACTTCTGGGCTCAAGCATTCCTCCTTCTTTGGGACATTTGAGCCATTGCACCTGGCCAATACTGGCTAATTGGGAAAATACCTCATCCTTAACTCTTTAGAGATGGTTTGATGCTCATTGGGTAATATCATGAGGGTTGTCATTGGTTCTTTTTTTAAGGTGTCTAATCTTAGAGCCAATGCTGTTTCAACAAAAATTCTTTAAATTGGATTTCAGGGTCCAGGTGACCTATTTATGTTGCCATCAATAAATTGCAGAGTTAGCCGGGCACACTTTTTTTCTTTTTTTTTTTTTTTTTTGAGTTAGAGTCTCACTCCGCCCAGACTGGAGTGTAGTGGCTGCTCCCGGCCACCGCAGCCTGGACCTGCTGGGCTCCGGCGATCCTTCCACCTCAGCCTTCCAAGTAGCTGGAACTACAAGCGCGCGCTCCCACGCCTGGTGAATTTTTGATTTATTGTAGAGATGAGGTCTCGCCAAGTTGCCCAAGCGGGTCGAACATACGGGCCCAGGCAATCCATTCACCTCAGCCTCCCAAAGTGCGGGATTACAGGCTGGCCACCAAGCCCGGCGTGGCTTGCACTTGTAATCCCAACGCTTTGGAAGGCGAGGCAAGAGGATTGCCTGAGCCCAAGGGTTTGGGACCGCCTGGGCAACTTGGTGAAACCTTGTCTCTACAATAAATATAAAAAGTAGCTGGGTGTGGTGGCACACGCCTATGATTCCAGCTACTTGGAAGACTGAGGCATGAGGATCGCCTGAGCCTGTCAGTCAGATCAAGGTGTCAGTGGCCGTGAGCATGCCACTTCACTCCAACCTGGGCCACAGAGTGAGACCCTGACTCAAAAATAAATAAATAAACAAATAAATAAATAGCAAAGTTGCACAGAATTTGAATTTAAGCAAATAATTGAAATAGTAGGTTTGGAGTTTGTAATGAAAGGGCCTGGCTGTTTACTTTTAAAGTGAAACTACTAACATTTTCTGAATTTGCAGTCTAATAATACAGAAGCGGTTTCTCTCTTTTACTGACAAGAATGAACTCTAGAATAGATCTGAAACTGTTATTAGTTTACTTAACTTTTACAAGTATAATAGCTGAACAAATAGTTCTCCAATACTTACTTTTTTTGTCTTTCATTTTTTTGAGTTGGAGTCTCACTCTGTCGCCCAGACTGGAGTGCAGTGGCCGTTCCCGGCCACCGCAGCCTCGACTTGCTGGGCTCCGGCGATCCTTCCGCCTCAGCCTTCCGAGTAGCCGGAATTACA
Organism: Cephalopachus bancanus; assembly: GCA_027257055.1. Taxonomy (NCBI): domain Eukaryota; kingdom Metazoa; phylum Chordata; class Mammalia; order Primates; family Tarsiidae; genus Cephalopachus; species Cephalopachus bancanus. Next base: position 96,596 of record JAPVLO010000777.1, read on the forward strand.
GGTGCGTGCTACCACGCCTGGCTGATTTTTTGATATATTGTAGAGATGAGGTCTCGCCTGCCCAGGCGGGTCTCGAACCCGCGGGCTCAGGCAATCCACTCACCTCTGCCTCCCAAAGGCGCAGGATTACAGGCTGAGCCACCAAGCCTGGCTCTTTTTTTTTTTTTGAGTTGGAATCTCACTGTGTCTCCCAGGTTGGAGTGCAGTGGCACGTTCACAGCCACTGCAGCCTTGACCTGCTGGACTCAGGGAATCATTCTGCCTCAGCCTCCCAAGTAGCTGGAATTACATGTGGGTGCCACCATGCCCGATTAACTTTTTTATTTATTGTAGAGACAAGGGCTCTCCAAGTTGTCCAGGCTGGTCTCGAACCCTTGGACTCAGGTAGTCCTCTCGCCTCTGCCTCCCATAGTGCTGGGATGACAGGTGTGAGCCACCGCACCCAGCTAATACTTACTTTTTTTTTTTTTTTTTGAGTTGAAGTCTCACTCTGTCGCCCAGACTGGAATGCAGTGGCCGCTTCCGGCCACCGCAGCCTCGACCTGCTGGGCTCCAGCGATCCTTCCGCCTCAGCCTTCCAAGTAGCCGGAATTACAGGCATGCACTACCATGCCCGGCTGATTTTTTGATTTATTGTAGAGATGAGGTCTCGCTGCCCAGGCGGGTCTTGAACCCGCGGGCTCAGGCAATCCACTCACCTCAGCCTCCCAAAGGCGCGGGATTACAGGCTGAGCCACCGAGTCCGGCAATACTTACTTTTTAAGGACTTTTTCTGAGTATGTAATTCCCAGAAATTTTACCCGATGATAATAGCATAAATTGAACTGAGTGCTACACACAACTCTAGAACAATTGAGAAGTATAGTCTGTGATTGTTCTCCTTTATGGAGGGGGAAATTAAGGCTTAAAGAGAGTAAGTAATCATTTTTAATAAGTGGTAGAGTGTGAAAGCTGGAGCATTGCTACTTGGATATTGACTTTAGTAGTAATGGTTGGAATTGTACTAAGTATGATACAGTGAAACTCTTATGGAACCAGAATAGGTACTTTTTGAACATTGAATTTTGTATATAGATTTTAGTTTTTCAAGTAGATCCACCAACAAAACCTTTGACTACAAGAAGAAAGATTTTTTTCTAAGTAGAATTTTATTTAGAAAGTATTACGGTATAAAAAATATTAAAGTGTAAAAGAATTGGTGAAACCTTTGTCTCTAGAAACCCGATGGTTATTAAAGAGAGACTGAAAAATTTTTTTTTTTTTTTTTGAGTTGGAGTCTCACTCTGTTGCCCAGACTGGAGTGCAGTGGCCGCTCCCGGCCACCGCAGCCTCGACCTGCTGGGCTCTGGCGATCCTTCCGCCTCAGTCTTCCGAGTAGCTGGAACTACAGGCGCGCGCTACCACGCCCGGCTGATTTTTTGATTTATTGTAGAGATGAGGTCTCGCTGCCCAGGCGGGTCTTGAACCCGCGGGCTCAGGCAATCCACTCACCTCAGCCTCCCAAAGGCGCGGGATTACAGGCTGAGCCACCGAGCCCGGCTTGAGACTTAAAATTTAACCAGTTGATCTTTGTTTTGTAAAAGGTGATCTTTGTTTAACAGATAAATTTTTTTAATGAGAAAAGGAGTATATTTATGCATGCATTGGTGGTCTCAAGTTAAAAGCACATGTTCCTAACTTATGGGTTGTTTTCCACTCTAATGAGGCGTTTGTTCCTTAAAGTAAGGGGGACTTTTATTATCATTGCCCTTTGGTTATGTGTTTTCCACTTTCCCTGAAATATTTTAAACACAAATTTTAGACTGTATGACTTCATTTTTTTCCACTTTTGTGGTGTTTTAATGCATTGTTAACTAGATCAGGTTTGAAGGAGGAGGAAGGTAAACTTTGTTACTGTACTTTCATTTGATGTATCAGAGTAAATGTCCAGATATTCTGGAGTGAGACACTTGTGTATTTATTTAATTTCCCTTTTCCAGAGAGGCAGCTGCCAGTTTTTTATCTCTTAGTTGTAAGTTTTAGATTATTTATTTTACCAATCATCTGGGAAATTTAAATTTCAGGCAAACTAAAGTGTAGGCTCTGTAATCAGACCACTAGGATTCAAATCCTTATTTGGCTTTAATTTTTGTACTCTGGAGTAGTTTAACCTCTCGACTTCGTTATAAAATGGGGATAATAAATGTACCTATACCATAGGCTTGTTGTGGGGATTAAGCATTATAAGCACTCAGTGTTTGCTATCGTTATTATTGTTACCACTAGTTGGGGAAGTTTGAGTGCATAAATCAGATAAGTTCCTTGGAACTCTGTCTAGTACTAATGTTAACCCAGTTATAGAAGTACATACTCACTCTGTTATCAAATTTATATTTTATAGCTTTTGGAATCTGATATCTATTCTTTTGTTTTGGTTATCTGAAGTAATCTAATATATTTGTGATTGTAAAGTTTAAATTGCAAGATCGTCATCCTAATCAACCTCCATTTATTGTTGAAAGCAAGAGCAGAGAAATGACTTGCACAAGGTTTCATAGGTAGTAACTCGAAATGGATCTTGATTGATCAGTATCTTTATTACACCTTCATCAACTATAAATTTAAAAAACCTTACCTGTATAACAAGGGGCAGTTTAATTACTTAATTATAAGGAAATCTCAAGTATATAGCCCATCATAGTTTTTTTCAAGTTTCTTTATTTCATTATTTCCATTAGTAATAATTAATCCAAAAATCTACCTGCCTAGTCTAAGTGATACATATCCAAAATATAAGCATTAATTTAATTTTAAATTTTTGTTGAGCACTGTGCCAGGTACTCATAAGGACAGAAAGGTAATACTGAATGGCTTTTTCCTCAAAGAGGTTGTTAGATTGGGCCCTCTGATTTGTAATTTTAGAAATTTTTTTTCCCTCAGATTTTCGTTCTGTCTTTTGGATATTTTATTTTATCTTTATTTCTTATCTATGTATCTATCTATCTGTCTGTCTATCTATTCTACCTGTCTATTTCTTTATCTGTGTGAGATGAGGTCTTACTGTGTTGCCCTGGTTGGTCTTGAACTCCTAGCCTCAAGAGATCCTTCCCTCCTTGGCCTCCCAAAGTGCTGGGATTACAGGATTGAGCCACTGTGCCTGGCCTCATATTCATTTTTAAAGTGATATTTTTGTTTTCTGTTCTTTTTAGCATGATCTTGAGAGCAGTCTCAGTATTCCAATTTTTCTGCTAGACTGTTTTCTATTTTAATTACTTTTCCTTATCTTTTATCTCATTTTTCCTACTTCGGAGTTTTTTGTTTTTATTATTGTTTTGGTATTGTTGCATTTACTTTGCTAAATCTGTTTTTAATATTGTATTTTTCCAGTTTCTTTTCAGGTTGATTTGTTATTTAGGTTTGATTGTTGCCTTTACTTATGTTTACATTTATTTGTGTAAAAAAGGGAAGAATACATTTATCCTTTTAGGAATTGGCTGCTGTCTTTGTGTGAGTTCCTTAGGTTTTAGGTACCATGTTAGCAGTGCCTATAATTTTATACCATTTTTAAATAGCTCAATACTCCTGTGTTCACTTGGTTTCTAGGTCTATTCTGGATAAGCAGGTTTTGTGAAGACATTTATTCTTTCTTGGACCACAGATTTACCAGACATCTCATGGTATTTCCTTTTATATTATTTCTTTGATGGCTGCCATTTGTTCTCAATGTATTTTGTATATATTTTACTTGCCAGTGGATGACCAATTTTTTAATTCACACATAAGCTGTGAAACTTTGTATTAATTTTCGGATTGTATTAAAAGTTTTTTTCCTTTATTTATGCCTGTGTTATAAGTTCATAGTATTATAAGCTCTTATGTCTTTTCTGAAAGCTTACTACATTGACTTTTCCATTTTTCTCCTTTATTTTTAGAGACAATGATGTGTGACCCTAATGAATTTATCATTTTATTGAATGTCAACCAGATTTTTAAGCAGTATGAGTTTTCTGGTCATAAAGTTTTTTTGTATTAGTGAAAATATTGAAATAGTTGTTGTTTTTATGGTCTTGATACATATGACTGTCTCTTCTAACCTCTTGTAAGTAGTGAGATCTTCTTTCCTATTGAATCAAACGCAGAGTCTGCCGTTCTGTTTCAGATGTTATGATGGGTCTTTATTCTGAGGATGAGCTTATGTGTTTTTAGCAAGATAGAGTTCTGGGGATATTGTTTTTAATAGTGCTTGATTGTGTAGGTCGACATTTCATTTGGTTAATGAGGCCAGAGCTGCAGTTTCAACCCAGATGTTCTAATTAATTGACTCTGTAGAGTGCTGTTACGATTTAGGCACTGTGCAGGTTTGAGGAAGCAGATAATAATTGCACAAATATAAGCTATTTTCTGAAGTAGATTTATGGCAAGTTCTTCGCTCTTATTTATAAACAAGTGTGTTTATTGAGGATTGCACACTTATATATAAAGGGGCACACTAGATACATACCCAAATAGATAATAATAATAATTATTATTATTTTCTTTTTGAGTTGGAGTCTCACTCTGTCGCCCAGACTGGAGTGCAGTGGCCGCTCCCGACCACCGCAGCCTCGACCTGCTGGGCTCCAGTGATCCTTCCGCCTCAGCCTTCCGAGTAGCCGGAATTACAGGCGCGCACTACCATGCCCGGCTAATTTCTTGATTTTATTGTAGAGATGAAGTCTCGCCTGCCCAGGCAGGTCTTGAACCCGCGGGCTCAGGCAATCCACTCACCTCAGCCCCCCAAAGGTGTGGGATTACAGGCTGAGCCACCGAGCCGGCTCAAATAGATTTTTTTAGATTAGACTATTAAATCAGTTATTTAAAAGAATGCACCATGACTTGATTTCTACCTCTCATTTTCTGCCTTTGGTAAATAAATACACAATTAAATATAACATACCTAAAATACAAGACTTTTTATAAGTCTAACATAAGGATTAGTGTTTCTTCAATTAGTAGTTTGTGTACCTACCTATAATTTTTACAGTGAAGTTGGAAAATACCTACTCAGGTTAATTTCTGTTTCACAGATGATACAAATTGTTAGTTCATACATTATGGAGGAAAATTACCAAATGAGTAAATAATGCGTTAATTATCCAAGAAAACTAGCCTTTACTTTTAAACCATGTGTATCTGGGGGAGAGCCACTAAATTACAAGTTATTATAACAAAAAAATGTACAATAATAGGCAGTTGCATACTGTTCCTCAGTATTTCAACAACAAGGACAACAATTACTGTTGCTGTATTCCAGTTTGTATGATGATCTATATCTATTTTGTTACTGAGTTGTACTATAATATTATTGAAGCCTATGAGTAGATATTTTATAAACAATACTTATAGCACATGTTATGTATATAGTGAATTTAATTTAGAAAAATTGATGTAAGGCTGAATATCTTTTAGTTACCATCACAAGTTATTTTAAAAATACTTCGTTTGTTTTCTCTATTAACTAATTGTATTAGGGAGTATTAACTCTAACTAAAGAGTGTTAATTGAAGAAATAGAGAATCTCCTCAATCAATATACATAGATTTGTGTATTATGGAAAATGTCAACCATTGTAAAGCATTTGACTTTATTGTAAATAAAATAATTTTACTTGCATACATATATGAACAGTAGGGTAGAATTGGTTTAAATCCTGGTTTCATTTCTTAGGCTGAGTAACCTTGATTAAGTTATTTAGCCTTTCTTGGTTTTCTGTTCCTTAGTGGTAAAATGGAGATAACCTACTTCAGAATTGTGAGGATTAAATAGACCATCCATGTAAAAAGCTGATAATGGTGCTTACTCCATAGTAAGTACTCAGTATTTATTAGTATATTGTTAGATCACTCAGTGAACCAAAAATTTATTTTTGGATCTAGTAGTGTAAGAAATTTCGTTTTATCTTTAAAAATGAATAATTTGTTGGTTCTTCACTGAATATGCATTAGTAGTTCCTCTTGTGGTGTCCTAAATTCATTCCCTAAGAAAGATTTTGATTCAGAAACTTTTCTTTTGATCATGACCACATAACTTAATTCCAGAAAAATAAATGAAGTAGAGACTCTCTGAGCAAATAACAACTTATGTTGAGATTTTAATAAATACTTCTTTTTTCATATATTTTACTTACTCTTATAGTGTGACTATTGCTAGGAATGTGAAGGTGATTAACTTTCTTGTTTTCTTTTAAACAGGGTTTGTGGATGCACTTAGATGTTTGCAATGAGCACTGTGGCTGGCATGCCCCAGTGTTTTGGATACCAATGCATAGGACTCCATAGTAATCGAATTTACCAGAGGCGAACGTCATGAGCATAGTGATCCCATTGGGGGTTGATACAGCAGAAACGTCATACTTGGAAATGGCTGCAGGCTCAGAGTAAGTATTTAAATTGATTATAAGCCAAAAAGAAAAAGAAAAAAAAAAAAAAAACCCTTCTGGAGGCGGAAAGTATGAAGAGGTATACATGGGAAATATTAAATTTCTTCTTTCCTAGTCCATTGGGAACATGATTGCTAACATTGTATTCCTTTTAATTGTTGTTGTTGTTGTTTTGAGTCTGTATCTCACTCTGTTGCCCAGGCTAGAATACAGTGGCACTCTCCCAGTCACCACAGCCTTGTCATGCTGGGCTCAGGCAGTTCTTCCACCTCAGTCTTCCAAGTAAATGGAACTACAGGCGTGCACCACCACACCTGGCTAACTTTTTGATTTTTTGTAGAGACGGAGTCTCGCCATGTTGTACAGGCTGATCCCAAAGCCACGGGCTCAGGTAATCCTCTTACCTCGGCCTCCCAAAGTGCTGGGATTACAGGCTGAGCCACCAAGCCCAGCTATGTTTTTTTTTTTTTTAATACTCAAAAACTGTTTTAAACACTGTCCTAGCATTGTTTAGAACTGTTCTTAGGGTAATGCTGAGATTTTTCACTTGTTTTATGCTTAATCATAAACAATTTTTTCTTCTAATGCCTTTTCACTTGTGATACTGTATACAGAGCTCACTGTATCATACATAATCTGTGACAGTGTTAAACAGCTCTCCTACTTTGAGTAAGATGTTTTATATAAAATACCTCTTAATCATCCCAGCAAAAAGGCAGGTATTATTTCCAGTTCACAAGAAATATAGCTCAAAGAAATTAACAAATTTACCTATGGCCACATAATTAGTGAAAGTTAGAGTTAGATTTGAATCTAGGGTTGTTTGGCTCCGGGTCCATGCTGCCACGTAGGTCAGAAGAGTTGAGTTTGCTTAGCAGATGAGTTAAATGAAGTAAAGTGCCATATGTGATGAACTGAGGACAGTTGTTATTCCAAAGCTGCTTTATATTTTTGAATTTTTTCCAATGTATATAATTTTAGTATAAAATGTTAAGTATAATATTAAATAATATTAAAAATAATAGATTATAACATTAAAGAAATGGGCAGGTTTTGATCACAAACCTTAAGGAGCATATTGAAAATTCATGGATATCTCTTATACCCATTAGTACAGTAATTAGTATAATGTGTCCAAGTGCTGTTACTGTATTATTGAAGGTTTTAACATTGAAATGGAAAATTATTGGTTTCACCTAAGATCTGAAATGCTGGTATGAACATCTAAAACCCATTTATAATGTGAGAGTAAATGGGAAGAAATTACATTTTTCATTAGGAGGAAGAACTTGATTAAAGTCCAACTTCTGAGGAATTAGAGCTTATTTATTTAGTCATTTTAAGCAGTTCTTTTTCTTGAAATGCCTCTCTTTAATGATCAGCATATTTTTTCTTTTTAGATTTTCAGTTCACTGAACTTACTTAAATTTCTACATTAAGAATATATGATGTGACTTGAGTGATACTTTACGATTGCTTTTTAAAGAATGGGCCGGAAGTAGTGGGAAATTGCAGGGGTGGGGTGGGGTGGAGGGGATTGGCAGTTGAGGGAAACTGCTAGGGGAGGGAGGGGTACACCCCATCAGCAAGGGTAGCTGCGTAATCAACGTTTGTATACCTAACCCTTAATTGTACTCCACATCTTTAAAAAAGTTAATTAATTAAAAAAAAGAATGGGCCGGGCTAGTGGCTCAGCTTGTAATCCCAGCATTTTGGGAGGCCAAGGCAAGTGGATTGCCTGAACCCGCAGGATTGAGACCGGCCCTGGCAACTTGGCAAGACCTCGTCACTACAATAAATAAAACTTAGCTGGGCGTGGTAGCGTGTGCCTGTAGTTCTGGCTACTTGGAAGGCTGAGGCAGAAGGATTGCCAGAGCCTAGCAAGTTGATGCTGGGTGGTGTGAGTGTGCCACTGTACTCCAGCTTGGGCGATGGAGTGAGATTCCAACTCAAAACAAACAAACAAAAAAACCAAATAAGGACATTTTGGCAAAAACAAATAAGATTTTAAATTTGCGAAGTTCCAGAAAGATGTGGCAACAGCAAGTAGATTACTGTAAATAAAATAGTGATGGTTTTTTCTTCAAAGTTTTTGATGTTAATTTAAAAGCACAATACATTTGAAAATAGTGTGTTTTCATTTGTAAGAGTGGAAGTATTACATAAAGAAATACTTATTTTTTTTGGGGGGAGTTAGGGCTTGAGTGCATTGTTTGTGAGACTTAGATTAGTCATATCCTGGTCTGTAAAACTGGAGGTTGAACCATGTGATCTTTAAAATTACATCCTAGAATAGTGCCTGAACATCACTTTGGAGCATCAGATACCTTATTTCCCCAAATAGTTTCTGTCCCACTGCACTCTACACCACACCAAGCAGGACTCAGTAGCTGATCCTCCACCAGTAGCTTTGTGACAGTGTTGTTTGCAGAGTCAGCATGACCTGCTTCGTGAAGATCCCCACCATCAGTTGTAGGCCAAGACATTGCTACTTTCAGTCTCCAATATCTCTGAGAAAGGAAACCACACCCTAATACTCCGCTGGGACCAGGTGCAGACCAGCCTTACCACAATTTGTTCTACCTGCTTTACTTACCAAGTCTTAGCAACAGCATTTCATCTTCCCTAGGTCTCCTATTGTCACCTGAAGAAATCAGAGGTAGGGCCTGAGTGGCTCATTAAATTTTGACCCTCTGTCAGTTTTTTTCTGCATCTCTTATTCCTATAATTCCTTGAACACTTTCTGAAGTGTAGGTCCATTCAAAATTCCTACATTGTTCTCTTCTTCATTAATTCTTCCACCTGCCACATATAATTTGGCTATTAATCTGACCATGCCACTGTCACATTAAATAATGCTAATATGTGAAGTTCTTGGTTCTTATATTGCTTGACTTTGCAGCAGAATTTGATACTATTGACTTTCTTTACCTTTGACTTTGATGAAAATACTCTTTTTTAAAAAAATTGGATAAAGTATAACATTTTCTATGTTAACCACTTTTAAGTGTACAAATTCAGTGACATTGAGTATATTCACAATGTTGTCCAACCATCACTACCGTTTCCAAACATTTTCATCACCCCAAAAAAAAACTGCATTCATAAACAGCTCTTTTCCCTTATCCTTGCACCTTGTAATCTATATTCTAGTTTCTGTTTTTACTTGCCTATTCTAGGTCTAACCTCGTATAAATGGAATCATAACAATATTCTCTTGTGCATGGCTTATTTTACTAAGCATAATGGTTTTAAGGTTAATCTATGCAGTAGCATGTATCAGGAGTCCATTCCTTTTTATGACTGAATAATACTCCATTGTATAGATATCCTGTGTTTTGTTTGTCCATTCATGTATTGATGGACGTTTGTGTTTCTACATTTTGATTATTGTGAATAACACTGCTGTGAACATCGGTGTACAAGTATCTCTTTCACTCCCTGTTTTCAGTTATTTTCAGTTATATATAGCTAGGAGTAGAACTGCTGGATCATAACATAATTCTGACATATTTAACATTTTGAGGAATTGCCAAACTTTTGCATCTGGTTTTCTTTTTATGCCTTAATATTTTTTTCTGTTTTTCAAATATTTGTGTTTTCTAGGGATCTGTATTAGCTTACTTTGTAAACTCTCCTAGAGATTTCATCAACTTCTATAACTTTCATCGTTTTTACATTCTCATGACTTCCAGGTCATCCTTACCCCAATTCTATCTCGTGAACTCCACCCATATTGCCCTCTACATTACGAGACCTCTTACTTGGATGTCTCATGACATTTTACAAACTTAGTAAAATTAGTATTATACTAATTATCTTTTTTTCCTCTTCTGTCTCCAAAAAATTCACATCAGGATAGCTCTCTTACTCTGTTTTTCACCCAGTGGCAACAACATGTGCAAGCCAAGACTTTTCTAAACACGTATAGATCATTTAATTTTCCCATTTTTTTCTGTCACTGATTTCTTGTTGCCTTTTTCTAAACCCAAACTTCTAATGGTGTGTAAAGGCTTTTTGTGTATTTTGCAATGAACCCTTTCAGCTTCTCTACTCTTTTCCTTTTCTTTTTTTTTTTTTTGAGTTAGAGTCTCACTCTGTTACTCAGGCTGGCGTGCCGTGGCACACTCATGGCCACTGCAGCCTTGACCTGGTGGGCTCAGGTGATCCTTCTTTCTCAGCCTTCCGAGTAGCCGGAACTACAGGCACGTGCCGCCATGCCCAGCTAGTTTTTGATTTGCTGTAGAGATGAGGTCTTGCCAAGTTGTCCAGGCTGATCTCAAACCCGTGAGCTCAGGCAGTCCTGTCACCTCAGCCTCCCAAAGTGCTGGGATTATAGGCGTGAGCCACTGCGTCCAGCTCTTTCCCTGTCAAGTACAGGTTTATTTTACACTCAAGTTATTTTGAAATGCATGCCATTTCTCTAATAAACTTTTTTTCAGGTTTCTGCCTTTTTCATGCTAATTCATGTAGCTAGAATGCCCTTCCCTCTTCTTCCTTCATAATCTGTTTTTTTGTTATTGTTTTTGTTTTTTTTTGAGTTGGAGTCTCACTCTGTCGCCCAGACTGGAGTATAGTGGCCGCTCCCGGCCACCGCAACCTCGACCTACTGAGCTCCGGCGATCCTTCCACCTCAGCCTTCCGAGTAGCCGGAATTACAGGCATGCGCTACCACGCCCGGCTGATTTTTTGATTTATTGGAGAGTTGAGGTCTCGCTGCCCAGGCAGTTCTCGAACCCGCGGGCTCAGGCAATCCACTCACCTCAGCCTCCCAAAGGCGCGGGATTATAGGCTGAGCCACCGAGCCTGGCTCATAATCTGTTTTTTTATGCTATCTCTCTTTTTCTTTCACAATGAAGTATGACTTTTTATGTCTCTGTTACACTGCTAGACTGTGAGCTTCCTGAGGGCAGGAACTGTATCTCATTTATCTCCATATTCCCAGTGTCTAGAATGATTACATTCAGTTAATCTTCAGTTGTACTGATTGTGTTCTGAGAATAGAATTGAACTGGTAACAGTATTAATTCCTGTTATTAATGAAGTATTTTCTTGCTGTATACTATATGGCAAAAGTTAGGAGGTACAGCCTCCTTTTTTTTTTTTTTTGAGTTGGAGTTTCAGTCTGTCACCCAGGCTGGAGTGCAGTGGCACAATCATGGCTCACTGCAGCTTCAACCTCCTGAGCTCAGACAATTCTGCTTCAACCTCCTGAGTAGCTGGTATTAAAGGTGCACACCCCCATGCCTGGTCTGATTTATTTATTTGTGGTGTTTTTTTTTGTAGAGATGAGATCTTGCGATGTTGCCTAGGGTGGCTTAAAACTCCTGGGCTCAGCAATTCCTCTGCTTTGGCCTTCCAAAGGGCTGGGATTATAGGTGTGAGCCACCGCACCAACCTGCAATCTACTTATTATTCATTTCTTCTTAGTATATGGTATTTCAGAGAGAGGGTCTCATTCCCCAAGAAAGATAGGACTGTTGTATAGTAAAGACAATAATATATAGAATGATAATAGAGGATATAATATTATGTGTGTCATATAGATTGAGCTTGTTCATGATAACATTATATTTCTAGCCACCTATTGATATGCTTTTTCAAAAAGGAGAAGTAGGGAATATATAATAGAAAAATACATCTTCCTTTTTTTTTTTTTTTAAGTTGGTGTCTCATTGTGTTGCCCAGGCTAGAGTGCATGGCATACTTTCTCAGGCCATCCTGCTGCTTCAGCCTTCCAAGTAACTGGAACCACAGGCATGCACCACCATGCTCAGCTAATTTTTTTTTTTTTTTAATTGTAGAGATGAGTTCTCACCATGTTACTCAGGCTGGTCTTGAACCCCTGAGCTCAGGCAGTCCTCTTGTCTCTGCCTCCCAAAGTGCTGGGATTATAGGCTTGAGCCACTGTGTCCAGCTGAAAAACACATCTTTTATAGGCAGCACCATCTTCTGTAGGTACATATTACACTTGGATGAATCGACTTGAGGACTGGAAGTACTTTAGAGTTGTTTTTTTTTTCTCCCATAAATGGGAGAAAGATAGGAGTTTTTTCTCACCTCTCTCTTATGTCAGTGTTTGAAATACCTTTATGCCTTAATCTCCTTTATGCTACATAAAGTATATATGAAAGGATAAAAAAGTATGCTTTATACAAAGTATATATATACACTTAAACTTTATTATTTTTTATTTTTTATTTCTTTGAGTTGGAGTCACCCAGACTGGAGTGCAGTGGCCGCTCCCGGCCACTGCAGCCTTAACCTGTTGGGCTCCAACAATCCTTCCGCCTCCGCCTTCCAAGTAGCTGGAACTACAGGCACGCGCTGCCACGCCCAGCTAATTTTTGATTTATTGTAGAGATGAGGTCTCTCCAAGTTGCCCAGGCAGGCCTCGAACCCGCGGACTCAGGCAATCCACTCACCTCAGCCACCCAAAGCTCTGGAATTACAGGCTGAGCCACCGGCATTTAAACTATAAAAAATATAAATGGAACATAGTCATTATAGACATTTCATAAAATATATTACTGAAAAGAGTTAGACACTATTATAAACCAACTATTCAGTGGTAATCACTGATGACATTTTGATGTATTTACCTACTCGATTTTTTTTATTATTCTCTGTATATACAGATACATAGAGTAATAAGAAAAGTGGGATCATACTGTATATATTATAATTTCTCTTTAACAAAAAATTTTTGAATAGTGTTGTCTTGTTAACATTCAGGCTTAGACTGAGCCCGGTGGCTGCCACCTGTAATCCCTGTACTTCGGGTGTCTGTGGTGGGAGGATTGCTTGAGTCTAGGAGTTCACGACCAGACTAGGCATCATAGTACTTGTCTCTGCAAGAAATTAGCCTCTCATGGAGGCACGCACCCGTAGTCCTATCTGTTTGGGATACCGAGGTAGGAGAATTGCTTGAGCCCAGGAGGTTGAAGCTTGGGTGAGCTGGTTGTGCTACTGCACTCCAACCTCAGTCTTTTCCCCATTTAGTTACATAGGATCCACTTAATTTCTTCAGCAATGATTTGTAACAGCACTTGTTAAATGTTATTTACCAGGGAAACTTATTAGAGACTCTGGGCTAAAGTTTTTATTGGGGGCTGGCATGTAGGCATCTGCCTAGCATGTACCAATTCCAAATTTCCAGAAGCCAAGCTGGTATTCAACATAAACCATATTGTTTATGCAAAGAGTTTAGGCATTATAAGCTACCCTTTCATTGCGGGATAGTTTCTTGTCAGTGTAGTAAACTGTTTATCAGCCAGGTTCCCAAATGCCAACCATTGACCAGCCTTGCAAGCAGGCCTTTGTATCCTATAGGAGCTCATTTCTGTACAGTTGATTTTTTTCCTTCTTTCTTTTTGAGTTGGAGTCTCACTCTTTTGCCCAGGCTGGAGCGTGGGGCATGCTCATGGCTACTGCAACTTCGACCTCCTGGTCTCAGGTGATCCTTCTGCTTCAGCCTTCCAAGTAGCTGGAGCTGCGGGTGCATGCCACCATGCCTGGCTAATTTTTTGATTTATTGTAGAGATAGGGCTCACCAAGTTGCCCTGACTGATCTCGAACCCGTAGGCTCAGGCAGTCCTCTCACCTCAGCCTCCCAGAGTGCTGGGATTACAGGCATGAGCTACTGCGCCCAGCTATATAGTTAATTTTGGCAGTGTTAAGTTGAACTGTATGAATGTCAGTTTTGTACATCAAAATTGGTCTGATATCAGTAATTTCATATTGTTCAACTTAATAGTAAGGGAAGAAAGAATGAGCTACAATTTGTTGAACGCTGCTGTGCCCAAGTAAGTGTTTTACACATTACTGCATTTAATTTTATATTGGGATCCAAATGTTTCTTCATCTCACCAATGTGAAAACACAGTCTTTGAAAGATTAAATAATTTCCGTAAGGTCACAGATTTTTAAGTATCTGAACAAGGTGATAACCCTGGGCTATTTTTAGATCTATGGTTTTTTTTTTTTTAGTACAATAATATTTTATAATAATGGAAAGTAGCTGAAAATGCAACATGCTAACACAGACAATATGATACACAACCTCAGGGAGAGGAGTCAGCAGGGAAAGTGTGGCAGAGGCCACAGGTTTAGACTAAGCCTTTCGATGGACTGCTGAATGGACTGGATCTGCTGCTTCAGCTGTGAGCCTTCTTTGATGGTGACAGAACAGGTGATGACAGGCCTGGAGACCCCACAGGCCCGCCCCAGGGCCTCCTTGGAGTGCACGAACATGTAGGGCACATTCTTGTCTTCACACAGCAGTGGGAGGTGCAGAATGATCTCCAGTGGCTCAGCAACTACAGACATCACAATGAACTCAGATGCCCCTTTTGAGGGTTTTGGTGGCCTCACTGGCTCCTTTCCGAAGCTGCTTGTAGTTACATGACTGCTGAATGAGGTCCAACAGCTTCTTGGGGAGATGGGCATCTGCAAGGGAATAGGCCTTAGGATTTACATCAGCCTCAGTCATGGCTAAGGTTCTGTGGGCTCGCCACTCCTCAGGGAGCGCAGCCAAAGTCAGATTAGCAGCGCTTGCCTCCCTTTTTAAATTTTTTTAATCACTATGCCAGTGGTGTCAGTTGTGGTTTAAGTTTATTACTATCTGTGCTTTTCAAATACTTCTGCAGAAACAAAATATATAAAACAGATAAAAGGAGAACAGCTCTGGTTAAAATGAAGTGAGGGATTTAGAGCACTTTATTGTGTGAAATCCTCTTTTTTTTTCCTTTTTAAAATAGAAACAGGATCTTGCTCTGTTGCCCAGGCTAGAGTGCAGAGGACAATGATTGTAGCTCACTGTAGTCTTGATCTCCTGGGCTCAGGGCATCGTTCTACCTCAGCCTCCCGAGTAGCTAGTACTATAGGCATGTGCCACTATGCCTAGCTAATTTATTTTTGTTTTTAATTCCAGGAAATTTTATGATAATTTTATTTAGCCAAATGAAGGATTAAGTATTGAGTTTTTAAAAACCCTACTGTATTATTTAATGAGATAGATTTTTTAAAACCTAGGTAAATGTGACATTTAATGTTGGATTTTATAACTAGCTCAGTTTCTTTCTCAGGCATTTTCTTATTTTAAAATTAATTTGGTTTCTGATTATTAAAACAAAAGTCCATGTGTGTTGTTGAAAATCCTCATTTACTTCCCGCATTATTTTGGAACTTAAAACTAAACTTAGACCAGGGGTCAGTAAGATTTTTCTTTAAAGGGTCAAAGAGTAAATATTTAAGACTTGCAGTGATATAGTTTGTTTCTGTTGTAACTATTCAGCTCTGCTGTTGTAGCTGGAAAGCATATAATGTGTAAATGAATGAACATGACTGTGGTCCAATAAAACTTTATCTAGGCTGGGCATGGTGGCTCATACCTGTAAACACTGTACTTTGTGAGGCTGAGGTGGGAGGATCATTTGAGTCCAGGAGATCGAGATCAGCCTGGGAAACATAGTGAGACCTCGTCTCTATAAAAATTTTAAAAATTAGCCAGCCGTGGCCGTGTGCACCTGTAGTCCCAGCCTCTCAGGAAGCTGAGGCAGGAAGATCACTTCAGCTCAGGAGGTCAAGGCTGTGATGAGCTGTTATGCCAGTACACTCCAGCCTGGGTGACAGAATGAGACCCCGAATCAAAAAAAAAAAAAACAAAAACAAACATTACCTAAAGATTCAGAAAACGGACTGTATTTGGCCCAGCGGTCCTATTTGTCTACCTCTTGTTTAGAGAAAATGAATCTTGATAAGGTACTGTTTCTAATGAAGAGCACCATTTTTCTCTGATTTCATTGGCTGAAGCAAGTACTGCCTATTTCAGATGTATGACTTTCCCTAAATATAACTAGATGGAAGGAACAGCAAGCACAGAGGCTCCAAGGCAGGAATAATTTTTTTTTTTTTTTGAGTTGGGCTTTTACTCTGTTGTTCGCGCTGTATCGCAGTGGCATGATCATGGCTCACCACAGCCGTGGGCTCCTGGGCTCAAGCTATCCTCCTGCCTCAGCGTGTGCCACCATGCCTGGCTTGGAACAAATTTAGAATGTTCAAGAGAACAGGGAAGAATTATCCAATGTGGGAGTGACAGTAGGCTTAGGGGAAAATATTGAGAAGAGATCAGAGTAGGACCTTATGGGCTGGCCATAAGTAGTAAGATTTTAAGTGAAATAGAAAGTTCCAATTCAGTGATCTGATTCCTTTATTAGTAAATATTTATTGAGGGCTTGTTATATACCAGCTTCTGTTTTGGGTGTTAGGGACACAACTTTAAATCTGAAATTTTGTATTTATATTCAAATTGTTTTTCCTGTTGTAAAATAGAAAAATGTCACTTTTCTTATTGGTGTCCTGTTCCTTTACTTGCCCTCTGAATCTCATCCCTTCTCACCTTTTCAAGGTCTTTCACTCTTGCCTACGGTTATCCCATCTCTCTGCATCTTCAGTTTCTGTTAGTTCATTCCTATCATACAAATATCACACAATTCTTACCCTTTTTAATCCGTTTTTCTCTTCCTCCTCTTGGAAAAACTCTTTGAAAAAGTTGTTTGCACTCATTATTATGCTGCACAACACCATGATAACTATCCATGTTGTCACACTAATTGTTAGTCTTCAATAATTTATACAGATATTTCAGATTTGAGTGATCATTCCTTCCTACTAAAAAAGTTTAATTCTGGATTTCTAGGTACTACACTTGATTGACCACTCTTACTCATTTTTTTTCATTGACTTACTCTTTTATGACCAGGCTCTAAATGTTGGGGTGTCCAAGACTCAATTTTAGCCTCTCACCTTCTTAAAAACTTGGTTTTTTAGGTTATTACCTGGCTTTAAATATCATCTCTGTGCTTGAATACCCACCAGTTTTTGACTTGTATACTCAGATTGACAGCCTCACTTGGAATTGTTGATCTCCTTTTGCCCCCCAATCTGCTTTTCATTGTTGTTATTTGTTAGCCATTTCTTTAAATGACTCCTTCTCTATCTAATTGCTTAAGCTAAAACTCTAAGGTGTCACTCTTGTTCTTTCCTCTCACCCTCCACATTAATTTATTGGTCAGTCCTGTGTCGCCCTCTAAAGAACATTTTGCATCTGTACACTTAAAAAAAATCTACTATCCTAATCCAAACCCTTGTTGTCTCTTGACTAGACACTGGAGTAGAATAGTCTACACGTTCCTCTTTTGCCTTCTACCATTCATTCTCTGTGGAGAACCCAATGTGATTCTTCTGAGGCATCAACCAGATCATATATTTCTACTACTCAGAAAGCTTCCATTGACTCTCTGTTTCACTTAGAATCTTAACTTCTTATGGCCCATAAGACCTGACTTCTCTAATCTCTTCTCAGTATTGTTTCCTTGGCCTACTATTACTCCCCCGTTGATATTTTTTCCTTTTACTTTTGAACATTTTAAATTTGTTTTTGCCTCAGTGCCTTTTGTACTTGTAGATTGTTCCCTTTGCCTGGATTATTCTTTTGTTCTTGGTTAGTCATATCTGAACTCAAATGTTACCTTCCAGTGAGGCCTTCCTTCTTAACATTATCTAAAATGGTATCTGAAATATCTTGTTTTACTTCATTGCTGCTGCTTTATATTTTTATTAAAATATGAAGCCTTATAACTACAAATACCATATCTGTTTTATCACTGATATCACTGTGTCTGTAGCACTTAGCACAGGGCTTGGGATTTAGTAAGCATTGAGTCATGAATGCATTTGGCTTGAAGGTCTAATGGTTAACCCTGACGTTTATTATAAAAAATGATTGTTGGATGCCATATTTTAGCTAACTCTTTTTCAGTTGTCAAGAAGAGACAATTAAAGTTACAAATATTTTATAGCCTATTATTATAGAAAGATGTCAAGAGCTATAGAACTGAATTTTTTAAAATCCCTGTATATTAAAAGTCTTTAAAAATTGGTGCGGTACATTGAATGCTAAGTTCTTTCATTCTAATTAGTACCTATTTTGGGAAACTGAGAAATATTAAAAGGCCTTAAGAAACTAGTAGAATTAAAATAGCAAGTGGGGGAAGGTTGAAATTTACTACATATGTTATCTGAGTGATTATACTGACCATGATATAATACATTAGGACAGAACACAGAAAGAGGAGTGATATAAAATTCTTCAGTATAAAGAGTTTTAAAAGTAGTAGTTATTTTAAGTGATAATATTTTTACTAAGAAATTTTTAATCATATACTCTTTAGCTGATGAAGTATTAAATGATATAATTTTCTAGATCATATAATTAAAAGTAAGAATTTAAGAACTTAAAATATGGCTGGGCATGGTTCCTATAATCCTAGCACTTTGGGAAGCCAAGGCAGTAGGATTGCTTGAGCCCAGGAGTTTGAGACCAGTCTAGGCAATGTAGTGAGACCTTGTCTCTACAAAATACTGAAAAAATTAGGTGGGAATGTTGATTCTTGCCTGTCTGAGGTGGGAGGCTGAGGTGGGAGGATAATTTGAGCCCAGGAGTTTGAGGCTACAGAGAGCTGTGATCGTGGTACACACTTCAGCCTGGCCAACAGAGTGAGACCTCGTCTCAAAAAACAAGAGCAAACAAAAAAAACCTATAAATGTAATTTTACTCTCTCAACTCTAAAGTCTATATAAAGATCACTTTACAGAAGTTCTGTAGTAATGTGCTGTAGTTCAAAGATAGGCACTTGAAACTGATTCAGGCTTTGTTTGGCTAAATAACCAAATAAGAGGTCCTTTGCTAAAAAAACAGCCAAATAAAAGATTTCTTTCTGAAACGGATTCTGAGTGGTCTGTTAAGGGAATAGGGAACTTGAAGTTTGGCATTTCATGTAATAAATAGAAACTAAGCTGGGCACGGTGGCTAATGACTGTGATCCCAGCAGTTTGGGAGACTGGGGCGTGGGGGCCGGGGGGGGAGGAGGATTGCTTAAGCTCAGGAGTTCAAGACCAGCTTAGGCAACATAGAGAGACCTCATCGCTACAAAAAAATCAGCTGGACATCGTGGCATGTACCTGTAGTTCCACCTCCTTGGGAGGCTGAGGTAGGAGGATTGCATGAGCACAGGAGCCCAAGACTGCAGTGAGCTGTTATCATGCCACTGCACTCCAGTCTGGGCAGCAAAGTGAAAACCTGACTCAAAAAAAAGAAAGAAAATGGATGAAAGGGTAATTTGAACACATTCTGCAAAGGACACCAAGTATGGTAAGGTTTAAAAATACATTGTTTTCCATATAACCTAGACATGTTAAAACAAAAATACATCATAAGAAAGAAGGCTGCTAGATTTTTGTGTGTGTGTGGGAAGGCTTCTAGAGATTTTTTTTGAGTCAGAGTCTCACTTTCTTGCTCAGGCTGGAGTGCAGTGGCTGTTGCAGCCTGGACCTGTTGGGCTCAGGCAATCCTTCTACCTCAGCCTCCCAAGTAGGTGGGACTGCAGGTATGTGCTACCACACCCAGCTAATTTTTTTATTTGTTGTAGAGACGCGGTCTCACCACATTGCCCAGGCTGGTCTCAAACCTGTGAGCTCAGGCAGTCCTCTTGCCTCTGCCTCCTGAAGTGCTGGGAATACAGGTGTGAGCCACTGTGCCCAGCTTCTTCTTGTTAGTAGTGTAATTGGTAGATTCAGAGATTACTAAGACTTAACTCTTAGTAACAAAATATTTGAAATTCTTTGTATCCCTTACAGATAAATCTAACAATGGTTAATGCACCCTGTGTTCTACATCTAATAAAGAATTAATGAAGGCAGATCATTAAGACAGTTGGTCCTGTCGCTGAAAGTTGAAGGAACTCAAGGATAAAGATGTGGGATTATTTGTTGTAATAGCAAGTTACATATTTTAATATTGCTTTCTTAAATGAAAAGGTTACCAGTTTGGATTATGGGTACCATACACTCATGAAGATCACTTTGAAAACTGGTCAGAGTGATACATGCTTTTCAGAAAAGTGAAGGATTGGTTTAAGCAAAGGAATGTTATTTGTGAGTGAGAATGGGAGAAGGAGTCTTGGAGTGGTAGCACTTTTTACATGCTATGATCAGGTTCAGGGCTTCTTCTGAACTGAGTTAGGGGAAATTGTTTACAGATTATTCAGCCCCACATTTAAATCACTTAGTTTTGTCTTGCTGCTACTTCTCTGATCACAACATGAATTTCCTTGGGAGAGAGACAAACTCTGTATAGTTTTTCAAGGGCAAAAGATCATATTCCTTAGCTTGATCCCCTTAGGGTCCTTGCCTAGACTTACCTGTTCTCATCTCTGGTCCTTCCTCCACACCTTTAACTAACTACTGTGAATTCTAGCAGTTCTTTTTTCATTATGTTCTTTCTAAACTTCAGTATGTGTGTGTGTTTTGTTTGTTTGCTTTTTGAGTCGGAGTCTCACTCTGTCACCCACGCTGGAGTGCAGTGACACGCTCACAGCCACCGCAGCCTCGACTTGCTAGGCTCATGTGATCCTTCCAGGTAGCTGGAACTACAGGCGCACGCCACCACGGCCAGCTAATTTTTTGACTTATTGTAAAGACAAGGTCTCACCAAGTTGCCCAGGCTGGTCTCAAACCCCTGGACTCAGGCAATCCTCTCACCCCGGCCTCCCAAAGTGCTGGAATTACAGGCTTGAGCCACTGCACCCAGCTATTTTTAATTTTATTTTTTAGTTTTTTGAATCGAAGTCTCACTGTGTCACCCAGGTTGGAATGCAGTGGCACTCTCACAGCCACCACAGCCTCGACCTACTGTGCTCAGGCGTTCCTTCTGCCTCAACTTTCCGAGTAACTGGAACTACAGGCTTGTGCCACTGTGCCTGGCTAATTTTTTTATTTATTTTACAGACCAGGTCTCACCATGTTGCTCAGACTGGTCTCAAGCAAGGTGTTTATTAAAATGAAGATTTCTGAGCCTTATCTTTAAAGTTTCTGATTAATTAGGTTTAAGTAGGTCTATAAAAAATGATAATTTGCACTACAGGTACTTGTGCTGCTGGTTAGCTGTAGATTGTGCTTTGAGAAATATGCTAAAATATATCATGCTGTTGATGTCTGTGACTGCATATGCACCTTCTATCTGGAATAATTTCTTCATCTCTTCTACCTGTCTATTTTTTTTGGACTTGCTAATTTGTCATTCTTTAAAACTTAAATTATTGTTATGAAGGCACCTGTGCCTTTAATGGCACTTGTGTAATCATTGATACACCTGTTTGTCTGCCGTATAAGTCAATTTCTTTTTTTTTTTTTTTTTTTTTTTTGAGTTGGAGTCTCACTCTGTCACCCAGACTGGAGTTCAGTGGCCGCTCCCAGCCACCGCAACCTCGACCTGCTGGGCTCCGGCGATCCTTCCACCTCCGCCTTCCAAGTAGCTGGAACTACAGGCATGCACTACCATGCCTGGCTAATTTTTTTATTTATTGTAGAGATGAGGTCTCGCCAAGTTGCCCAGGCGGATCTTGAACCTGTGGGCTCAGGCAATCCACTCTCTTCAGCCTCCCAAAGTGCGGGATTACAGGCTGAGCCACCGAGACCGGCTAAGTCAATTTCTTAAGAAGAAGGATCACTTTATTTTTTATTTCCAGCATTCATGCAGCGTCTCACTGCCTGGTACTTAACTGTGTGCTCAAATGTGTATTGATAGAATGAAAACTATATTATTGTAAGTTCCTTGAAGGCACACAGACAGTGTTTTTTTTCTTTATATCTCTCATAAACTTTGGTGAACATTAAGCCCTCAATATTTGTTTCATCAGTGCTATCAAACTGGTTTACGTGCATGTAGTCTCTCAGAGACTCTGAGTTCTTTGAAGCTTTAAAAATTTGCTATTTTAATTTTGAGGTAGGAAAAAATTTAAGTATGTTTGAAATCTCTCTGGATGAGTACACTTTATATCTAATGCTGCTATGAGATTTCAGTGCAGATACCTGAATTTGTGTTGCACGTTGTTGGTACATAGATTGCAAAAAGACATAATTTAATATGTGATGTTTTTCTAGATCAAAGTTTCCAAAGTCCCTCCCTGTATTATAGGGGGTTTGGATATTAGTTAACTTTGAGAGACTGCTTAAATGAATAAACAGTATTCTGAAGTCTAACTGATCTCTCCATACTCCTTGAAAATTCCACTTGCCATGTTTCCCTATCTCTTTGCATATGTATAGAGTGTTGTCTTCCACCATCATTACTGTTTTTTTTTTCTTCCCTGTATTGTTTGTAGTAAATTACCTTTACTAAGGTAATAGGTCCTGCCTCGAGTTTATGTCATTAAAGGAGACAAAGAGAGTTAAGTATAGAAAAGTGATGTATGTGTGTTGCTTTCTGTTCCCATCAGATTAATGATACATACATATTACAGTATAGTAATGAAACTTACTTTATTTCAGTGATTAATGCTCTGAATCACCAACCTAGAATTTTAAAACCATATTGTATCAACATTATAGATTGGCCGGGCGCTGTGGCTCACGCCTATAATCCCAGCATTTTGGGAGACATAGGCAAGAGGATTGCTTGAGTCCCACGGCTCGGAGACCACCCTGGGCAACATGATGAGACCTTATATCTACAATAAATTAAAAAAGATAAGCTAGGTGTGGTGGCACATGCCTGTAGTTCCAGCTACTTGGAAGGCTGAGGTGGAAGGGTTGCCTGAGTCCAACAGGTCGAGGCTGCGGTGACCATGAGCAGCGTGCCACTGCACTCCAGCCTGGGTGACAAGGAGACTCTGACTCAAAAAAAAAAAAAATTGGGGTTTATGATTACAAATTACATTTCTTGATGTTGTAGATTAGTCGTACTGTGTAAAAAAAAGTACATATATATGTACTCAACTCAACTTTAAAAAAATATACAAAAGGTGCCCCAAAAGTATGCATGTTTTAAGAAAGTAAAAACTATTAAAATTGTAATACTCAATATATACTGATAACAAAAGATGAGTACAAGTTGCGTTTGACTTCTGCAACTACAAGAGGTGCTCCCAGTAGTTACCATGGACGTCCGGACACTTCTGATTATGGTGAACTAAAAGTACTACATAGATTGCCGGGATCTGTGGCTCAGCCAGTAATCCCGCACCTTTGGGAGGCTGAGGTGAGTGGATTGCCTGAGCCTGCGGGTTCGAGATCCGCCTGGGCAACTTGGCGAGACCTCATCTCTACAATATATCAAAAATTAGCTGGGCGTGGTACCGCGCGCCTGTATTTCCAGCTACTTGGAAGGCTGAGGCAGAAGGATCGCCGGAGCCCAATAGGTTGAGACTGTGGTGGCCGGGAGCAGCCACTGCACTCTAGTCTGGGCGACAGAGTGAGACTCCAACTCAAAAAAAAAAAAAAAAAATACTACATAGATAACATCTCTTAAAATGTGTATACAGTTTTTTTGGCACTTTAAAAATCTGCTTTATGAAAGGATTATGAAAGAACCATTCTATTTTAAGGCAGAAGGTAATATAATTTTGGAAGTTATAGGAGTATACTTAAAAAAAAGCAAACTTTATGAGGACTTGTGTGGTCTAGTATATATTTGGTGCTCAAATATTCATTAAATCATTTAAATATCATGGTGTTTTCTTGCCTTGCAAATTTAGTGATTTATTTAAAATAGGTCTCGCCGGACTGGAACTTAGAACCACTTTATTGGAAGCTTGAATTACTGTGGAGTTGAGTTAAAAAACAATTTAAAAGCAACTTCAGACAGTAATTTGTTTTTGTTTTTGTTTTTTTGCATTGGAGTCTCTGTCATCCAGGCTAGAGGGCAGTAACACGCTCCCCGCTACTGCAGCCTTTACCTGCTGGGCTCAGGCGATCTGTCCGCCTCAACTTTCCAAGTAGCTGGAAGTACAGGCACGCGCCAGCATGCCCAGCTAATTTTTTTTTAACTTATTGTAGAGATGAGGGCCTCACCAAGTCACCCAGGCTGGTCTTGAACCTGCAGGCTCAGGCAATCCTCTCACCTCGGCCTCCCAAAGTGCTGAGATTATAGGCGTGAGCCACCATGCCTGGTCTCAGACGGTATTTATAGCTACACTTGAGAGGTATTTGTGAACAAATAAGTACTGTTATGTAACTGTATAATGCATTGTACTTGGGAATGCATTTTCACATCCTTTTTATCATTTGCCTTACTCATATTGCTGGGAAGAAGTGAAGTAAATATCCTTATCTCGCTTTACAAATAAAGAAACTCAAGTTCAGAAAGGTAACTATATTCGTTGAATGGCATTCTTTCTACTGGAGAATATGCCTTGTTAATTAGGATAGAGTTTGGGAGAGAAAATAATAAATGCTTGATAGAAAATTGTTAGCAGCACACCCAAAATATTACATGATAAGTAATAAGTTAATAATAAGTGTCATAGTAATTATAGAATAATGATTCAAAGCAATCAGGGAATGGTTATTAAGGAGTACTTGAAATAAGCCTCGAAAAATGTGTTGAAATTAAGAATTTTAGGGTTAAGAGAGATTCACAAACAGGCTTAGAAATACCCAGGAGTTTCTCCTGAGTGGGAGGAGACGATGTAATATGCCATTCTTATTGGTACCCAGTGCTTATAGAGATATTAAATGTAAGATATAGAGATGTTAAATGTAAGATAAAAAATTGGGGGATTTTTTTTAAAGTATGGAAATACAAAATATAACAGTATGGAGAACAGAATAATAATCTCGGGTGGCCATTACTCAGCTTCAACAGTATTCAAACAGTATTCAAAGTTTTACCAATCTTGTTTCATCTGTCCCTTTGTTTTTTTTTTTAAAGTGTTTTAAAGCAAATTATCACATCATTTCACTCATATATTATTCAGTATGTGTCACTAACAGGTAAGGACCTTAAAAAAAAAAAAAAAAAACTACAGTACTAGTAACAAAATTAACAATACCCAGTTCACCTTTAAATTTTCCTGCTTGTTCCAGAAATGTCTTTTTGTAATTGGTGTGTTCAAATTGGGATCCAAACAAGATTCACACATTGAATGTGATTGAAATGTCTCTTGAATCTCTCTTCACCTATAATATGAACCTTCTTTTAAATTTGTTTTACCTTATTCCATATATGTATTGAAGAAACTGATAAATTTGGCCTATAGAAGTTTTAACATTATGGGTTTGTCTACTTCCTTTTGGTATCATTTAATAGTCTACTTACTATATTTCTGATAAACTGGCATTTAAATTTAGTGATATAATTAGCTTCAAATCTTCTTTTTTTCCCCTTTCCTCTCATTTTTCTTTTTTTCTTTTCAGTGTGATACTTATAAGTGGGACTGTGTAACATTACATCAGGAGAGGCAAATAAAACTTGGTTGTCTAACTTCTAGTAATAAGAATGATCAACAGGTTCAGGTGTTATCATCTTATTCACCCATCAACCTTTCACCTAAAGGTTTTAGCATCTGTCATCTCTATAATCTCTTAAGGATTGCAGATTGGTGATTTTTCTAATTTAATTATTCCTTCTGCATTTTTTTTTTTTTTTTAGCTGTTAGGGAACTTTTTTTTTGAGACTAAGTCTTGAACCCCTGGGTTCAGGCAGTCCTCTCGCCTCTGCTTCCCAGAGTGCTGGGTTTACAGGCATGAGCCACAGTGCCCAGCCTGTTAGGGAACTTCTAAAAGTAGTCAGCTCCTAAGTGTTAGCTTAGTTATTAATAAAAGTGTATACTTCTTATTTTAGTTTTAGAGCCAAGTTTCATGTTATAATCTCTTTTTATGCATTTCAGTTATTCTGCTTGCCAGAAATAAAATTCAAAGTTTTGAAAATGTTAGTTCGTCTATAAATTATGGTGGTTTTGGCTATTTAACCATACTTTATTGTGAATATATTTTGATACATTGATTACCTGCTATTTTTTACCATTTTGAAATGTTTTTGAATTTTGAATTCTCTGAGTAGGAGATGAATATCTTTTGGGATGTTTCCCATAGATAAAAAGAATATCTTTTTCTCATTCAGTGATTTAAGAACATATGAAAAGCAATATATGAATGAGTACAAACTAGTATTTAAGTGCCTCACTCTCTAACTGAAAAGTCACATATCAAAATTATGTGAGAGAAATCCCATTCTGTAGAATGAACATTGCGTCATAGATTATGTTTTGATAGATAATTACTTATAGAAATACTATGCTAATACATTTTTTTGATGATACATTTATACCTGTATATTATCTAGGTATTTATGTGAATATATACAAATTGGCTAAACAACCCTGTAGCAACTACTTACTCATACATTTATTATCTCACATTGTCTCTTTAATCCTACCTTTAAAAACTTATTAAAGCTTTTTTACATTTTCAGAGATTTTAGAGGAGAACTCTTAAGACCGTAATACAGAAGTTTTTGTTAAATAGTGGGTTTGTTTGGGTTTAATTAATCTTTTTCTATTGAATGAACATTGAAATGATTTTTGCTTCTACTTCTAGTTTTATGAATAGTGTTAAAATGAGCATCTCAATTTTGTGGCTCTGTCTTTAGTGGAAATTATTGCCTTAGGATAAATTTCCACAAATGAAGTTACTAGATTGGGGAATGTTTGACTTTTGGTATTTGTCACAAAGTCGTCTTTAAATTTACTGTGCTCTAGAAATGCAATGCTTGAGATATGTAGGACTTCTAAAGAATCATTCTACCCTGAACACAGTACTCATTCCTTAATCCCAGCACTTTGGGAGGCTAGAGGTGAGAGGGCTGCCGGCGCCCAAAGGTTTGAGACCAGCCTGGGCAACTTGGCGAGACCTTGTCTCTACAATAAATCAAAAAATTAACTAGGCATAGTTGCGTATACCTATAGTTCCAGCATTTTGGAGGCTGAGGTGGAAGGATCACCTGAGCCCAGCAGGTTGAGGCAGTGGCAGCTGTGAGCGTGCCACTGTACTCCAGCCTAGGCGACAGAGTGAGACTCCAACTGAAAAAAAAAAATTTAATGATATGTTATCTTTTTCTTAAATTTTAGTAATTATAGTAGTCTCCCTTTAGCCATGGTTTTACTTACTTTCTGAAGTTTACCCATGATCAGCCAAAGTTTGAAAATATTAAGTGGAAAGTTCCAAAAATACACAATTATAAGTTTTAAGTTGTGTGCCATTCTTAGTAGCATGATGAAATCCTATGCCTTCCTGTCCAGACTGTGAAATCATCCCTTTGTCCAGCATATCCATGCTTATACACTACCTACTTATTGGTCACTTAACCATCTTGGTTATCAGATTGGCTATTGTGTCATCACAGAGCTTGGGTTCCGGTAACCTTTTATTTCATAATGGCCTCAAAGCTCAAGAGTAGTGATGCTGACAATTTGGATGTGCCAAAGAATAGCTGTAAAGTGCTTCTTTTAAATGAAAAAGTGAAAGTTCTTGACTTACTGTCTTTATTAGAAAAAAATTATATTCTGAAGTTGCTGAGATCTACAATAAGAAGGAATCTTCTGTTGGTGCATTTGTGAAGAAGGAAAAAGATATCTATGCTAGTTTTGCTATTGCACCTCAAACTGCAAAAGTTGCTACCATAGTGCGTGCTAAGTGCTTAGTTAAGATAGAAAAGGCATTAAATTTGTGAGTGGAAGACGTGAACAGAAACATGTCCTGATTGACAGCAATTGGATTCAGTACTACCCACGATTTCCAGCATCCACTGAGGGTCTTGGAATATATTCCCTGTGGATAGGGAACATGCCTGTACGGACATTAAACATGGTGATATTGATAATTCTTTGACTTTTCCCTTTTGAGTTGGAGTCTCACTCTGTTACCCAGAGTGAGAGTACAGTGGAGTGTTAGTGGCACGATCACAGCTTACTACAGCCTCAATTTTCTGGACTCAGGTGATCCTTCTGCCTTAGCCTTATGAGTAACTAGGACTAGAGATTCGCACCACCATGTGCCCAGCTACTTTATTTATATATTTTTTAGAGAAACAAGGTCTTGCTATGTTGCCCAGGCTCAAGCAACTCTGGGCTCAAGCAATCCTCCCACCTTGGCTTCCCAAAGTACCAGGGCACAAGCTATGTGCCTGGCCTAGAATTCTTAATTGTGCAGCCCCACATTTCAACTCATCAGTGCTGCAGCTTTAATTTGATTCAAGAAATTATGCAGCTGGGCTCAGTGGCTCAGCCTATAATCCCAGCACTTTCGGAGGCCGAAGTGAGTGGATTGCCTGAGTCTGGGGGTTCGAGACCAATCCGGGCAACTTGGCGAGACCTGGTCTCTACAATGAATCAAAAATTAGCCAGGCATGGTAGCACGTGCCTGTATTTCCGGCTACTTGGAAGGCTGAGGCAGAAGGATCGCTGGAGCCCAGCAGGTGGATGCTAGGATGGCTGTGAGTGTGGCACTGCACACTGCTAGGGTGACCTGTGCAACAGAGTGAGACTCCAACTAAAAAAAAAAATTCTGCAAAGCACTTGTGACTGATTTACATGCTTGAACTTATCTGCATTTACTCTGAAGGTTTTATTTCATTCCTAATCACTAGCTGCTTCAGAATATCAAAGTTTTGCCCACACCTCTTAATGTGTTACAAGTTTATAGCCTAGGAAAAATAGCTATACCATATAGCCTAGTTGTGCAGTAGGCTATACCATCAAGTTTTGTGTACATACACTCTATGATGTTCACACAACAGTGAAATCACCTAATGATGCACTTCTCGGAATGTATCCTAATCATTAAGCAAAACATGACTGTATTCAGAACATGTTGAAGACTCTTGTAATCTCCTTTAGAACCATTTAATAACCTCAGTTTATAGCTCCTCATTTTGCTGATTCTGGCACACTGGGCTCAAAGCAGCAACCAGTTAGAGCTAAATAGAGACTTTGTGAAGTATATTAAGAAGCAATTGACTATAAAAATCTTATGCTGCCAGTCTTATGACCAATTAGAGTATAACCATTAAGAATTCTTTTTTTTTCTTGAGACAGAGTTTTGCTTTGTCGCCCAGGCTGGAGTGCAGCGTCGATCATAGCATCCTTGAACTCCTGAGCTCAAGTAATCGTCCTTCCTCAGTCTCTGAGTAGCTGGAACTACAAGGGTGTTGCCACCACGCCTGGATAATTTTTTAATTTTTTTTGTAAAGACAAGGTCTTACTGTGTTGCCCAGGCTGGTCTTAAACTCTTGGCTTCAAGCAGTTCTCACATCTTGGCTTTCCAAACTGTTATTACAGATTTGAGCCACCATGCTTGGTCAAGAATTCTTAAACCATTAATAGTGCAAATAGTACTAAGATATAAGGGAAAGTTTTGAATAGGAGGTAGAATAAGGATTGTCATGAAAAAAATCATTTCAAATGATGGCTATAGTTTTGTAAAACATATTGTAAATGTAATTCCGGCTACTTGGAAGGCTGAGGCGGATGGATCGCCGGAGCCCAGCAGGTCGAGGCTGCGGTGGCCGGGAGCGGCCACTGCACTCCAGTCTGGGCGACAGAGTGAGACTTCAACTCAAAAAAAAAAAAAAAATTGTAAAACACAGAAACATATCATGTTATTTTGTATGTGCAAGGGAGTGTTTGATTTCAGTGTGAATTACCTCAGATATAGGCTCACTATCTCATTAATCTATAGTAATTAGCTAGAGTAGTGCTCAGGAGGATTGGTGTGAGTAAAGAAGTTGGGCAAGTGATGTATATAAAATGCTAGGCCAGAGAACTTACAAGTCAACAATAGTGGACAAACTGGGGTTTTTTTGTTTTGTTTTTGAGTAGGCGTCTCACTTTGTCACCCAGGCTGGAGTGCAGTGGCATGCTCGCGGCCACCACATCCTCGACCTGCTGGGCCCAGGTGATCCTTCTTCCTCAGCCTTCCAAGTAGCTGGAACTACAGGTGTGCGCCACTATGCCTGGCTGATTTTTTTATTTATTGTAGAGATGAGGTCTTGCCAAGTTGCCCAGGCTGATCTCAAATCCTTGGGCTCAGGCAATCCTTTTGCCTCTATCATCCAAAGATTACAGGCGTGAGCCATCACGCCCAGCTGGCCAAACTTTGGTATCAGTTGGTCAGTCACCATCGCTTAACCATTACCAGACCTTAATTACTGAACTTACAGGCTACTGTTTATGTTTTCTAGGTATAAATACTGGCTCATTGTGAGGTTTTCTGTTTCCTAACTTTACTGACGTTTCCAAGGTTCTGTTGTATTTGGGCAAATTCAACATATATATAGTTTTGAACATTGAAATTCATACTTGACGATCAAGTCAAAGTCCAGTGTGTCCTGCTTAAATTATATTTCCATTACTTTTCTGCACCCCTGGGCTTAGTGTTCCCAGTGCTCCTGGATATATTAAATAACATTTGGTCTCCAGTAATTTTTTTCTATGATAGAGCAGGAAACTATATTTGAACTTGGAGTGGGACATTTATTTTCCTTAATTAAACAAATTTTGTTGTGACAGAGAATTTAGATGGGATATATCTTATCTCCAGTATGCTACCTACTACAAATAGCAATTGTATTTGTATATCTAATATTTTAGTATAAGTACTTGTCATTTTAAGTTGATTAAAAGGAAAAAAAAGAATGGAATTCTCTTTGATGCAACTTTTTTCCCCCCAGACCAGAATCCGTAGAAGCTAGCCCTGTGGTAGTTGAGAAATCCAACAGTTATCCCCACCAGTTATATACCAGCAGCTCTCATCATTCACACAGTTACATTGGTCTGCCCTATGCGGTAAGTGTTAAACATTTCTCTGGAGGGATATTTTTTAAATTTAGAGGTTAAGTCTATGTGTGTGGTATTGTGCTTAAAACTGCACATTTAAAAAACACAGTTTTCATAGTATCTAAATAGTTAGGTGTTTAATTTTTCATTAATCTAACCATATTTAAGGTATTAAAATTCCATAAGGGAAATAAACTCCCTAGAGTTTTCTTATTATTATTTTGCAATTTGTGCTGTTAGTAATTTAATGTTGTATTTCTTTATAAAAAGAAAGTAGGTGAAATTGTGTTTTATTATCTACTGTTAATTTTGAATTATATAGGAAATTATATAACTACTATTTAAATGCTTGTTATGTGTCAGACATATATTATCTCATTTAATCCTCAAAACAACCTCATGAGATAGATAGATGTAGTTTCATGTTTGTTTCATAGCTGAGAAAATGAAAGCTTATCTAACATAATTTATTCAATATTATATAGCAAGTAAGAGGCAGAGTTTCGATTCAAATGTGGTAACAGAACTGGACAAATTCATGCTATTATGGCAGTAGAATGGAGAGATTTTTACTACTTGGACCAGAATAAAAATTAATCAGTTTTTTTAAATTCCCACATTATATACATTATAGTGATATTATGTCTTTGTTGTTACTCTTTAGCCTCCATATTTCTGAGGATTTTTTTTTTTAAACCTCTTTTCTCACATGTTGCGCCTACTTTGATCTTGAAGGTGGAGCTGTGTGACCATGGATCTATGAAAATATCTTCTGATTTGGTGGGGAGGGAATGAGGTTTGGATGTTAAAGTGACCACGCTCACCTTGTAGATAGATATAGTCACTTTTAACTGAGATTTAATTTCTAGTTTTACCAAGTTATTGGAAGAAAGAGCCAATTTTATCTCCTGAGTATTCCAATTAAGTTGCTTGGTTTATTTAAGTTGATTGGTTCATATCACTGTTGAAATTAAGTAATATTGTGCTATATTTGTGTTCAATTATCCAGGACCATAATTATGGTGCTCGTCCTCCTCCAACACCTCCGGCCTCCCCTCCTCCATCAGTTCTTATTAGCAAAAATGAAGTAGGCATATTTACCACTCCTAATTTTGATGAAACTTCCAGTGCTACTACAATCAGCACATCTGAGGATGGAAGTTATGGTACTGATGTAACCAGGTGCATATGTGGTTTTACACATGATGATGGATACATGATCTGTTGTGACAAATGCAGGTAAAATATTTTACACCATTAGTTTATTTTTCTTGAATGCTACTAACCTTGGATTATCGTTGTTGAAAAAGAAAACTAAAGTCACTTTCAAAGGAATTAATGAATGAATATTTTAAATGGGATTTTTACTACTATTGATGCAATTCTAGAAAAAGCACCTATGCGAACAAAGTTTATTAGCAATCTCTATTGTTAACTGAGTAATAGGCAATCAATTCTGAACTTTATTTATATAGGATCACATCTCTCTTTTCACTTAATTCAGTAGTTAAACAAGTACATATAGTAGAAGACAAGGTAGAAATGAAAGGAGAATTGAGCCCTTTGTATTTCTTTTGGAATAATTTGTCCTGTGTAGTCAAGTGTGATTTTTCCAGTTTGGGGGAATTAACCATTTTGACTGATGTTTGTTTGACCTGACTCTCTCACCTCCTTTTGACTTGAACCTTGCAGCACTCTGGAGTCTCCTTGAGCCAGAACCACAGTCTCCCCTCCCCCAACCCTGGTTCAACCACCAAGAAAGGCCTCCTCCCCTAGAGAAGGTGTGATTGGGACAGAAAGTGGGGTTTTGTTTCATTTTTGTTGTTGTTGTTGTTGTTTTTTTTGTGGGAGGGATTTGGGGAGGATGGAAAGGGAACAGTAGGATTTCAGCCTGAAAGTTATTGAGTTTATCCCCTGCATAGGGAGGGAGCAGAGAGCATTTAAGCAGTGAATTGTAGCAGGCAAGAAATTTGGTAGCTTTACAGAATTTCCCGGGTCTGGTCCTTATGGTGCAGCTTCATTATTTGATTTGAAGTAGTATGGCGTATACCCATATTAGAATGTGAAAATAAAGATGTATCTTAGAGCCAAATACAAATTACTTTGCATTATTTGTAATATTCTTCCTATTTATTAAATTGGATGATTAAGAGTTGGGTATTATTGACATAAACATACAGCTAGGATTATATTTCAAAAAGTTCATTTACTTTTTCCTAAAAGTGGGAAATTAAAGTGTTAAGTGGAATGTAAAATTTAATATTTTTTATAGAAAGGTAAAATATTAATACTTTAAATTTATTTTAATAATAAAAAAATTAGGCCGGTTTGGTGGCTCAGCCTGTAAT
Organism: Cephalopachus bancanus; assembly: GCA_027257055.1. Lineage (NCBI taxonomy): Eukaryota > Metazoa > Chordata > Mammalia > Primates > Tarsiidae > Cephalopachus > Cephalopachus bancanus. The sequence continues at coordinate 130,012 of JAPVLO010000777.1, forward strand.
CCCAGCACTTTGGGAGGCTGAGGCTAGAGGATTGCCCTGAGCCTGGAGGTTCGAGACCAGCCTGGGCAACTTGGTGAGACCTTGTCTCTATAATTAAAAAAGAAATTATGGTACCTTTACAAATTTAAAAATAAATTTTCATTGCATGTGATACAAATTACTATGAATAATGACTTTAGTAAATTTATTCAGGAGGTACCTTTAAAACCTAAAAAATGACCAGTAATGATGACTCATGCCTGTAATCCCAGCACTTTGGGAGGCCAAGGCAGGAGAATCTCTTGAGCCTAGATGTTTGAGAGTCTGTCTCTACAAAAAATACAAAAAAAAAAAAAAAAATTTAGCCAGGCACGGTGGCGCGTGCCTATAGTCCCAGCTACTCAGAAGACTGAGGTAGGAGAATTGCTTTAACCCAGGAGGTCAAGGTTGCAGTGAGCTATAATTGTGCCAGTGCACTCTGGCCTGGGTAACATAGTGAGAACCTTCTCTACAAAAAACAAAAACAAAAAAAAAAACATAAAACAAAACCTACAAAATAACTTCAGAGATACCTTGCTTTCCTCTTGATAGAAAATGTTGTATCATATTATAGCCATATAAAAAAACTTTCTCTTAGCTGATCTTGTCTAGTGTGATCAATTACATATCATTTGGCAGTCTTTTAATTTTAATGCACAATCTTAGCAGTGTTTTTCTTTTTAATTAATTGCAGTGATCTCTATATAAATACAGTTATCTCTATTAGAGAATAGTGAAATTGCCCGTAGTTTAATATCCATCTATAAATTCTTGAAGGACCAATTGAAAGTTTTTGGATTATTCAGGTTATTTGTTTCTCAGCAAGTGCCTTTTGTTAATTAATTTTTGTTATTCTATTTTTTCTATTGCTCAGCCTGTAGTATATTGCAAGGCTTAACCTTTTTTCCTCTATTCTTATTTTATGTTGCCTTTTTGTTTTTTCATGTTTCTACTGCTCATACTCATCTCTTTCAAGTCTGACATCTACAGCTCTGTTTATTTATTCATTTTGTAGCTTTTTCTTGTATTGTCTACATGAGCAATACAATAGCAGAACAACAACACAAGAACAACACAATTGCAGTTAGTTTAATACAGCAGTCCCCTGTATCCATGGGGTATATGTTCCAAGACCCTCAGTGGATGCTTGAAACTTTGGATAGTACTGAGCTCTGTATATACAGTACTATGTTTTTCCTGTACATAGATGCCTGTGATAAAGCTTAATTTATAAATCAGACATAGTAAGAGCTAACAATAACTACTAATACAATAGAACAATTATAACAATATACTGTAATACAAGTTGTTATATGATTGTGATCTCTCTCTCTCCTTTTCTCTCAGAATATCTTAATATTTTCAGACTACAGTTGACCACAGGGAAATGAAACCATAAAAAGCAAAACTGTGGATATGAGGAGACTACTGTAGTTATATATTAGAAGTGACTAATTATTAAGTAAAGAAAAGCTAAGACTATTTTTGAAATAAGACGTAAATATCAGCTTTAGACAAATTAAAGTCTTGGCAATAAAATATGATAGTAACAAATTGAGAAGTTTGCCTCACGCTGGTCTGTGTATCCCATTAAAAGTAATTAGGTTTAATCTCTGTCCTCATGGAATGCTTGAATTCTTTAACCTCCTTTTCTCTTCTTTAACTCAAGGCTGGAATGTCGGAGAAAACCCTGTTTAGTTAGTCTTTCTGCATCTAGTGTCTTAGCCTTTTTAAATTAATACTGTATGCCACCAAAGCACCTCTAATTGTTACCTGTTGACAGAGGAAGTCTACACACATACAGATACAGGCATTCAAAGTCCTATATAATCTGACTGCACTTCAGTAGTCCAATTTTACCCCCCTGTATTTCTCAAAGTGAATATTCCTCTTCCTATTATAGACTACCTTGTAGCCACCTTCTTTTCATTTCTGATAAATGATAATTGATACATGTTACAGTGATATCTTCCTGTTTCCCAAACGAAGTTATTTTTGTCTATCATTTTGCAGTAGTGTGCACATCTTTACTTTGTGATTTCTAATAATTTTATATATAAATTATACCTTTTAATATTAAAAGTATATTTGCTTTAGAAATTTATTTTATGTATCCTATATGTGTCCTCTTGTTTTTTTTATCTTCTTGAGGATTCATTTCTGTGAATTCCTCACAATACCTTTTACAGTGCTGAACTCAAAGTAGGTGTTTATTAAATATCAAATCTTAATTTAAAGTTAGTTTTAATAATAATACATATGTTCTTTTTTTTTCTTTTTTAAGTGTTTGGCAACATATTGACTGTATGGGGATTGACAGGCAACATATTCCTGATACATATCTGTGTGAACGTTGTCAACCTAGGTAAGTTGTACATATTTGATTAAAATTGCCAGTAATTTTACTGTGGTAATACTTACTGTAAATTTACTTACGAGTTCTAGGTTAATGATTCAAAGCCAGGTGTGGCACCTACCTGTAGTCCCAGCTACTTGGTGGAAGGCTGAGGTGGGAGGATTGCTTGTGCCTAGCGGTTCAAGGCTGCAGTGAGCTATGATCATGCCACTACACTCCAACCTGGATGATAGAACTGAAACCCAATGTCTTTTTTTAAAAAAGAAGAGAATGAATGTATCACTATATTTCATGAATTCTAAAATGCACTTTTCCGCTTTTTGTGTTCATTATTATTTTTGGATTTTGACATCTCCAAAATCAGGAGAATCTTTCCATTGTTGTAGTTTACTTTGTAGGGTTTTTACATTATTAATGATATAAAAAGGGAAAGATTGTTATGATCTGAAGCGAAACTAGTGTATATTAATGATGTATAAAATAATAGCATAGTTTCTAAGTGATAGCATCTTTTTCATTAGAGTGTACTATACTAAAGAATTGCTAGAAGAACACTCCTTGAGTTACAGAATTTGGTAGGTTTATCATTTTTCCTGTTTGCAATTTTTTCCCCATTTCTTTTTGTATTTTAAATCTCTCATTGTGGACATTTCAGACTTAGGTAAAAAGTAAAATAATATAATAAACTCACATATTTCCACTACCCTGCTTCAGCAGTTATTAGCATTCTTTTTAAATCTGTACTACCATGCCGGGCTCGGTGGCTCAGCCTGTAATCCCGCACCTTTGGGAGGCTGAGGTGAGTGGATTGCCTGAGCCCGCGAGTTCGAGACCCACCTGGGCAGCGAGACCTCATCTCTACAATAAATCAAAAAATCAGTCGGGCGTGGTAGCGCATGCCTGTAATTCCGGCTACTTGGTAGGCTGAGGCGGAAGGATCTCTGGAGCCCGGCAGGTCGAGGCTGCGGTGGCCAGGAGCGGCCACTGCACTCCAGTCTGGGCAACAGAGTGAGACTCCAACTCAAAAAAAAAAAAAAAAAAAAAAAATCTGTACTGCCATTTATTTCTTCTCTTTTACATGTAACTTTAAGGCAAATCTCAGATATCATATAATATCCATGTGTATTTCAATATATATGTATTTAAGTATATATTTGTAAAAGAATTTTTAAAAAAATTAACCAGAAACCCATAGTTTACATGTGACAAAATCTCTAGTTTATTCAGCCAGTGTTAAAATATTGATTGGTTGATACACACCTCTAGAAATCTCAATCTACTTTTACCCCACCATCCCTAGTTACCTTTTCAATGTGCTTGTTTAAGGAACTCAAATTTGTTTGTCCTTATGAGTTTTGCCATCTGCATTCTTATGATTTCACAAGTTTCTCTGTCTTCTGTATTTCTGTAAAAAGACATTTATGTCCATAGACTTGATCAACTTTAGGTTCAATTTTTTTTTTTTTTGTAAGACTTTTCATAGACTGTGTTCTTCCCAGATAGCACATGATGTCTGATTGTTTCTATGATGGGAACCAATGATAATTCTTAGGTTTACTAATTTATTAGGGATTGCGAATTAGTGATATGTTAATTCTATTGTTGATTACGTATTAGCTGGATTATGTCTGTAGAAACAAACTTTCCCATATTAATGATTCGGTTCTCTTAAGGTGTATTTCAGTGAAGAAAGACAATATACATGCTTGTTGATTCTTAGCCTTTATTTACCAGTTTTTGGAATAGATAAAAAATTTAAAGTATTATTATGAACTCATGGACTTAAACATAATAAATGTCAGTCTAGCTGGGCGTGGTGGCTCACGTCTGTAATCCCAGCACTTTGGGAGGCAGAGGTGAGAGAATTGTCTGTGCCCATGGGTTTGAGACCACCCTGGGCAACATGCCAAGACCTTGTCTCTACACTAAATCAAAAAATTAGCTGGGTGTGGTAATGCATGCCTCTAGTTCAAGCTACTTGGCAGGCTGAAGCAGAAGGATCACCTGAGCCTAGCAGGTTGAGGCTGCAGTGGCTGTGAGTGTGCCAGTACATTCCAGCCTGGCTGACAGAGTGAAACTCCAACTCTAAATAAATAAATAAATGTCAGTCTGTTGCAGTTATTCTTACTGATTCTTAAATTTTATTCCATTTTTGGTCAGTGGGAACCTCTTCAAGCCGGTTCTCCTTTTGACAGAACCCTAGTGATACTTGATAGCTTCTTTAATGTCTGGTATCACAAGATATCTCAGGCTTAGCTTAAACTTTTGTGCCCCAAAAGTTTGAATTGGCTTTCAAGACCAAAATTAGCAAGCTAGTTCATGCTCCTTCCTACTAGATTGGTAACTGATACTAGTCTTTTTAGTAGGCAAAACTAGGAAGTATGTTTCGTCTGTTTTTTTGTTTTTGTTTGAGTTGGAGTCTCATTGTCACCTAGGCTGGAGTGCTGTGGCACACTCATGGCTACCGCAACCTTGACCTCGTGGGCCCAGGGAATCCTTTTGCCTCAACCTCTCAAGTAGCTGTTACTACAGACGTGTGCCACCATGCCCAGCTAATTTTTTGATTTATTGTAGAGAAAAGGTCTTACCAAAACCCCTGGGCTCAGGCAGTCTTCTTGCCTCAGCCTCCCAAAGTCCTGGGGTTACGTGTGTGAATCGCTGTGCCTGGTTGTTTTTTTAAATTTATTTTTAAATAAATACATGAGTTAATACTGATAATTGCAATTCAGATATAGGAATACATGTTTTTATTTAGCTATTTCTATATTGTATCTGTATCTCCTTTTATCCTAGTTCTCAACAAGAGAGAGTAATGTAATTAGAATACCACATAATTGCTCATTACTAAATCCCATACAAGAATACAACGGTCTTGGAGTAATGACACCAGCACTAGCACCAACAATATGTTTGTATAAAGTGGTTAAGAACTTTTTTCCTGTAAGGTATAGTCCATGAGGGCTGTATAGTCACGCTATTATGTTTAACGTCCCTTGAAATAATTTCATTGTGTGGTTATAATACCAACGATACATAATTCATGTTTAGGTTATTATTTTTATTTTACTTTTGATTTTTAAAAATTAAATTTTTTGCATTACTTGTAGATACACGTGCAGTTGTGAAATAATGCAGAGTGATCTGTGTATCCTTCACTTAGCTTCTCCCAGTGGTACCATCTTAAAAAAGTATTGCTACAATATGACAACTAGGTTATTGACACTAATACAATCACTCATACTGCTTTTTATGGCCACACTCATCTTCCACCTCTAAACTTTGCCAGCTATTAATCTGTAACTCATTTCTCTAATTTTGTCATTTCAAGAATGCTATATAGCTGGGCGTGGTGGCTCATGCCTATAATCCCAGCACTTTGGGAGGCAGAGGTGAGAGGATCGCCTGAGCCTAGGAGTTAGAGACCAGCCTGGGCAACTTGGTTTGACCTCGTCTCTATAATTTAAAAAAAAAAATTAGCTGAGTGTGATGGCGTGTGCCTGTAGTCCCAGTTACTTGGGAGGCTGAGGCGGAAGGATCACCTGAGCCCAGGAGGTCGAGGCTGTGGTGAGCCATGACTGTACCACTGCAATCCAACCTGGGCCACAGAGTGAGATCCTGATTCAAATATAAATAAACAAGCCGGGCTCCGTGGCTCAGCCTGTAATCCCGCTCCTTTGGGAGGCTGAGATGAGTGGATTGCCTGAGCCCGTGGGTTCGAGACCTGCCTGGGCAAGCGAGACCTCATCTCTACAATAAAATCAAAAAATTAGCCGGGCGTGGTAGCACGCACCTGTAATTCCGGCGACTCGGAAGGCTGAAGCGGAAGGATTGCCAGAGCCCAGCAGGTCAAGGCTGTGGTGGCTGGGAGCGGCCTATGCACTCCAGTCTGGGCAACAGAGTGAGACTCCAACTCAAAAAATAAATTAAATAAATAAATAAATAAACAAATAAATAAAGGCTGAAGGTCACTTTATGGTAGTATATAGAGATCAACTGATAAAACTTCAGTACGCTTATCCATGTACTCTAGTTTATTCAACCAGTCCTCTTTAGATAGACATTTGAATTGTTTCCTGTCTTGTTACTATAAATAGAAGTGAGATAGTTCAGTAAAATAGTAAATGTGTGTGTAAAATTGTTGTCACATATTGCCAAATACCCCTCCTGCAGGAGCTGAACAAGTTTGAATTTCAACCAGTAATGGATAAGCATGCCTGTTTTCCTAAGCCTCTCATAGAGTGTTTGACAGACTGGTGTTTTTGCCAGTTTAGTCAGATGAGAAATCTCATTGTAGTTATACTTTGCATTTCTCTTATTGTGAGTGAAGTTTTTCTGTATGGTTTTGTTTCACTTTATGATGGTTATTATTCCTTTACCAGATAATTTTTGATGGGATAGATATCTGTTGATGAATTCAGTTGATTAGAAACTGACCATTAAGAGCTGATTAAGCTGTCAGTTGAGAGATACCTGTTTATCATTGTGATAACCAGGAGTATTATCTGTGATGGTTGGATCATGTTCTAGTAGACATCAAGGCAAGTCTGTTAGGGAGTTGTAGACATTTTAGTCTAGAACCCTTATTCTTTCATTTAAGAATAATTTGTTATTTTGCTTCTCAGCTATATATAGTACAAAAGCTGGGGGAGTAAAGTAAAAATTACTATAGGTGATTTCATGGGTAGAGGCTAGAGGAAATTAATGAAATATTTTAGTTAATTGTTAAATATTCAGTGTTTATTTCAAGAGTGAAAATAATTCATTGTCATTTAAGAAATTTAATATGCTTTTTATTACTTTTTTTTAACATTATGGGTTTTTTCCAGACAATTTTGCTTTAAGTATTCAATTTGGGAAAAAGTGCTAGTTTCCTAAGTAAAAAATTACTTTCTTCACAGAGTGAAATGGAGTCATCCACCTGATCTACTGCTAGTACTAGATTATATCTAAACTGTAAGGCAAAGGCTGTTGTTTATGTTTTATACTGTTGGTTTTTCACCAAGAACATTAAAGAAATTATAAAGCTTATTACATTTAAAACAGATCTAATTCATATCTAAATTTAAGGGAGTTTGATAATCATGTTAATATTTTAATGCAGGAATTTGGATAAAGAGAGGGCGGTGCTACTACAACGCCGGAAAAGGGAAAATATGTCAGGTGGGTTAAAAGGACCTCTACTAAATTAGTGTGATAGAAAGAATAAATGGTCTGTGTATTTTTAGTTAGATATAGATACTTTATTGATGAATGTTGATTGTATATATAGTTTATAATCTCTGGTGTAGATTCTAAGTATTCCTTTTTATAGATTATAGAATAAGCATGTACTTATTTGGGGAAATATGGAAGCTGGAGAAAAAGAAAATAAAATTTAAATCATCCATTTTTCCTATACATATTGGTTTAAAAAAAAAAGTAAAATATGTTTTTTACTTTAGAAAGATGAGGAGCCATTAGTTTTTCACTTGGAATAGTATTTCTTTCATTTTTAGGAGATTTTTTAAAACTCTGTACCACATATGCCACATTTTCATTTTGGCTTAAAACATGTTAATGCCAGTACAACTAGTTTTGAATAATCAGAGTTTATTCATCCATTCCTATTTGATGGACATTTGGGTTGTCTTCAGTATTTTTTTGTTTTGCTTTTATTTTTGTTATTAAAAACAGTACTGTTAAGCAAAACCCTTTTGCATAAGTTTTTTTGTACTTTTGCAATTTTATTTTTGACTAGACTCTTAAAATGGGATGACTGGGTCAGAGGCTAAGTACTTGTATAATTTTTCTAGATGTGGTTAAATTCTTCTTTGTAGAGAATTTCCACTGGTAGTGTATGAGAGTGCCTTTTCCCCACAGTCTCACAACCAGAGTATGTTGTCAGACTTTTGGTCCCTTTCTAGTTTGATGTAGGAGAAATGATATTTGTAGTTGTATTTGAATGTATCTTATGTCTGGGGACGGTGGCTCATGCCTGTATTCCCAGCACGTTGTGAGGCTGAGGCAGGAGGATTGCTTGAGCTCAGGAGTTCAAGACCACCCTGGGTAACATTGTGAGACTCTCTTTCTCTACAAAAAATTATCAGGGTGGCTTGCGCTTGCTGTTCTTACTCAGGAAGCTGAAGCAGAAGGATTGCCTCAGCCCAGAAGTTAAAAGTTGAGGTGAGCCATGATAGTGCCTCTGCCATCCAGCTTATGCAACAGTGAAAGTCTGATAGACAGACAAACAAATAAATAAATAAGAAAAATAGAGCTAACTATGCTTTGTCATGTGGAATGCTATCTTATTTTATTGTTTGAAATGGAAGTATTTCATGTGCTATCCAGAGTTCCTGTTGTGTAAAAAAAAAAAAAAAATTACATGTGCAATAATTCTTATTTTGCCTTTGAAGATGGTGATACCAGTGCAACTGAGAGTGGTGATGAAGTTCCTGTGGAATTATATACTGCATTTCAGCATACACCAACATCAATTACTCTAACTGCTTCAAGAGTTTCCAAGGTTAATGATAAAAGAAGGAAAAAAAGTGGAGAGAAAGAACAAAACATTTCCAAATGTAAAAAGGTATGTTTTTGCTTGCTTTTAGAGTAAAGGAGTTTATGGAAAGACAGGAAAGTGAGAATAATGACTAGTAACTCAAAAGGTGGCAGGGTCTAGCAAAAGTCTTTTTAAACATTTTAAAGAACTGAAGACCACATGTTCTCATTTATAAGTAGTGGGTCCTGAACATTCATCATAATTCTGTAAGAGAGGGATCGTCAGTAGCAGAGTACTGCCAGGAGAAGTGGGGAGGGCACACAACATTACTAAGAGTACCTGGCCCTAAACCAGGAGAAGTGAGGACCAGTTGGGGGCCCAAACTTCACCTGCGCATCGACTACTTGTGCCCATATATATATATATGGTAGAGATGAGGTCTCACCAAGTTGCCCGGACTGGTCTTGAACACCTGGACTCTGGCAATCCTCTCACCTCAGCCTCTCAAAGTGCTGGGATTATAGTCTTGAGCACCACTCTCAGCCGTTTGTTTTATTAGAGACAGAATCTCACTGTGTTACCTAGGCTGATCTTGAACTCCTGGCCTCAAGAAGTGATCTTTCCACCTTGGCCTCCTAAAGTGCTAGGATTACAAGCATGAGCCACTTTGCCCTGCCCCAGCTACTTTCTGTTTTTAATAGAATACTGTTCTAGGAGATACTTTTTTTTTTTGAGTTGGCATCTCACTTTTGCCCAAGGCTAGAGTGCAGTGGCACACTCACAGCCACTGCAGCCTTTACCTGCTGGGCTCAGGTGATCCTTCCGCCTCAGTTTTTCTGGTAGCTGGAGCTATAAGCGCTTGCTGCCACACCCAGCTTATTTTTGGATTTATTTTAGAGACAAGATCTCACTAAGTTGCCCTGGCTGTTCTTGAACCTGTGGGCTTGGCAATCCCCTCGCCTCAGCCTCCCAAAGTGCTGGGATTACAGGCTTGAGCTACCACACCCGGCCTGAGATACTCTTATTAAACATTCTCCTAGTTTTGCCTTTATTGGTTATTACCAAAATTTTTGTCATGAAATTTAAGTAAAAAGTTTCAATGAACCAGTTGATTCTTAAATATTAATTACATCCAGTTTTTTAATAAACTAAATAAGATTTCTATTTTTATTTTAGGCCTTTCGTGAAGGATCTAGAAAGTCATCAAGAGTTAAGGTAAATACATTGTATTTAAGGTATTATTTTCAGGAGCTTACTAAATACTTGCTTGTCCATATCTTTACTTAACGTTCTCTTTGTTGTGTGCCATTTCATTGTTTATTATCTTTACCTGAAGATGGGACCTTGGAGAGTTCTAACTGAATTAATAGTCTACTCTTGTAGGTTTCTTTGTTTGTTTTTTAGTTGGGCTCTCTGTCACCCAGACTGGAGTGCAGTGGCACAATGACAGCCTCGACCTCCCAGTCTCAGGCTATCCTCCTTCCTTGGCCTTCTAAAGTGCTGAGATTACAGGCATGAGCCACTGTACCTGACCCTTGTAGTTTGTTAACACTTAAAACATTAATAAAAAGGGGATAGTATATAAGCAGTTTCTAATATTATAATTTTGGGAAATTTGAATTTCATTTATCACTGCAGTCTACATCTCCAGTACCATTTTGTATTACTTAGGAGTGCAGAATCACATTTGAAACTTGAAAAGTTGCTCTTTTGTGTAGTTGGGATTCTAGAGAGTTAAATCAGTGTCAGACTAAAAATCATCACCAATAGAACCACCATATAAATATAGACTAGTCACTACCTTAAATTAAGATATGTCCTCAATTTTTTAGATACTAAAATTGCTGAGAGAATTAGGGTTCCCTGCCTTTGTCTCCCCCTGAAACATAGGTTTGTGTTGGGTCACAGAGGTCAACTTTATGGTGTTAGGTAGTAAACGATAACAAATTTATTAAATTGTCAAATATTAAATAAAACGTGGAGGCTGGGCTCGGTGGCTCAGCCTGTAATCCCACGCTTTGGGAGGCCAAGGTGAGTGAATTGCCTGAGCCCGCGGGTTTGAGACCCACCTGGGCAACTTGGCGAAACCTCATCTCTACAATAAATCAAAAATATTAGCCGGGCGTGGTAGTGCGCACCTGTAGTTCCAGCTACCTGGAAGACTGAGGTGGAAGGATCGCTGGAGCCCATCAAGTCGAGACTGTGGTGGCTGGGAGTGTGCCACCACACTCCAGTCTGGGCGACAGAGTGAGACTCCAACTCAAAATCAATCAATAAATAAACAAACAAACAAATAAATAAATAAAACGTGGATAGCATGATAGTATATCTGTTGTCACTGCAGTATAATTATAATAATTATTCATTATTTGCACTTCTGGAAAACAAACAATTAAATAGCAGTCCAGTGATGATTATATTACAATTTTCTAATTCGTTCTCAGTCATGTTAATACTTGGTGTCACTCAGTGTACTCAAGTCCAGAGTTTCAATAAAGTGTTCTTTATATGCTAACATTGAAGATTTTATTCTTATCATGTTAACTTGGATTTGTGGAAATTGCTCTCACACGGAAGAAAGCGGTCTGAATTTTTTTTTTTTTTTTTTTGAGGCTGGAGTGCAGTGGCACGATCACAGCTCAGCACAGCCTTGACCTTCTGTGCTCAGGTGATCTTTCTACCTCAGCCTCTAAGTAGCTGAGAATGCCTGGCTAATTTTTAAATGTTTTTGTAAAGGTGGAGTCTCATCATGTTGCTTGGACCAATCTTGAACTCCTGGGCTCAAGCAATCCTCCTTCCTCAGCCTTCCAAAGTGCTGGGATTACATGAACCACCATACCCTGTCTGAAAAATTTTTTTGATTAAGCTGTTGGAACTGTTTGATACTCTAACAGTCTCCCTTCTTCCCGATATATCTAATAACCTCAATACCCTACAGGCTAAATGAGGAAGGAGCATCTTTTACTTAACTGATACTCTACTTTATTGCATAATGAAGTGATCAGGGACATAAAATTTTTTTTTTAATTTTGTGCATCTTAAAAGTATATTTTTCTTAATTTGAAGATAGCTTTATAAAATTATTACTACAATAAGTAATTCTGTAGTAATTTCATATGGTTCAAGTGATATAGAAGAACTGTATTTAAAGATATACCAGGTCAGTAGAGGAGTTTCTTTTGGACCCAAAAAAGAAATAAAAATTTAAAAACTGAGTAGATTTATTTAATAAAGCGGAAAAAAGTTTAATATGAAATAACATCTCATTTGTATAAAAATCTATTCTTTTTTCAATGGTCATCATAATGCAGAATATATATATAAAAATAAGCCTACCCCCATCAAATAGTTGAGCAACTTCCTACAGTTTATACTTTGTTATAGAAAATAATGATTCTTTTTGTAATAAAGATTGGTCACTCATGAAGATGGACTGATGATAAATTTTATTGATGTGGTACTGTGCATATGTATGTGTTTAACAGGATGTATAAAGATCTTTATGAAAGCTATAGTTGATATTAAAATTTCACAGGTTGTACATATTATAGAATATGTTTTCTTATCGAGGTATTCAATATCGTAGAAAGAAATGAGCAGCATTTACAACTAAATCTATCATGTGGACAATTGATTATATATCTTAGAATTGTACTAAATTAAGATACCAAAGCACAGTTTTGTTATAAAACATGTTAAAATTATAATATATCAAAATAAATGTGCTGGGATTACAGACTGAGCCACTGAGCCTGGCCTGCTGTCTTTTTTAAAATCATTAACTGACATTGATCTAAAGTTTTAAATATTTGCATTTTTATTGATACATTCCATTTGTCCACAGTAGTGGCAGTGAAGCTTAAATTTCTGCTATTCCAACTTAACTCTTCTGTTTTCCAATTCATATTTGCCTGGCAGCCAGGACTAGGCTGATAATTTATATTCTTTTACTAGGATCAATTTGGAAAGCCAAACAGTATTTCTAGTTTATTTTGGGTTCGATTATGTAGGTTGCCATTAATGGGGGTGTGTGTGTGTAATTACTTAAGTACAGATACTAATGCTTAGTTTGCTGTGATTTTAGGGTTCGGCTCCAGAGATTGATCCTTCATCTGATGGTTCAAATTTTGGATGGGAGACAAAAATCAAAGCATGGATGGATCGATATGAAGAAGCAAATAATAACCAGTATAGTGAGGGTGTTCAGAGGGAGGCACAAAGAATAGCTCTGAGATTAGGCAATGGAAATGACAAAAAAGAGATGACTAAATCAGATTTGAGTACCAATAATTTGCTTTTCAAACCTCCAGTAGAGGTAAATATATAATTTGTCAAACAATTGTAGACAACCCTTTTTATATAATGTAGTTTCAGTTAGTCTGAAAGCAACTAAATGTAATTAATCTCAACATTTACTCTGGTTTTAGAGCCATATACAAAAGAATAAGAAAATTCTAAAATCCGCAAAAGATTTGCCTTCTGATGCACTTATCATTGAATACAGAGGGAAGTTTATGCTGAGAGAACAATTTGAAGCAAATGGCTATTTCTTTAAAAGGTATATTCATTTATTTTCTCATGTCCATTTTCTATAGGTACATATAGAATTTTTTACTATCTTACCTAGATGTTTTGATTATATGTACTTGGTTTTTTATGTGATAATTTCAGTATTTAAAACTGTGTAGTCTGGTTGAACAGTGACCAATTATATTTTTTTTTTCTTTGAGTCAGGGTCTCATTCTGTCACCCAGACTGGAGTGCAGTGGCACAATCATGGCTCACCACAGCCTCGACCTGCTGGGCTCAGGCGATCTTTTTGCCTCAGCCTCCCAGAGTAGCTGAGACTATAGGCCTGTGTTGCCACGCCCAACTAATTTTTAAAATTTTTTTTAAGTAAAGATGAGGTCTCTCTCTCAAGCAGTCCTCCCATCTTGGCCTCCCAATGTGCTGAGGTTATAGGCATGAGCTGCTTCGCCCAGCCATACAACCTTTGTAGTGTAATAAAATATACAACATTTAAAAAAATACAAAGATGTAGTTCTCAGTCTCTTCTCTCTGTCTGTCTTGCTGAAAATTCTAAAACAACCAACTTCAACGATAAACCATTAACAATATGGGCTGAAGCCGGGCTCGGTGGCTCAGCCTGTAATCCTGCGCCTTTGGGAGGCTAAGGTGAGTGGATTGCCTGAGCCCATGGGTTCGAGACCCGCCTGGGCAGCGAGACCTCATCTCTACAATAAATAAATCATCCGGGCATGGTAGTACACGCCTGTAATTCCGGCTACTCGGAAGGCTGAGGCGGAAGGATCGCTGGAGCCCAGCAGGTCGAGGCTGCGGTGGCCGGGAGCGGCCACTGCACTCCAGTCTGGGCGAGAGAGTGAGACTCCGGCTCAAAAAAAAAACAACCCATATGGGTTGACTAGATAGAATATTAGTCAGAAACTCTGATTACCTGAGACTTCTAGGAACCCTCTCCGTCTCGGAAATTCTTCATAATATAATAGAGCCTGAAAAGAACAGGGTGACCATAGGTTAAAAACCCCCTCCTCTTTAATGGATAGTATTAGATTTGGTTCTATGTTATTGTCACCACTTTCAGTTCCTACTTTGTTGGTATTAGAATCGTTTTGGAGGTCTCATCTTTGGTTTGAGATTTTTATGTGTAATTGATATGATCCACTGATAGGTATTGCTTCTCTGTGGTCTAGCAATATGCTTATATTTCTAGGGGGATAACATCCCCAGTCTGTGTCCTATAGTTATCGAAAACATTTCTTGTTGTTTATAACTTGAGTTTTTTACTTAGGATATGAAAGATACACAAGAATTTTCCCACTATATAGTAGATTTATCTGAAACAGAAGTAGCACTTTTAAATGCACCAGGAAATATGGACTTCAAAGGCATCCAGTGAATCCTGCAAAGGCAGTAATCACTTTCTTTTATCTTCCTTATAAATCTGAATTTCTACCATCAGTTAATTGCTTTTGCTTATATAATTTTGATATAGCTTATAGTGGCAGGTGCCAATTTCATTAGCATAAACTATCATAAGATAAGAGTGGCTTCTGGAGTCAGACTGCCTGTATTCAAATCTTGGCTTCACTACTTTTAGAGGTCTCTTAGACTGTGTTTTTAAGTTGCTTCATCAGTTTGCTTCTGAAGAATAACATGAGATTATTAATACTAAAATGTTAATAGCTTCTTTGTGTCTTTCTTTGTAGACCATACCCTTTTGTTTTATTCTACTCTAAATTTCATGGGTTAGAAATGTGTGTTGATGCAAGGACTTTTGGGAATGAGGCTCGATTCATCAGGCGTTCTTGTACACCTAATGCAGAGGTAAGCTTATAGAAATCTTTTAGGAGGTGTGAAGGCTGGAGGTGTGTGGAATCTGAGTATTAAATATACAACTGTGGTAGTTTAAAACATTTTTAAACTGCGGATGCAATTTTATATGGTCCAGCATCTTTCTGTGATGAAAATTTAGGAGATACTGGCTGTGAAGTTTTTGTTTTGTTTTTTTAAAGAGACAAGGGTTTGCTCTCTTGCCCAGGCTGGAGTGTAGTGGTATGATTACAGCTCACTGTAGCCTCAGTCTCCTGAACTCAAGCAGTCCTCCCACCTTAGCCTCCCGAGTAGCTAGAATTACAGGTATGCACCACCATGCCCAACTAATTTTTTAATTTTTTGTGGAGATGGGGTCTTGCTGTGTTGGCTAGGCTGATCTCGAACTCCTGGCCTCAAGCAATCTTCCTGCTTCAACCTCTCAAAGTGCTGTGATTATAGGTGAGAGCCACTGGCTGACTGAAGTCTTAAAAATCACATTGCACATTGAAGAAATTGTGATGTTTCTTGTAAGAGGAAATATTGGACTTCTTTCTGTTTATCTTGGAAGCTCTTTATTTATAGGTCAAATATATGCTGTGGTTTGATTATGTTAGATGACAAAACTAAGAGTATAGATTTTAGAACCAGAGTTAGTAGATTCATGCCTTCTCAGTGACTTACTAACTTTGTAACCTTATCTATGCCTCAGTTTTTTCTGTAAAATGGTGGTATAAGAATGAAAGAAGTTAATATGTGTAAAGTTCTAGAACAGTGTCTGTCATTGAAAAGTACAGTGTTAGCTGTTCCATAACTTGAGTTTAGTTAATTGCACCTGAGATGTCATCACTTATAAGACTTCCAATTTCAGAGATGCTAAAAGGTGAAAAATTAGAATTACTGAAATACAATATTTTGTTCAATGTCATACTGTGAACTGTAGAGGATAATAGCTGGTATTGGGCAGCACCATACCTTTGAAAAACCTTCCCACTTGGTACCACTGATTTGCAGTCAAGTTGTGTTTGTGAAGTACTTTAGAAAGAATAGTTTTCAAAATTGTAGGAAAAGGTGCTTCTAAAGGTAGAAAGTAATTTGTAGAATTGTAAAATTATTCTTTAACTTACAGGTGAGACATGAAATTGAAGATGGAACCATACATCTTTACATTTATTCTATACAAAGTATTCCAAAGGGAACCGAAATTACTATTGCCTTTGATTTTGATTATGGGAATTGGTAAGTTCAAGTCTATAAATACGTCATGTGTTGTTTTAAAATAATGTCATAATGTCATAATAATTTAGGTGTGGTCACACCTTTTACAGCTTTTTATTTTTATTTACCGTGACGAGTTAAAAGTAAATGAAAACAAGAATTTTGGTATCAGTTTCCATTACATCAATACTGCTTATTTCTTTTCTAAATTTTTCCCTTGTTATTAGTATTTCCCTAATTATTATTATAATGTAAACGTTCACAGTAATTATAATTAGTAGTTCTAATTCAGCCATATATCACTAACTTTGTGTGAGAATCTTTTTCTTCTTTTTCTTGTATTTTAGGGAATACAATTTTATTCATATAATTTAGTTGTTTGATCAATATGAATTGATAATTTTTCTTTTACCCCTCAAACAAAAGAAATTGTACCAAATTTTTTTTTGCAGTATAAATTAAAAGGGTTTGTTGGAGCTCCTGCAGAGAAACTCTGAGAACTATTCTTCTGAGACATTAGGAAAAACCACATTAATTCTGACTGCAGTTGATGGCTTGAACAACGTGAGAATTAGAGGAACTGACCCCCTGTGAAGTCCAAAATTCGCACATAACTTTTGACTCCCCCAAAACTTTAATAGCCTACTGTTGACTGAAAGTCTTACCAATAACACGAATAGTCAGTTAACGCATATTTTGCATTTTTATGAATTATATACTGTATTCTTACAATAAAGTAAACTAGAGAAAAGAAAATGTTATTAAGAAATAATATGGAGGATAAAATATATTTGCTGTTCATTAAGTGGAAGTGGTTCATTGTAAAGGTCTTAATCTTAACGTTAAATAGACTAAGGAAGAGGAGAGGTTGGTCTTGCTATCTCAGGGGTGGCAGAGGTGGAAGAGGTAGAGGAAGTGGAAGGGTAGCTTTATGGAAATACATTGTAATTTCTGTCTGACTGTTTTTGCTTTCTAATTTCTCTAAAAAATTTTCTATATGGTGCCAATCAATCCTTCTACCATTTGCTTTAGTTTCAGCGCCCATATCATAGAAGGGTCCATGACATAAAAGAAGTCAAAAGTATTAAATAATTGGAACCCTTCTGCCCGATTGTCTAATGTCAATTTGTTTTCTGGCACTGCTTCTTCTTTGCCTTCTTCCTCATCATGTAGCACTGGTTTGGAAGCACTCACTTGTCTCTATCAAGTTGTCCACTGTTAATTCCTCTGCTATGGTGTCTGTTAGCTCTTGAATTTCTCCAAGATGCATATCTTGAAACCCTTCATACACCCCTCAAATTTTTGCCATATCCACAAACTCTTCATGATTTTGTTTTTTTTTTTTGAGTTGGAGTCTCACTCTGTTGCCCAGGCTGGAGTGCAGTGGCATGCTCACAAGCCACCGTAGCCTCGACCTGCTGGATTTAGGTGATCTTTCTGTCTCAGCCTTCCAAGTAGCTGGAACTATAGACACACACCACCATGCCTGGCTAATTTTTTGTGATTTATCGTAGAGATGAGGTCTCACCAAGTTGCCCAAGCTGGTCTTGGGTCCCCAGGCTCAGGCAATTCTCTTGCCTTGGCCTCCCAAAGTGCTGGGATTACAGGCTGAGCCACTGCGCCCTGCAGCATGATTTTTTTTGATTGGTTCTGTTGTAAGTCCTATGAAATTGTGTACAACATCTGGACACAGTTTTCTCCAGCAGGAATTTAGTGTTTTGGGCTTAATGGTTTTCACTGCTTTTTCTCTAACAAAAATGGCATCTTCAGTGGTGCATTCTTTCCAGATTTTCATGATGTTCTCTCCATTAGGGTTCTCTTCATAGTGTTGACAGTCCTTTCCATAGAGTACTCTATGCCATAGAGCATAATGAGCCATAAAGGTCCTTATGATCCCCTCATCAAGAGTCTGAATTAGAGATGTTGTGTCTGGGGGCCAGTAGACCACTTGAATGTCTTCAATGTTGAACACAAAGTGTTACGGGTGGCCAGGGGCATTGTCCAATATCAACAAAAATTGAAAAGGCAGTCCCTTACAGCCTAGGTACTTCCTGACTTCAGAGACAGAGAATTGATGGAACCAGTTCAGAAAAAATGTTCTTGTTGTCCAGGTTTTCTTGTACAACCAAAAGACTGACTGCTGGAATTTACCGTTTCCTTCAAGTATCGGGGGCTAACAGCTTTACAGATAATAGTCCTGATCATAAACCTGGATGCATGTGTATAAAACAGTGGAGTTGTCCTGTCCTTGTCTTAAATCCTAGTCCTTGCTTCTCTTTCTTGCTAATAAATGTCTTTGTGACTTTTTTTCCCCCAGAACAGGGCACTTTTTTTTTTTTTGAATTGGAGTCTGTATCATCCAGGCTGGAGTGCAGTGGCATGCTCACAGCTCCTGCAGCCTTAACCTGCTGGGCTCAGGTGGTCCCTTCCACCTCAGCCTTCCAAGTAGCTGGGACTGCAGGCACACACCAGGATGCTTGACTGACTTTTTAATTTTATTGTAGAGATGAAATCTAGCCATGTTGCCCAGGCTGGTCTTGAGCTCCTGGGCTTAGACAGTCCTCTCTCCTCAGCTTCCCAAAGTGATGGGATTACAGGCGTGAGCCACCATACCTGGCCGAATAGGGCACCTTAGTCTGCTCACACAGATACCCTTTCTCCTCATTGGTTCTCTTAATGACTTCTGGGAACTCTGCTGCCTCTTGGTTGGAAGAAGTTGATTCTCCTGTTATCTTGACATTTGTTTTGTTTGAGTCAGAGTTTCACTCTGTCACCCAAACTGGAGTGCAGTGGCACAATCACAGCTCACGACAGCCTTGACCTCCTAGTCTCAGGTGATCCTTCTGCCTTAGCCTCCTGAGTAACTGGAAACACAGGCATGTACCGCCACCACGCTTGGCTAGTATTTTGATTTTTTGTGATGGGGGGCACTGTGTGTAGAGATGAGCTCTTACATTTGCCCAGGCTGGTCTTAAATTCCTGAGCTCAAATAATCCTCCTGCCTTAGCCTCCCAAAAGTGTTGGGATTACAGGCATGAGCCACTGCACCAGGCCTCCCTTGCCATTTCTTAAGCCAAGCCCCTTTCTGAGATCATCAAATCATCTATTGCTGGCATTAAAGTCTCCAACTTTAGTTCATCTTTCTTCTGCATTAGGTAGTCATTTTAATGGCTTCACTTTTTCTTGAATTATATTGCGTCTATAGGTGTGCTTTTCTTATATAGCAATTCTGCACCCACATAAAGCTGCGTTTTCACTACAAGATGAAATGGTATTTTGCAAAAAGTGCAGTGTTTACATACCTACTGGCATAGCTGCAGGGACATCCCCACAAATTTCCTTTTAATTGTTTTTACAGTGGTACTTGTGCTAGATTCATATATCTTGAGATGACGGGCAACTACAGCTGTAGACCTCAGTCTGCAGTGCATATCTAGTAATTCAGCTTTTTATCATAATGATAGGATTTTTCTCTACATCTTGGGAGCACTTCAAGATCACCAGTGGCACTTCATATAGGTCTCATGGTGTTACTCAAAATTTATTGGATTGCAGTAAACATGATGAAAAATATGTGAGGGCAACGAAAGATCACTTTATAGTGCAATATACTATTTACTATGCAATGAATTGTTCACACTAAGTGGATACTCCCAACACTTGTGCTCATTCCAACAGCACAGGAAGTGAGTCCAAAATTATTTGGTAGTATTGAATGTACCACGGTCAATTTTTTGCAGTTATGACTTAATGCTGCACCTTTGTTTGTTTACATTTCTGTCGGCTTTGAATGACGCCATGTATGATGGTCTGTGTGTGCTTTAAGTGTTGATAAATTTTTTGATAATAGATTTCTGTATATTTTATGGTAGTAAATGATAAAATAGACTAGTATCTACACATTTTTTTGTATTCAGGACATAAGTTTTTCTTAATTTTTTCACTATTTCTAGGCTACTTCATGTTTTTTCAAAGTGTGACAAATCTCCAAAAAGAATTTCCAATACAGTTATTGAAAAAAAATCCCAGCCGGGCTCGGTGGCTCAGCCTGTAATCCCGCGCCTTGGGAGGCTGAGGTGAGTGGATTGCCTGAGCCTGTGGGTTCGAGACCCATCTGGGCAACTTGGCGAGACCTCATCTCTACAATAAATCAAAAATTAGCCGGGCGTGGTAGTGCATGCCTGTAATTCCGGCTACTTGGAAGGCTGAGGTGGAAGGATCGCCGGAGCCCAGCAGGTCGAGGCTGCGGTGGCTGGGAGCGGCCACTGCACTCCAGTCTGGGCGACAGAGTGAGACTCCCAACTCAAAAAAAAAGAAGAAAAAAAAAATCCCCATATAAGTGAACCTGCACAGTTCAAATCTGTGTTTTTCAGTGGTAAACTATACTGAAATTTTCATTTAAATTTAAAAAATTGTAATATAAATGTAAAAATAAAATACAAACCTTTGTATGCTTCCTAAATTAACAAATAAAACATTATCTCTTGTTTAGCAGCCAGATTGCATCTCCCTTCCCTCCTTCACAAACTGCCCTCTTGAATTTGGTTTGTTACTTTAACATTTTACTCTTTCTATATTGACAAATAGTCTCTAAAATTTTGTA
Source organism: Cephalopachus bancanus (assembly GCA_027257055.1). NCBI lineage: Eukaryota > Metazoa > Chordata > Mammalia > Primates > Tarsiidae > Cephalopachus > Cephalopachus bancanus. Next base: position 151,015 of record JAPVLO010000777.1, read on the forward strand.
TATTTTTTAACTTTATGTAAATTGTAATCTACTGTATTATTTAGCGTTCATCTTCTCATTATGTGAGAGTAAGCTACATTATGTGTAGCTCTAGTTCACTTGTTTTCACTGCTTACAACATTTATCTATTCACTAGCCATGGACCCTTATATTTATTTTTAAAATGCTTATGGCTTTTTTAAAACATCTCTGCATGTGTACATGTTCTCTTCATGGTAGGGACGTAGGAGTAGACTGCTGGATTGTAAAATGTGTACAGTCTCAGTTGCTACCAGATGTGGGTAAAATTACTGTCCAAAGAGGCTTGTACCAGTTTACATTCCTAAGCAATTTAGTTTGCTGCTATGTGTCTTTACTGTAAGACTTTAAAAACTGATGCTGGTTCATGTGGAATGATACATATTTACATTTTGATTTACCATTTTCCTTGATTATGGATCTTTTTGTATATTCGTTCTCATTTGAATTTCCTCTCTTGTGAATTGCCTGATGATATCTGTCCATTTTTCTTCTGGGTGATTTTTTCTTGCTTTTTTTTCTTAATTTTAAGTTCTTTATCTTCTGTGTAGTCTTTTGGGTTGTAAAGCATTTCAGTTTATTTCCTCCTACTCTGTACTTTTTAAACTTCGTGTAATATCTTTTTAAAGTGCAGTTTTAAAAAATTGCCTATTATATCTTTTCTCAGTGAAATCCCTCTTCCCTCAGTATGCATCTCTACTGATTATTGCAGTCAGATTTATCATGATAACTAAAGCTTTTCTTGTATTAGCCCTTCTCTGCCAAAAGGTGAAACATTTAGCATAATGTATCTTTGCCCATTGCTTTGGGAGACTGTGTATCCCATAGAGCTTAATAATTTGTGCTTTTTATGTCTGTCTGGTTTCAAATCCTAGCTTGGTCTCTTACTAGCTATGTAACCTTGGATCAATATATTCATCTCTTTGTCCACATTATCTCATGATAATACGAGAATAATATTAATTACTCACCTAAGTGTTTAATAAACCTAAGTTGTTGCCATCATTGTTATTTACAGTTCTGTTGTCCTAAAATCAAAGAAACCATCTAAAAGGAGTTTGAATCTAGTATCTGTTAATACCTGATTTGGGAGGATGGAGTTAGGACCATAAATGTTTGTATTCTACCCCTGGTTCTCAGATTTAGACAGTTGAACTTGTACCTTTCTAGCAGTGTTAAAAGTTAATGAATTAGGAGTATTAGAAACTTAAAAAGTAAGTTGTAACCAGACTCAGTGGCTCAGCCTGTAATCCCGCGCCTTTGGGAGGCTGAGGTGAGTGCATTGCCTGAGCCCGCGGGCTCGAGACCCGCCCAGGCAGCGAGACCTCATCTCTACAATAAATCAAAAAATCACCCGGGCGTGGTAGCACACGCCTGTAATTCCAGCTACTCGGAAGGCTGAGGCGGAAGGATCGCTGGAGCCCAGCAGGTCGAGGCTGCGGTGGCCGGGAGCGGCCACTGCACTCCAGTCTGGGCGAAGGAGTGAGACTCCGACTCAAAAAAAAGAAAAAAAAATAAGTTGTTTTTATTTTGAACAAACATTTAACTACTTACAACATGCAAAGTGGGAGAAAGGTATTATTAACTGAGATTTGGACCTTTAGCCTGTACCCTGGAGTTAAACTAGGTCTTACCATTGAAGGTAGAGATAAAGAGGGCAGAGAATTAAGAAATACTGAAATGACAGTCATGTGGGCTTCAGAGTCTTACAGACTTGTATCTAAATACTGTCCCTACCACTTCTTAACTGTGTGACTTTGGACAAGATACTGAGCCTCACTGAGTTTTAATCTCATCTGTAAACAGAGAGTAATAATTACCATTACTGTGAAGATGAGAAGAGAGTGCAGCTATTTTTCATGCTTCCATTTGAAAGAGAGAGCACTTAAAAGGGGTAACAGGAAACATTACATTTTTTCAAGGTAGCTTTTTAAAGAAATCTCATTATTGAAATCATTCCTTAAAGTATAAGACAAACTAGTTAAGGTATGATATTTGTTATACCTAGTATTTTTTATTTAGGTCAAATTTCAGGTCAGTATTTTATAAAACTCTGGGACTACTGAAGTAATTATGGCTTTTGCCTTAATGTTATATAGTATTGTGTGAAATTCACAGTATCATTTTACTTGAAAGGACTTAAAAGTTTTGATTTATTTGGCTTTTTCTTCTTCTAAACATAATACAGATTGAACATCCGTAGTCTGAAAATAAATCCAGAATCCAAAATGCTTCAAAATCCTAAACTTTTTGAGCACTTTGATAATGCCACAAGTAGAAAATTCTACACCTGGCCAGGTGTGGTGGCTCAAGCCTGTAATCCTAGCACTTTGGGAGGCCAAGGCGAGAGGATTGCCTAAGCTCAGGAGTTCGAGACCAGCCTGAGCAGCATGGCGAGACCTCGTCTCTACAATACATAAAAATAATAATAAGCTGGGCATGATAGTGTGCCCCTGTAGTTCCAGCTACTTGGAAGGCTGAGGCGGAAGGATTGCCTGAGCCCAGCAGGTGGAGGCTGCAGTGGTCGTGAGTGTGCTCTGCACTCCAACCTGGGCAACAGAGTGAGACTCCGACTCAAAAAAAGGAAAAGAAAAAAAAAATTCTACACCTGACCTCATGTGACAGGTTGCAGTCAAAAATGTGTTTCAGGCACAAATTATTAAGTATATTGTGTAAAAGTACTTTCAGGCTGTGTGAATAAAGGCATATGTGAAATATGAATGAATTTACTTTTAGACTTGGGTCCCATCCCCAAGATATATATGTGAACATCCCATAATCCAAAACACTTCTGGTCCTAAGCATTTCAGGTAAGGGGTGTTCAACCTTTGTTATTATAACTTATGACTAAAGGCCCAACAGCTGGTCAGAAATTAACATCATTGTTTTTGTGAGAAAATAAAATTTCTCTTATGATAGTTACCAGGAATATAAACTAGTGAAAATTAAGGATTGCTTATAATTAGTAAGTACATACAATTTTGTGGAGTTGCAGCTTAAGATGGATTAGAAATTTTCCAGTTTTATATCTTGAATAAATATTTAACTGGTTATCTTTCCAGTAAGTACAAGGTGGATTGTGCATGCCTAAAAGAAAATCCAGAGTGCCCTGTTCTAAAACGTAGTTCTGAATCTATGGAAAACATCAATAGTGGTTATGAGACCAGGAGGAAAAAAGGGAAAAAAGACAAAGATATTTCAAAAGAAAAAGATACGCAAAATCAGAATATTACTTTGGATTGTGAAGGAACAACCAACAAAATGAAGAGCCCAGAAACTAAACAGAGAAAGCTTTCTCCTCTGAGACTCTCAGTATCAAACAATCAGGTACTGAACTTTGCTGATTCTTAATAAAATTGAATAAACAAGGGAAAATAATTAGTCATATTTTAATCTCTTTTTGTCATATATGCTGTTTAAAATAGTGGTTAAAGGGCTATTCTGTTATTTAATGACATGTTTACAGGTGTAAAATACAGGTTCTGCTAGAATTTGTACAATATTTCTTGAGTTATTAAGAAACAACTTAGCCAACAAATCCTTGCAGAATCAAAGACAAGATTTTCCTATGATTTGGTAATTTTTTAAAATCTTCCAGATGGCACTTTCCTTATGTTCATAATAAATGTTCTTAAAGTCTTAAGCCATAAAACTTCCTTTCCTTAAATATCTAGACCTAGATAGTCTTATCAGTTCTGTAAGTGTGTCACAGTCAGTAACAGCAAATAAGATTTTTGAGAGAAAATTCACTAAGAATACATAAGGTAATTTTTAGGGTAGAACCTACACTTTTCTGCTCTACCAAAAGATATTTTGTTATATGTTCTCTAAACAAATAGAAGTTAAAAGGACCATTAAAATGTGAAAATTCAGTAAGCTTTTGCTCATCTCCAGGACCTAGTTTTCTGGAAATAATTTCTCTTATGCTTTTAATTGAACAAATATTTATTGAGTACTTGGTGTTTACAGGATTTGTGAAATAATTTATATGTTTATGTTTTAGGAAAAATATAAACATAAGGCCATGCTACCATGTTTTACCTTTATTGATAAGAACTTTATTGACTAGAAATTTGAAAAGCAAGAGTATTTGATTGCATGATTTTGAAAAGTTTCTTGAATTAGGAAACCAGTTGTAAATCTTAAGTGAATTTAAATAAGCTGTAACTTTTTACATGTTGAATTGGTTGTGGTTGAAAGATACTGAAACAGTTTGATGGTCCCTAGTTTATAAATGGAGTAATAGTTTCTATAAAGTAGTCATTTCTATCTTACAGGAACCAGATTTTATTGATGATATAGAGGAAAAAACTCCTATTAGTAATGAAGTAGAAATGGAATCAGAGGAGCAGATTGCAGAAAGAAAAAGAAAGATGGTAAGTTGGGAAGCCAGCAGTTGCTTTGTGCTGTTGCTTGGATTTAGCGAGCTGCTCTTATTGTAATTGCTGCCCTTAGGTGGGCTTTTACATTGCTCTTTGCTTGAAGTTAGAAAATTTGGGGCTCATGATGGTCCACTGAGCATTTTTATTTGACTTTGTCATTACCATTTAAATAAAATCCACTAATCTTTTGTATATTTTTTGGACTTTCATTAGAGATTTAAGAATGTATGACATTTAAGAAATGCTTTATGAACATTTTCGATGCTAAGAACTATAAATAAATGCCACAATTATTGTTCAAAATGTCTTTTATTAGCTTAATATGTTCTTTCTCTTTATGACTTGAAGTAGAACAAAAATAGAACTTTAAACCTTACAATATCACTAAATAAGTTGCTTATGCAAAAAAACTCTACAGTTTAGTACCTACTATTTCTATATTCTCATACTATTATAATACAATAAGGTTTTCATTAAAATAAATGTAGGATTTATGTTTCTTGAACTGTTTATTTGCAAATATTTTATCAGTGTAAAAATTAGAACAAGATACAAATTGATGGTAATTTAGTATTTGATATATCAGTTAAGTTATATTTGTATATACATGTCAGTTAAGGTACCTTAGCATTTGATGTATCAGCTAGTAAATAATGTATTATGATATACTTTGATTGCCCTAAAATTTGAAAATGACTTTACAAATCAACTGATGGCCTTATTATAGGTTCTCCCCATTCCTCTTTATTTTATATGCTCCCTTGTTTCCTGTTTTCAGAGTTTTCAGGCTGTTTTCTTTGGAATCTCTTATGTCACACATTTAAGGGTGGGATCTTTGAAAGTTTGGCCACTGTAGGGCTACTTAATGTGAGTCTGTTTATCACCTTCATGGTTATCTTTCTAATCATGCTGATAATTGTTGATAATCAAAATTGTGAAAGCAATGCAGAACTGTTTCATCGCCTTAGGATTTCAGCAACGCTGGTCTATTGAGATCAAGTAGTGTTAGAGATAGGAACAAGCAAATACAGGAGAAAATAAAGGCATTTCTGTAACTAAAGGGATTATCTCAAACCTTTTTCAGGATTCAATTATATGTATGTAAGTTACCTGTACATTCTCAGATTATCCATGGTCCTTCTTTAATATTGATTTTCAGTATTGTCTTGTTCATTCCTCAGTTGACACAGCTTTGTATTTGTACTAATCTTTCAGGGACTCTTGAAACTAATTTAGAGTATCACTGGTTTCTGAGTGGCACACATATCTGATGGGAGGTACCTCTTTTGTAACTATCAGTAAGGGCTATAAAAACCACTTGGGGGGGGAAACAAACACTGGGGGGAAAACCCCAAAACTTTGTTCTATGTTTATGTAATAATTTTTAAGTTTTGAGGCTATAGGGCTACTTTAAAAATACATCCTATCAGTGCTGAAAAGTTAGTGGAACTTAGGACATTCTAATTCCCAGATAAAAAGGAAAATTGAATACCTAATGTTAAACTTGGTGGAATTTGGAAAACATGCCCTGCTGAAATATCGGTTGGGAGAGCGTTAAACTGAAGAAATGTATCTGTATATTGACTTGGAATTTTTGATCCTGATTTTGCTTATTAGTATGCTGTAGTAAAATGAAGGATACTTCAAAAGTTTTAATATCCACTTTGGTATCCATTCTGCCACTAAGGTTGCTATGAAGCTGGGTATTTTTATGGGAATTAAATGTGGAAAACTTGAAAAGTGTAAATGTTTACAATTTGGTATTTTGAAAGGATATGAAATAAAAATTTAAAAATCCTTGGCTCCTTGACCCATAGTCCTCAAAGTCATTGTAATGTTATTATTTCTCATTTGCTTTGATGTTTGAATTATAACTTTTTTGGATGTATTCAAATATGGAGAATGCAAAAGCATGCATACTAAGATTCCTAAGCAGTTAGCACCCCCCACCCCTGCCAAAGTATTACTATTGTGTTTGGTTTTGAAAAGTTTAAATATAAATCACCCTCTATTTTTCTAGTCTTTGTCTTTTATATTGGTTATGTTAACATCAATGGTCAGAAAGATAAGATCAGATTTAAAACTTGCAATTAAAAAAGGGACAACTAAAACCAGACAAAATAAAGATGATGGTCATATTACCCCTAGAAACTTCTGTCAAAGTGATTTAAATTTTCTCCTGTGACAAGATGGACCTTCCAAATCATTTATAGGTATAACAGGAGATGTCAGTTGAATATTCCTTATTCAAAATGCTTGGGACCAGAAATATACTATGGTTTGAATTTTGGATTGTTTGCATTATACTTAACTGTTTAGCATCCCAAATTCAAAAATCTCCAACAAGCATTTTCAAATGTCATGTTGACACTCAAAAAGCTTTGAGTTTTGAGTATTTTACATTTTGAGATGCTCTACCTATACTACAGTAATTATCATGTATATTTATCAGATTGGGATAGGTGGACTCAGTAACACCCTCCTCCTAGATAAATTCCATGTAGTAATCCTCAAATTCCAATGTACAGTAGTCCCTCCTCATTTGCAGGTTTGCTTTCCCAGGTTTCAGTTACCCATTGTGGTTCAGAAAATATTAAGGTATTTTGAGGGAGAAATTGAGAGCAATTTCACATAGCTTTTATTACAGCATATTGTTATAATTGTTTTATTATTAACCTCCTACTATGGCTAATTTATAAACTTCATCATAGGTGTGTACGTATAAGAAGAAAACACAGTACATACAGGATTCACATCATTGTCTGTGGTTTCAGGCGTCCAGTCTTGAAATGTATCCTCTGTTGGTGGCGGGGGCAGGGAGACGACTGCTGTTCTTCAGCCTATACTTTTATAGTATAGCTTGAACAGTAGGAAGATGACAGTTTTTACCTATGTAAATAGCAATTTCATACACCACCTAATATTTAGCAGTTTGCTCAATTTCCAAAAACTGCACTAGGGTATTTTATGTATTTTGATTGTTGACTTTATTCTTTTTGATGAGAGTGGAAGACAATGTCTCTGCTTCCAGGGATATTTACAAAGATAGTTGCAATACAGCAATAAGAGGTAGAGGGAGGTATAAATATGATAGCTTATTGCTGGGGAGGGATCAAAGACCATTTCATGAACTGTAGATAATATGGATCTCTATGATGGACCTTTTGAGTAAAGTCTAACCAAATACAAATTAGCTTATGACTAAATTGTATAGAACTTACTTCTCCAAGGGAAACAGCCTGGAAAGAGTTATAAAATGATAAATTCTATTTGACTGGGACTATAGGCTGCTATAGGGGGAGGTAAGCCTGGTTATAGAGCACACAGAATATTCAGTAATGAAGATTTCATGGAAGAATATTTATTCAAATTGTTCTGTGGCTAAGATGGAAAGCTTTGTCATTCATTCCCAGTTCCATTTTCCCCTTTTGACCTTTTGGATTTTTCTTTCATTAATATTTTCTTTTTCCTTCCATTATATTTTGTTTTTGCCATAAGAAGTTGTTACCTGTTTACAAAAGCAAATTTGTGGCTAAATGGTATGGAACTAAATGGATGGTTACCATACATTTCCTGTTTAACTAAGAGATACTTCTTTAGCAGTGCATTAGAATTGGTTTGGGAGAATCTTACCATGAGCTCAGTTAAGCTATGGAACCGAAATAGACTGTTTATGTTTACCTGAATCCAAAAGCCAGGACACTACTGATTGGACTCCTCCCAGTACATATTCGTTGAGGAGTTAGATGGCTGTAGTCTTGTCATATAGAGATCATGTGGAAGGGGATTAGATACTGGGAAGTGTACTTTTAGCTTAACAAGTGATTGTTTTAAAAACAAACTTTTGAAAGATTTAAGCATACAGAAATGCTTGCTGCCCCCAAATCCCCATTTATAGTCGCATGAAAAGAGCCTCCTTTACAATCTCCGTTTTTCGTAAATTGTTTTTTGTAACCTTCATAATGTACCTTTGGAATACAATCTTGGTGTAATATATGATGTTGTATTATAATCAAATTGTTTAAACTTGAGTCCATGGAAAATGGTTCAGGGTGGTCTCCATATTTAAAAGGACAGAAATTTGAGAAACAATGAAAGAATATGACTAGGGTAGTCAACTAGGTCTGAGATTCCTGCACTGGTCTAGCAACTAGGATAGTCTAGAACATAAATACCATGAAGGAGAGAATGTCTTGTTTTATTCATTGTCTTAACTCTAGCTTTTAGGGTAAAAAAAAAAAAAAAACTTTTATATGAAAGTAGATGCTAAGGAAATAAACTGATATGAATATTCATGGTAGCCAGTTGAGAAAAGGATACATGCCCATGATGTGAACTAAATGAAGCTTCCATATAGTTCCGGTAATTAATGACCTGGAAGCCATACTCAGAATTGTCAGGATTCCCCACAATTTTCTCAGCTCTCATCCTTCACATCAAATGATATTCCACAGAAGTCTAATTTGGGGTGTTCTGTGACAAAGAGCTCTGTAATCTGTTAAGTAAACAATATACCATGTCCCCTCTTTTGAGATTCCTGGTGTACATGGTATGTTTAAAAATGAGGAATTAATTCGCATTTCCTAAACTTGTACACCCTTGCAGCTTTTTTGTGGGTGCCAGCCACACCTTTGACATCCCCAGATTTGTATTCAATGGCACACACACACACTCTGGGAAAACATTACTATACAGAATCCATGCTGTTATAAATGACTTTAGAAAGTGACTAGATTTAGGAAAACAATTTAGAAGATGCAGAGTTTTGGCAATAGTAAATATAATTAGAGAGAGTAAATTTGTTGTCAGAGAAGTCATCTGGTGACAAGAGTGTGACAGATGTCATCCAGCTCATTCTTCTCTCCTTATAGCATGATTAAGTTGATGCTGATTAAAAATTATGTTTTTCTATGATCCTATTTTCTCTCATTGTAGAGACTAGGAGTTGTATTTCTAAAGATGGGTAATTAATGACTTGTGGCATTAAATGGTGAAAGGAAACCCATGCATTTTTATATGTATTCTGACACAGAATGAGGTTATTCACCTTTAGCTGCCTTGTAATAAATCCAAGACTTAACAAAATCCCTGTTGAAATACTTCCAGTTACATCTTCAAATAACAGTGATCCATGCTTATATAATGTGTACACAGTTCTTACTCCTTTAATAAAAATGTGTGTGCGCGCAGGGAGCAGTGGCTCATGCCTGTAATTCCAGCACTTTGGGAGACCAAGGTGAGAGAATGGCCTGAGCCCAGCAGGTCATGGCTATGGTAGCCATGATCTTGCCACTGCACTCCAGCCTGGGCAACAGAGTGAGAACCCAACTTAAAAGAAAAATAAACGTGCTTGCTTGCTTATGCTAAGAACCATCTGAGATACTGAGTGAACAAAGAAAGCAAGGTCATGACTTTGGAGTAGCTTTCATAGATGAGGTGCAGGGAATAACAGCTTGAATATCAAAATAATAAACAGTACTGTGAGGATATTAAATCATCATGTGATAGAGGAATGGAGATGCCACACAAGCCATACATACTACTTTGGAATGAATTTTACTGGTTACCAGTAATCTCACCCATTGTTTAAGATTCTTATGTTGATCTCTGGTTGTTGTTATTAAGGGCAAGGGAAGTGTTTTTGAGCAAGAAATCTTTTAGTTTCTCTATTTCAAGACTATAGAGTCGGTGGGGTCTGGCTTTCCTTTCCTTTAAAAGGCAGTTTTGTGTTTTCTTTGTTAAAGAAAAGTCACTTCCTAGCTGGTAGCAAGACAGAAAAGTAAATCAGAATTCCCTAGGTGCCTTCTTTCATTGTTTTTTCTCTTTCCTCAATTCTTAGACGCTGCTACTAATACATTTCTTTCTAACGCTATTATGGCATCTACATTCTAAAATAGGCTTATTTTAAGTGTTCCAAATGACCAGCTACATTTTCTAAATGGAATGAGGTATATACTGCGTGAAGTTTATTATTTCAGTTCCAATACTGCATAATATTTTAATTCTTGTTATTTATAATGTAACCCTTGAATTATCTGGACCTTAGGCTTTCCCCATCTGTTGGACAGGTAACTTAGACAAGAAGATCTCTATAGTCTTCTCACTATAGTTATATAATTTCAAGTTAAATTTGCTTCATTGTTTTCATACTTTGAAGCACATAGTTGGAATATAAATTCTCAAAATACCCACTCCTCAAGTGATAGGGATAATTTTTAAGCACATTCTTCTGCTTAAAGGAAATTGCAATACTCTGTGTATACTCTTATAAAACCATAAACTACGATATATATCACAAAAACATATAGATCTCATGGGAGATCCCACATACTTTAGCGCCTAACACTCCAGCATTAACTGGTGTCAGAAACTGTGTATTCCTCTAAGGCAGCCCATCTAATTCTGTATAGAATTGGACTTACACAGACTGATATCCTTCTAAATAATAAAGTGATTTTGAGCTCAAGGCAGCATCGTGGCTTGGATTGAGTCATGGATATAGAATATATATTCACAGTAGTAGCCTCATGTGCTGAGTGTAATCTAACAGCAGCAGTCCCCAGCCTTTTTGGCACCAGTGACTGGTTTCGTTGAAGACAATTTTTCCACAGAGTGGAGAGGGGCTCCTCAGGCATTTGATTCTCATGAGGAGCACCAGCCTAGATCCCTCTCATGTGCAGTTCACAATAGGGTTCATGTTCCGATGAGAATCTCATGCTGCAGCTGATATGACAAGAAGGGGCTCTTGCTGTGTGGCCCTGGGGGTTGGGGACCCTGATCTAAATACATCAAACTCAGGTGTTAGGAGTTATGGAACTTTGCTGGAATTAATTAGGACTCCCAATTGATCTGATCTACAAAGTCAGATATAACTACCTCAAGCACGATATAAAACATTTTTCAGTTAGATCTACAAAATGGGTGGTAGTTTTTCAGTCATTAAATGGATACTGTATATGTAAAAGAATGTATTAGGTGCAGGGGTGAATATAAAAGAACCTTAAAGAAATTTAAAATAAATGTAGGTCAGTGTGCTTATTGATTTTTTTTTTTTTTTAATCATGGCAGAAAATCAGGCATGTTTATAGTCCCCAATTTTGTGTGTTTTAAGATAAAGCTAATTTGCAGCTGTTAGGAAATCTATTTAGTGCTTTCAGATTTATTCTTACACAGCTGTATTAATGTAAGAACAGTTATGCTTTATTTTGCTTCATGTAGTGACAGTAGTTAATTAGAAAGAAGAGCAAATTAGGAGCCAGTAAACTTGCATAATTATGACTCTGCCTTTGAGTGAGTCACCTAACACACATGGGTTTTAGTTTCTTAAGCAGTACAGGACTGCCTTATTTTTTAAGATCCTAACCAACTTTCAAAGATTATGAACTGTCTCTAGATAAAGGATTTTGCTTTATCAATTAGTTATACTGTTTAAGAGGGCTTGATCTACAAGTTTACGTCATTGAATTTTATCTCTGACCCTTGTTCCCACCATCCAAAACAAGGGACTGTTGGACTATATCCAAGAAACTTCTTTTGGCATACATTCATATTCATCTTAGAAAATCCAAGAAAATAGGAAAAAAATCTTCCTCGGGTGCCTGCCTTATGGGTAATTTTTTCTTTTACACATAAAATGATTCTTGCTAAGATAAATTTGTTTCTTCTGGAAAAATACATTTTCCCCAATTTTTTTATTTTGAAATTTTTTTTGAAAAGTAACCATAGTAATTAATCTGTCTCCTCCAACCAGGTTCAACAGGTGAATCAATTATTAAAAATATTTCTTTTTAGTTATTCCAGATTTTGAAATTTAGAGATTTAGAGAAGCCCTGATATACAGAAATGGGGTTTTTATAGAGAGCCACATATAAAAAAGTGTCTAGTAAGGTAATCTACAAGAGCAGAAACACATAATTTTTTAAGGAAATAATTCAGCTTTAAAATTTCCAATTTGGGGTGGGCAGGAAAACAAAAAACTTCCAGTCCAGTGAACTAATAAGATCATCTTTTTCCTGTGCTATATATTTTAGTATCTGATTACCCAGCCTAGACCAGGAGAGCTAAGTTGTTGGTATGTGTCCATGATCAAGTAGCCTTACCTCTTTGGATCTCAGTTTCCTGTAACGTTTGCGATATGGCAATTTGCTAAGCAAATTAGAAACTTAGAAGTATACCTAGAGGAGTTTTGTTGACATACTATTTTGTTCCCTTGCTGAGTGTAACAAAGAAAAATATTCGGGAAAGAATAAGTAGTAGGTTCCAGAGTGGTAGGTATATCTTGAGGCTCTGGGTCTCTGCTGGTAATTACTGGAATAAAGCTCCAACATTGATTAGACTATGGTATCCAGACCTTGAGTTTCTGATCTTTCTTCTCCACACTGATGACAATGAAGAAAGACAAGTGAATCTGAGCCTCAGTACCTGGTTCTTTTCACTTGGAGAATTGGACAGTGGATGGATGTGGATCCTGGTTCTGGCTGAAAGCTGAAACGTTTGCCAGACTGGCTCTGGGCCTTGCTCTTAATGTTCTCTATCCAAAGAGAGCTGACATTCAAAGGAACTCTTGCTGTTTCTCAGTCCCTATCTTGAACTGTCAGTGTAAGAGAGGAAGAGCAGAAGATAGGAATGCTCTATAAGAATTATAGGGAGCCGGGCTTGGTGGCTCAGCCTGTAATCCCACGCTTTGGGAGGCCGAGGTGAGTGGATTGCCTGAGCCCGCGGGTTCGAGACCTGCCTGGGCAACTTGGCGAGCCCTCATCTTTACAATAAATCAAAAAAATTAGCCGGGCATGGTAGCGTGCGCCTGTAGTTCCGGCTACTTGGAAGGCTGAGGCGGAAGGATCGCTGGAGCCCAGCAGGTTGAGGCTGCGGTGGGCGGGAGCAGCCACTGCACTCCAGTCTCGGCGACCGAGAGAGACTGCAACTCAAAAAAAAAAAAAAAAAGAATTATAACGGAGGGCAAAAGGGCTAAAAGTGAAATAATAAATACTTATTGAATGCCTGCCACTTTCCATGTACTGTTTGAAAACCACAGACACTTTCTATTTGAACTCAACAATCCAGTGAGGTGTAAATATATACCACACTTTATGTCTCAGAAGGGTTAATTAACTTGCCTAGGGTCACAGAGCTACTTACTGAATAATTACTTAGAGTCATGATTTAACCTGAGACTACTCCACAACATCCTGCTATGACATGTCAGTAATATATTCAGTCCTTAAGTACATATGAATTTTACCTTATTATCTTAGGGATTTTTCATCTTTTTTAAAAGGCTAACTTCTGTATTAAGAATAAAATGATACCAATTTGGTAAAATAAGGTACTTTTTGAAGCTTTCTGTTTTGCTGTATCCTCATTAATACTCATTCAATGCAATGATTATCAATTATCAATACTCAATATCATGAAATATTGGTAGTAGGGCTTACCAAAATATTTGGAATTTTGAAAATTTTGAATGAATAGAAGTGTTTCTTTCTGCCATTTCTAGAAAAGTAGAAGTATTTTGCTAACAGTATTATAGCAATTATTTTTTAAGTTTGCCATGAACATTTGGACTTCTAAATTTTACTTCTGAGCAATGATATTATGCATTTAAATTTAAATTTCATAGACAAGAGAAGAAAGGAAAATGGAAGCAATTTTACAGGCTTTTGCCAGACTTGAAAAAAGAGAGAAAAGAAGAGAACAAGCTTTGGAAAGGATCAGCACAGCCAAAACTGAAGTTAAAACGGAATGTAAAGATGCACAGGTTGTCAGTGATGCTGAAGTTCTTCAGGTATTATTATTCAGGTCTTGTTTTATTTTAATACTTAAACACTTTCAAATCAAATTTTCACACATGACTTAATTCTATAAGGAATTTTAAATAATGCCTATTAGCTTTTTAATAGCATTTTTCAAATCCTGTGGGAATTTAGACATGAGGTATAAGACTATTTATTCTTGCTTTATTCTTTAGAGTAACAAATAGTAATTATATTCTATATCAGAATTCATAAAGAAATTCTGGAAAGTTGGCTTCTGAAGTAGACTAGTGCTATTGTATTTAAATATATACACAGTATCAAAAGTTCCATTCTATTGTATTTTGAATTAGGAACAAGCAAAAGAAGAAACTGCTAGCAAGCCAACCCCTGCCAAAGTAAACAGAACTAAACAGAGAAAAAGTTTTTCTAGGAGTAGAACTCACATTGGACAGCAGCGTCGGAGGCACAGAACTGTCAGCATGTGTTCAGATATCCAGCCATCTTCTCCTGATATAGAAGTTACTTCACAACAAAATGATATTGAAAATACTGTACTTACAATAGAACCAGAAACTGAAACTGCACTAGCAGAAATAATTACTGAAACTGAAGTTCCAGCACTTAATAAATGTCCAACAAAGTACCCCAAAACAAAGAAGGTATGATTCTTGATGAATGTAAGAACTGTTTTCTAATAGTGTTATACTGGTGTTTTAAAAATTCAGTTTAGAACACCATAATGAACAGAATCAGAGGCATTGTTTTTACGCTTGCAGGTTTGTAAGAATAATTGCAAAACTGTAAAAACCAGTTAATATAAATGTTTGCGTTATTGTGAAGACAGTTACATTCAGTATACCGACTTTCTTTTAGTATCACACTCATGATTTCTTTAAATAAGTTTGCCTACCTTATATGCAAAATATATACTTTGAAACTGGTTTTAGATGTTATCCTTTATTGTTTGTACTTTTAAATTCCATTGTATAGATTGATTACAAGAATTAAATGTGATGAAAATTACTGGTTTCAACAGAATGTACTAAGAATATGAAATTTATAAGGAAGAGTAGTTTTAGAGCAAATTATTAATAAAAATTTTTGAAAAACTTGTCAGACTCGAAGAAATTATGGGAAACTATTCACTGAATTCAACCAACCCGAGCTTTTCAGATCAGAAATAACAGAACATCCCAATGAAGCTGCTCTTTTTCTCCCACTCAGACTAGACTACAGCAGAGATAGCAAAGTGGTAATCCTTAGACCTTCAGGGAGGAGTTAGATCATAAATGTATCCTTCTTACATACTTCCTAGAAAATTTATTTTCTTCTTGTCTACTTCAGTACAGTTTGTAGACATGTTGCTAAACCATGAGAAGTATTTTGGTAAACTATGAGCCCAGGATTTTATTTTAAAGTCAGAGGTTAAATAATTTACTTGCCACAGAGTCACCAGTTTTGCTAGAGAGATGATCTAAACACAGTTGTGTGTAATTCACACCTGTGCTCTTCTTACTGTACCACATAGCTTAAGCAAGCAATCCAATACTTGCCTTTATCAGTAAGCAGTTTTTTTGTCCACCGTAGGACAAAAAATAATTCCAATTTTTCTTTGTGAAGTGAAAAGAAAAAACTCAGTTTTAAAAGAAATGAAGCTACAACAGAACCCCTGCCTTTATCAAATGACTAAGTTGTTGTGGTGCTATGTATTTATTTAAATCCCTGGCCTGAGGGGCCTCCTGCATCTCCTAGGCTTCTACATCCTGATTCTCTTAAAAAACCTCTTGTCTGCAGGTTTTGCCTGTGGTATTTTGTTATTTTAAACAACGTACTGTTTGACACAAGACCAAATGATCATGATTTCCTGTCACTTATTCTGTGCCAGATACTGTTCTGAGAGCTTTTACACGTTGTATTTAACTCTTTTAATCTTTCCAACAACCCTATTTGTAGAGCTAGGTTCTGTTACAACCCTTCTTTTGCAGATAAAGATTGAGATGTAAAAAGAGCTCTGTAACTTGCTCACAGTCTCAGTGTAAATGGCAGAGCCAGGATTCACTCCCCCAGCAGTCTGGGTCCAGACTCCATGTGCTCCACTACTACATTCTACTGCTTGTCCTAAAAAGGTAGTTCCGTACACATAGACAAGGAAGGAGAAGATGCCAAAATGTTTACAGTCATTTCCTCTGGAAGACAGGATGGGTAGATTTTTTGTTCATGTATGTGTTTCTGTATGAGTATATGTGTGTATGAATGTACATATGCGCACGCTAATTTTTCTACATTGTCTATAAATTGCATTTATAATTAAGAATTAAAATACCATTTGAGCTGGGCTCGGTGGCAAAGCCTGTAATCCCAGCACTTTAGGAGGCTGAGGCAAGTGGATTGCCTGAGCCTGCGGGTTCAAGACCAGCCCGGGCAACTTGGTGAGACCTCGTCTCTACAATAAACCAAAAATTAGCCAGGCACGGAAGCGCGCGCCTGTAGTTCCAGCTACTTGGAAGGCTGAGGCGGAAGGATCGCCAGAACCCAGCAGGTCGACGCTAGGGTGGCCGTGAGTGAGTGTGTTACTACACTTCAGCCTGGGTGACAGACTGAGACTCCCAACTCAAAAAAACAAACAAAAAATCATTTGATAACCATATAAAGATATGAATGCCCTCACAGCAAAGACAATGTTATTAAATGGTTTTTTTAAAAAGTGCTTAGCGGGGGCCAGGAATGGTGGCTCATGCCTATAATTCTAGCACTATGAAAGGCCAAGGTAGGAGGCCCACTTGAGGCCAAGAGTTTGAGACCAGTCTGGTAGACCAGCCTGGGCAGCGTAGCCAGTTTCCATCTCTAATTTAAAAAAAAAAAGGAGTAGTTTATACTTCTGGATCAGGTAATCATACAGCTTGTAAAGACTGACTTAAGTATATTACAGTTAAAGAATCAGCAGAATTAAGAAAAGGACTATGTGAATTTCCAAAGCCTACAAACTTTTAAGAGATATTTCATACTCCTTAAATCATTGAGTGTCAACGCGAAGATTTTTTGTTGTTTTTAACACACTGTGCACTCCTTGACTTGGGAGATTCTAATGGGCAGCTAGGTTAGGGAAATGCTGCCTAACATCAGGTTTCTCTAACAGATTGAATATCTTACACCTGTAACAGAAGCAGCAACACATCTAAATTTAGTATTTGTGTTTAATAAAATGGTTCAGACATCCCCTAGCTCTTACTATATTAAAAAACTTGTCTTTAGGTAATGCATATTTTTAAAAAGCAACCCTGTGTTTTGTTCTACAAAATATTGGATAAAAAATTTCAAGATAACAGTAGATAACCAAGGAAATGTAGACTGGCATATTGATTTTTTTTTGGACATTATATATGGATGATTTAAGTTACCAAATTTATCATTTTAGATACCAATTCCAATCTGGTATCTGAATATTCAGTAGGAGAATCTGTGCAATTACATATATATTCATCCAATTTTTTTCTTTTCTCTAGCACTTGGTCAACGAATGGTTAAGTGAGAAGAATGAGAAGACTGGAAAACCTTCTGACAGTCTTTCAGAAAGGCCTCTGCGCATAACTACAGATCCTGAAGTGTTAGCTACACAGCTCAATTCTTTACCAGGTCTCACCTACAGTCCCCATGTATACTCTACTCCCAAGCATTATATTAGATTTACCTCACCATTCCTTTCAGAAAAAAGGAGAAGAAAAGAGCCTTCTGAAAACATTTCTGGCTCATGCAAGAAGGTAAACTTTTCTTTGGATGTAAAAATACAGAAAATGCCAATCTCATTCCTTACTCTCATTCTTGGTGGTGCAATGCTTTTGGTATTGGCTTTGCATTATAGGCTATATAAACAGCTACAAATTGATTTCCTGTTCATTCCATTTTATTTAGCGATGGTTGAAACAAGCTCTGGAAGAAGAAAATTCAGCAATTTTACATAGATTTAATTCACCCTGTCAAGAAAGATCCAGAAGCCCCACAGTCAATGGTGAAAATAAAAGTCTACTACTATTAAATGATAGCTGTTCCCTTCCAGGTAGAAGTGCTGTTTTTTTTTTAGTATTGTTTTAGTGTGAGAAACGTGGCAGGCTGTATGTATAGCTTTATAACAGGCATATTCTACTTATTGCTATGCACTTTAAGAGAGAAACACATTGTTGTGTATATTTTGTTTTTTCTGTCTTCCACATTCTTTGGATGAAGATACCTGTTTGTGATGCCATGTATGCTGAGGTTGATTAATTTTTAAAGGCCTAGTTTTGGCTTTTGGGTTGGCTGCTTTTCAAACAAAAAAGAACTCAGAAATCAATAAAAGTAACATCAGTACTTGCAAGATTCTCTGAGACCCCTATGCCTATAAGTCTGCAGCCAAGACAATACTTGTTAACAGTGAAGTTAACTAATTTGGAGGTAGAGGAAGATTGCTTCATGTTACTGTTGTTTATATTTTATCTTTCCCAGAATGTATTACAGATGTAATAGATACCAGTAGTGTGCTTTCTTACAGATTATTATTTCACCAACAGATTTAACTACACCACTAAAAAAACGAAGACTTTATCCGTTGCTAGATTCTGTGTACTCAGAAACCTCCACGCCCACTCCTTCACCATATGCTACACCAACTCACACAGATATTACTCCTGTGGACCCATCATTTGCCACTCCTCCAAGGATAAAATCAGATGAAGAAACCTGTAGAAATGGCTATAAACCCGTCTATTCACCAGTTACCCCAGTAACTCCTGGTACACCAGGAAATACCATGCACTTTGAGGTAAGAAATTTTATTGAATAAAAATGTTTCCACCCCTGGGGGGAGGGTAGGATTTCTTTAAGGGTTTTATTTCCCCCTTTTAACAACTAGTGTGCTGAGAGGAGGAAAAAAAAGTTTTTAAGAAGTGAAAAAAGTCAAGAAAATTCATGTATATAAATCTAAATGCTTTTATTTTTACTAAAATGAACATAACTTTGATCTTATCGATATACAAAGTAGACTAAATGATTTAAGTGTGCATCAAATTGACTTTAAAGAAAATCTCTTATTTGGAGAATGGAAATAAACAGGAAAGTCAAAACCAAAAATCTGTGTAATACTTTCTTATTTTGTTTTCATTTCTGTAGCATTTATGGGTATGGTTATGTACTTTAATTTTCAATTCTTTGTTTTATATAGAATATTTCGTCCCCAGAAAGTTCTCCAGAAATAAAGAGACGCACTTACAGTCAAGAGGTAAGGAGTTGCTTTAAAAAAAAAAAAAAAAGGGTGATATGGGTTGTTTTCCCCCGTTACATTATTTTGCTTAAATTATGATTTTGAAATAGTCCCAAGTTGTGGTTATTTGTGTAATTTTTTTTAATTCTATAAACAGGGATATGACAGATCTTCAACCATGTTAACATTGGGGCCTTTTAGAAATTCCAGTTTAACTGAACTGGGTCTGCAAGAAATAAAGACTATTGGTTATACCAGTCCTCGGAGTAGGACTGAAGTCAGCAGGCAGTGTCCTGGAGAAAAGGAACCTGCGTCAGACCTTCAACTGGGACTCGATGCAGTCGAGCCAGCTGCCCTACATAAAACCATGGAAACGCCTGCACATGACAGGGCTGAACCTAACAGCCAACTGGACTCGACTCACTCTGGGCGGGGCACAATATATTCTTCCTGGGTAAAGAGTCCTGACAGAACAGGAGTTAACTTCTCAGTGAACTCCAACTTGAGGGACCTGACGCCCTCACATCAGTTGGAGGTTGGAGGAGGCTTCCGAATAAGTGAGTCAAAGTGCCTGATGCAGGATGATACTAGAGGCATGTTTATGGAAACAGCTGTGTTTTGTACTTCCGAAGACGGGCTTGTATCTGGTTTCGGACGGACTGTTAATGACAATTTGATCGACGGGAGTTGCACACCCCAGAATCCACCACAAAAGAAAAAGGTTACAAATTTAACAATTTATAGTTCTTGTAATCGTTTTTTCATATTACTATTGAGGATATTGGTAGTTATAATGTATTATGTAAGGCATTCTTAATTTAGTTAAAAAACATTTTAAGTTCTAAAGCCTTTTGTAAATGCTCATTTAATTAGAAAATGTTTACAGAGGAGTAAAAAATTCTAGTGATATGGGAAACCTTTTTAAGGAATATGGTTTCAGGACAGAAGCCTCAGTACAATTTATTTCACCAAATGAGTAACCTTCAAAACACGCCCCAGCCAGGCTTGGTGGCTCAGCCTGTAATCCCGCGCCTTGGGAGGCTGAGGTGAGTGAATTGCCTGAGCCCGCGGGTTCGAGACCTGCTTGGGCAACTTGGTGAGACCTCATCTCTACAACAAATCAAAAAATTAGCCGGGCGTGGTAGCGCACGCCTGTAGTTCCAGCTACTCGGAAGGCTGAGGCGGAAGGATCGCCGGAGCCCAGCAGGTCGAGGCTGCGGTGGCCGGGAGCGGCCACTGCACTCCAGTCTGGGCGACAGAGTGAGACTCCAACTCAAAACAACAACAACAACAACAAAAAAACTCCCCAACCAAAAAAGCAGAATTGAATGATACTTGTGTTATTGCCTTTATTTTACATAGAGCAGGTAGTTTTATATAGAATAATTGCCTCTTTCCTCATCCATAATACCTAGAGTACTTAGGCCATGAATGTAAGGGTGTTTTGGAAAGTGTTTTACCAGTAGATAAGTATTAAGTAAATTCCCTATTTTATCATCATTATTTATATAATATTCAGACAATTAGAATGCCTTATTTCAGAGGAATGAGAGAAATTGTAGCACTTATTTTGTTAGTAGGCTTATTGCTTTACAAGTCAAAGAATTTTAGTGATGTGTGCTTTTAATTTTTATAACAGAGTCCAGTTGGCAACTTTGTGGGAAGCAATGTAGTATAGTGGAAAGAGCACGGGCTTTCAAGTAAGACCTAGGTTCGAATCCCGGCTCCAACACTCACCAGCTGTGTGACCTTGAGTGAGTGAGTTACTCAATTTCCTCATCTGTAAAATGGGGATGATAATATACATATTTCATAGGGTTGTTGCGAGGATTAAATGAGATAATGTATGTAAATCATATAAGTACAATGCCTGACTTATAGTAGGCATTTGATAATTGTTAATTATTATTTGTTCAAAATCAAATTATTTTAAATAATTTTCCTAATGTAAATATAGTTAATTCTCTTTAGAAAAAAGAATGCATTGGTTCTGACATATAAAACAAGAATAAAGATTTGCTTTTTCTTATCTTTCTTGCTTAAGGTTTCTCTATTAGAATACCGTAAGAGACAACGTGAAGCTAGGAAAAGTGGCTCTAAGACAGAAAACTTTCCACTGGTCAGTGTATCACCTCACACGAGTGGAAGCTTGAGCACCAATGGCGATGGGTGTGCCAGCAGTAGTGAGAATGGCGAGCAGGTAGAAAGCACTGCTAGCCTCTCTTTACCAGCACCAGCTACGGTTTATAATGCTTCTTCTGAAGAAACCAGCAATAATTGTCTTGTTAAGGAAGCTACTGCCAGTGAGAAGAATGAACCAGAAGTTCAGTGGTAAGCCTGTTTTGTAGCATGCTGCTCTGAAAGAACAAGCTTTTGTGAGTGAACTATTCCTCCTACTTGTTGTTCTCAACCGAAGGCCAGATGAGTGGTTTGTGGTGATGATTTTCAAGGATCCTCTCTAATAACTATTAAACCCATTGTATATTGCCTGTGTTAGTGAAGGTCCACTGTGTTTATTCCATGATAATTTACTATTTTCTACATAAATTTCCAAATAAAATATCCAAAGATATTTTTACCAGTCGACAATCCTGCAGAATTTTAAAATTTTACATATATTTTATATTTTATTTATTTGTGTATTTAGGCTGTCAAGGGAAGCAGTGGGAGTGGAGAAGAAACAAACCTGCAAGTGGTTGTGACCAATTAGTTGTACACACCATTGCACTTGGAGCAGCCATTTTCTTTATAACCTCTACCAGTTAGTTACCTTGGAAAACCAATCAGGCTTAGTGCTTCTTCAGAAGCAGCAGCTACATATAGGGTAGGTCTCGGCAAAGGGCAGGAGGCCACAATCACTTTGCTCCTTGGTTCCCTTGCACTTGAGATCCTACAATCCTGACTTAAGGCAGTATGTCGAGGGGCATGTTTTGGTACCTTTGGTAACTTCAGGTTACCAAATACACTTACCATCAACCTTCCCTCCACCGCCACCCTCATCCCCCACGCCACCCTCATCCCCTACCTTCTTTTCACCAAGTAATTTCCGGAGACAAATTGAGGCTAAGTGAGCAATTTAAATAAATGGGGATTTCAAAAAACCTCACATTTGGGAGCAGTTTGCAAAATAAAAGATAGCCATTTTCAAAGCGTAACACCAAAGTATTTTCCCTGTAGAGCAAAAGCCTTAGTCTGAGAGGACATGTTGACCATCAAGGGACAAAGAGTGATCTAGCTGGCCAGTAGTTTCTTGAATTAAGGACGATGTGATTTTATTTTAAAGGACTGCCTCAACTTCAGTGGAACAAGTGAGAGAAAGGAGTTATCAGAGAGCTTTACTTCTCAGTGATCACCGAAAAGATAAAGATAGTGGTAAGTGAGCTTGTTTCTTCCCCCAAAAGTGGAGTCAGTTAATCACTTGCATCCTCGTTCCTTGCAACTCTAATGTTCTCTTTGGGTCTGCTCTGCTTCATCTCTAGGGGGAGAATCACCATGTGTCTCATGTTCACCGAGTCATGTTCAGTCTTCACCTTCATCTCATTCAAATCACATTCCCCAGTTGCAAGCTAAGGGCCCAGTCCCTTCTTTCAGTGAACTTATGGAAGGTCAGTAAGCAGATGACCGATCATGGTTATTGTTTTGAAAAAACACCTTTTAAAATCTTTTAAAAGTTGGTTTGAATAGTTAGAATGCACATTGCTCTGTAGTGTTAATAAAAAAGTGTTTATCATGC
The DNA here is from genome assembly GCA_027257055.1 of Cephalopachus bancanus. Taxonomy (NCBI): domain Eukaryota; kingdom Metazoa; phylum Chordata; class Mammalia; order Primates; family Tarsiidae; genus Cephalopachus; species Cephalopachus bancanus. Next base: position 174,136 of record JAPVLO010000777.1, read on the forward strand.
AATTTTACATTTACTTTATATTCTTCTGCTTTACAGACGCTGATCCTGAAAACCCAGAACCCACGACCACAAATGAATGTCCATCCCCAGATACTTCTCAAAATACTTGTAAAAGCCCTTCAAAAATGAGCAAGGTAATAATAACATTGACCTCTGGATGTGGTCCAAAGAATCTTAGGTTAAGTTCAGAAAAACTGAAGGAGGCCAGGCACAGTTGCTGATGCCTATAATCCCAGCAGTTTGGGAGACTGAGGTGGAAAGATTGCTTGAGACCAGGAGTTTGAGACCAGCCTGAGAAAATTAGTGAGATCCTGTCTCTACAAAATAAAAAATATATATACATATACATTTTATTTTAAAAAAGAAAATCTGAAAAGCTGATAGTGTGCAGACAAGGTTTTCCTGTTGTGTCAAATATCTGTGATTTTTGGGCACTTTTCCTGTCAAACATGCACAATTGTGTTTATTACTTTATTCATTGTCTCCTACTGTCAAAGTGATAAATAGTTTTAACCAAACATTCAAGTTTTCTAAGCATACTTCAGATACTTACATTTTTCCAAAAGTTCCACCTCTATTCTAGGAAATTCATAAACTTTTCATGAAATACCTGATCAGCCAATTCTCTAAAACCAAGATCATGTGACGTTGAAAAGGAATGCTATTTCCATCCTGGCTCATGAAGATGTGATTAATATGGCATGCTAGAGATAAGGAATCTGAGATTGGTTTTCTTTTACTGATCATGGACATTTAAGTAGTCTTATACTTGGATTATTTCTGTTTGAACAGCATATCAGGAAAATGGAAAGGTATTAAAAATCAAAATGTTTTCAGGGAGCAAGTTTATTTACCCAAACCAACTTATCCCTGGGTCAGATGTAGAAATTTCAATTATGGAATTGAATTTGCTATTAGAGTTCTTTGAGATTAAGGCCCCAAAACAGGTTTAAATGCATAGGGGGAAAAAGGTGGGTTAAATTTACAATTATTTCCTCAACCTGTTTTCAGTAAAAATTAATTCAGATAATTTATTTTAGGCTCACTATCAGAACTGTTGGAACCACTGAAAAATACTGACTTTTTAACATCCCAGGCCTCCATACTGACTCCTCAAACTTCTATTATTTCCTGAACCTTTTAAAAATTAGTATTAAGTTTATATGATTTGTTTTTTCTTCATAGCCTGGTTCACCGGGACCTGTAATTCCTGCTCAAGCACATGGGAAAATACTCACAAAACCAGATCCCCAATGGGAGGCAACAGTCATTGTATCAGAAGCTGAGAACAGTGTTCACCTTTTAAAAACAGAGCTCCAACAAAAACAGCTATCAAATAACACCCAGGCACTTTCAAAGAATCATCCTCCTCAGCCACACGTTCGCAGTTCATCTGAGCAACTTCCACAAAAGCCTTCTGCACCAACAAAGTTGCACTGTCCTCCATCACCTCACATAGAAAATCCTCCAAAGTCATCCACGCCTCACACACCCGTACAGCACGGTTATCTTTCACCAAAGCCTCCTTCACAGCAGTTAGGATCACCCTTCAGGCCTCATCATTCACAGTCAACTCAAGTTGGAACACCTCAGCGAGAGCCTCAGAGAAATTTTTATCCAGCAGCACAGAACCTTCAAGCCAGTACTCAGCAGGCAACTTCTGGAGCACTATTTACACAGACACCCTCAGGACAATCTTCAGCAACATACAGTCAGTTTAACCAACAAAGTCTGAACAGCACGGCACCACCCCCTCCACCCCCTCCACCCCCTTCTTCTTCGTCTTATTATCAAAACCAGCAGCCCTCTGCAAACTTCCAGAATTATAATCCGCTCAAAGGCAGTCTCCCTCAACAAACTGTGTTTACATCAGGACCAAATCAAGCACTTCCTGGCACTACAAGCCAGCAAACAGTTCCAGGACACCACGTTACTCCAGGGCATTTTTTGCCCTCTCAGAACCCTACTATTCACCATCCAGCTGCTGCTGCTGTAGTCCCACCCCCTCCTCCACCACCGCCTGCTCCTGGGCCACACCTTGTCCAGCAGCCGAGCTCCCATCAGCAACACTCTGTGGCACACGTAGTCGGGCCCGTTCATGCCGTCACCCCTGGCTCGCACATTCATTCTCAGACTGCGGGACACCACTTACCACCACCCCCGCCCCCGCCCGGCCCTGCCCCTCACCACCACCCGCCACCCCATTCTTCCACAGGACTGCAAGGTCTACAAGCACAACACCAGCACGTTGTAAATTCAGCACCCCCACCTCCCCCTCCACCGCCGCCTTCCAGTGTTCTGGCTTCGGGGCATCATACTGCATCAGGTCAGGCCTTACACCACCCACCTCATCAAGGACCGCCCCTTTTTCCTTCGAGTGCTCACCCAGCTGTACCACCGTATCCCTCACAAGCTGCACATCATACCACTTTGGGACCGGGACCCCAGCACCAGCCTTCTGGAACAGGGCCACACTGTCCATTACCTGTCGCAGGTCCTCATCTCCAGCCCCAAGGACCAAACAGTATTCCAACACCTACTGCTTCAGGGTTCTGTCCTCATCCTGGCTCTGTGACCCTGCCACACGGGGTTCAAGGACCTCAGCAGGCATCTCCAGTGCCTGGACAGATTCCAATCCACAGAGCACAGGTGCCACCAACATTTCAGAACAATTATCATGGTTCAGGGTGGCATTAAAATGGACTCCAAAAACATTTTTTTAAATGTTCTGTAAGATAACCTGTATATTTCATATGTACCTATTAAGGTACTTTTTAAAGCTTGTACATGAAACTTTGTATAAAAAAAACAAACACCAGTGCTCTTTCATTGTATTTTTTCCCATTTTTGCTTTTTAAAATTCCTTTAAAAATGTGCTGTTAAGCCAGTATTAGATATCCTTATTTTGTAAATGAACATTCCAGCTGTTTTTCTGGCAGTAGATTTGATGCTACACGATCTTTAAATTTTATTGTTGCAGTTAAATTCATTTAGTGAATGTTTTCTACATTATTTTATACATATGCATTAAGTACACTGCTAAGCAATGGCACTATGAGGATATTCTTTTTCTGTCAGCAATTCTGTGAGTGCATATTAGGTATAAAAATGCAATACAGATTTTTATAGTTTGGTGTGGACATGGCTCATTTTGTTTTATCGGTTATTTGCAAGCAACATGTAATTTAATGTATAGATGATTTCTAATGTCTCCTAGCAAACTGTAAATATTGCATTTCTTTTGCGTATATAATTGCTTACAGCTTTTCTTATTTGATACATAGCATTGTACATACAAGTCTTTTGCAAAACTGTGTGATCTTTGTGAAAGTAGTACAGTATATGACCTTTAATTTCTTTTTTATTTTAAATATACTGTCACATTGAAGCACTGGTTGGGCATTTTAATTCATGTTAATAAATCACAATTATGTCAGTTTTACCAAATTGTCCTGTACAACTTCTAAGATTGGGGTCGACATAAGGATTCCTACAAAAGTTATAGTTTCAGATATAATTTGTAAAGAGTCTTCCGTTTTCTTTAGTGACCACTACCTCAACTGGATGGTAGCTAGCAACTGGAGGCAGTTGTTCCTGACATGGTCCCTACCTGCCATTTGTGCAAGAGCCACAGGAGACGACTTCAGCAGTCATGCTCTGGAGATTGACTCAGTATCTGACATCATATGGAATGAAACCAGGACGCTAATGCATTAGACACACGGAAGTTATTGATTACAATGTGCAAAAACTGTTTAAAAATATGGGTAGTTTGCCTCAAACACAGGAATCTCTAATTTGTACATTTTGGGAACATTATTGAAATGTCCTATTTGACTAATCAAAATAATTTGAAAGACCTAATGTTTAATATCTAGCTATAATTTTTTTTGAATCATAGAAAATATCTTTATATTTGTTTTGGATGAACAAAAACAAAAGGAAAAAGACATTCCAGATCTCTCAAGTGAAATGAAAATGGCCTGTCAAGTGAACATTTACTGTTGAAATATAAAATGCTAGTTATAATCTTGGGAAAATTAAAAACTCCTAGCCTTTGTCTTCTACCTCTCAGGAGGATTAAGTAAGTATATCCAGTAGTAACGGCACTGTTTATCAACACGTAAATTTTCATCATTCAATTACTTTGCCATAATTTGGCACAGTATACAAGTTGTGTGCATTGGAGAAAAAAGCAAACAAACTTAAAAATAAATGAGGTTTAGTAGTAACTTAAGTCGTTTTATACTCAATTTCCATTTCCTTTTGAAAAGGGGGGCTCAATCCTAATCAGCTTCGAGTTTTAGAAGAACACAGGTCAACTTTGCCATCCTTGACTCGTCAAACAAAATGGTATTTACTAAAGAAATACTTGTCTGAGAAGAAATGGCTTTACAGCATCCATCCCTGATAGTTTCAAACACAGAATAAAGTTAACTAGCATGTGAAATACAAATATTCATCTCTCGAAAAGGATTATCCTTCTACACATTTTTAATTCTTCATCGATTTTAAATTCACCCACTACACAGATATGTATGCAATTTTTGAGTAAACTGCAGAATCTTATATAATTAATTATTTGACTCTTTGATGAAGTATATATACTCTCAAATACTGCTTTCTACCAAAATTTAAAGTTATTCAAAAAGGGGAGGAAAAAAGTGGAATTTTAAGACATACTCTGAACTACAGATAAAAACTGAAGGAAAGTTTCCTTACTTTATCCTGTTAACTAGTTTATATTAACTAGTTAACTAGTCCAGGTACAGGAAGAAGCAAAGTTAGTAAATCAGTTTTCATCTAAAGCTTCTGCCTTTTTGAGCACCTGATATCCACTTTTTCTGTGCCTTTGGGTGGTTCTGTCTGCCAAGTCAGACAGCCAGCTTCTCAATCTGCTATAATTATATATGCAGGCCACTCACTGCTTGCCATTTTCCATGAAGACGTCACATGAACTAAAGAAAGGAAAACAGGACATTCAACTAAAGTCACTCAGCTGGTTATAATGTTTAACATCACCAACGGTTCCTCATTTAGCTTATATGCATTCTTTATCAAGTCACCAAGAGTCTGCTAAAAGTCACATTATGTCCAACACAAATGTATATATTCCTTCTTGAACAACTGTTTCTGCGTTGCAAACTGGTTAGGCGTTTTTATCGTAAGGGACACAGCCTTAAAACTTCATAATTAATCTGGTTTATTTTCCAACATGAGCTAAAACTGCATTAGACAAACTTCATTCCGTTGGACTACCACCCTGGTAAAAATTCTTTTACACGTAGGAAGGATGTAAATATACTCCGTGGTTCTTGTAAGAATAGAAATCATGAATAGTATCACCAGTCTACAGCCACCATCTATCACAGAATCTACAGCCTTGTTAAAATAACTTAGCATGCACATTTCGTAATGAAATGAATGAATGGTACATTCTACCTTACGGTGATATGTGATATAATGCTAATTCCTACGAGAATTATGTCTTCTTCCCTCGCAGTGAATGCTGTTAAAAAATTTTTTTTCTTTTGATGCTCAAACAAAATGCAACCAGTATGTTTTTTATGAAACATGGATGAAAAGGGATTGCTGAAATTCCAGATAATGAATCTATACTGTGGCGTCTCTCCTAAATCCCTTCTGCCCTTAAAAAGCAATAAATGTTTTCCTAATAATAACCCTAGTGCATGTTCTGCAACTACATATGCTGCAACAGGAATGTTGGTCTTTTTTCTTTAGTTTTGGTGACACTACACTGGTAGCCAATGTTCATTGATTCTATCATTTCAAATACAGGGCAATGACCAAGGCAATGTCTGGGGGGAAAAAAAAAACCGAAACACTTTAATTTTTAAGACAACTGCAAGCACCTCAAACAATGGATTATTGTTACAACACTTGTTAGCTTTTCACAATCTAGTTATTGCAAAGGCATATGGATAAATGTTAATGGACAAAGTCAAATGGAGGCACCTTGATGTAAAATTTAAAATAAAAAGACATTCAATCCACTGACTTCTAAAAGAGGCTAAATACACCTCTATATATTACATTCTAAAATCGTATTGCCTACTGTGGTTTGTGTCCTGGATTCTACAATTAATTTTAAGGAAATGCATAAACAAAACTGTGCAACCTGCAAAGGGAAAATCATTTTCTCAACTTCATTTCATGGAAAGACAATGCAAAAGCTAGTAAAGTTTGTTGTAGCCACGCGTAAAGCTGCCTATGGAATGAATGTGATCACTGTTACCTTTGAGCTGTGAGGAATATTCTACCCACTGCACTACAAAATGTATCTACCATACCTTGTGTTTTAGACAAACACGATCGTGCTTTCCCAAAAATATATGGTTTTCGTTTTTTTGTTTTTTTTCATTCCACACGCTGAACATGTTTCTTTTTTCCAATTTAATCTATGTAGAGTTTAACTTACAGCGCTCAGAGGAGGCAACACCATGTGGTACCCGGCCATCACATTTTTAAAGGGAAATCGCTCTTTTTTTCTTTAAAAGTACTTTTAAAAATATGCAAAAATACAAATGGGACTATTAAATTACAATGCAAATTTTAGAATGAGAAGCATGTCTTTTCTTCCTGTAAAGTGCCATATAGGGAATGACATTTGTAACCCAGAGCCACTTTGTTTAAAATCCAATATGAAAGGACTGTTATGGAATGAAAAGTTTGCATAACTCCTTGGAGCAGTTAAAGTCTGCTACATGCAATACAGGCTACAAAGCACTCAAGACTTGGTAGCTTTTCTGAAATTTGAGTCCCCATCCCATATTTAATGGAAATCAACATTTACAGGGTGCATTTACATACACTATAATACAGGAATGATGTCCCTTTGCCAGAAGATAAAATTGTACATTTCCTTGCTATTTCTTGGTTCCAACTTGATAATTTCTTAAGATTGTAAATTATATAGTACTGAGCTAAAATATTTCTTCATAAATAGTTACAAAACCTGCCAAAACACAAAGGGGAAAGTATTTTTTGTTAAAAAAAAAATGACATTTGAGTGTCACACAACACAAGAAACAATGCTTAGAGACATGTTATTGTTTCCAGAAGAAAATGGTCAGTAAACTACTTAGCTGAAGACAAAAGACTACCCTTCCCCAGGATCACAGTGCACAAAAAGCAGAATGTCAAACAACAGTACCTCAAAGCAAAATAAAGGTCTGAGGATGAAGCCAGCTCACTTGTAATCCTGTTAAAGAATGAAAGTCACCGTTTAGGTCCAAGGTACTGGGAACATTTGCTAGCTCAGAATGCTATACTGGTAGAATCTGCTAAGAATTCAACCAAGGATGCCGAAGGCATTCGCCAGCTGAGGCTCGTTTTTCTGGAACCATCTCTAACATCGGGATCAGGAAATCTGTAAATTGTGCAGCATCTTCATGGGGCCAGCCATACTTTTCCACAAGAACATCAAAGAGGCTCCAGGGCTTCAGCTTGGTGATGTGCCGCAGCTCTCCTAGAAGGAAAAACAGGCCCAGGTCAAGAAAGCGCCAAACTGGCATTTCCCATGACGGGCCCAGCCAGAATCTTTCCAACGAAGCAGACAACCTACCTGCTCAACACTTTATGGCAACCACAAAGGCAGCCAGCTTCCCCCTACGCAGTAATCGTTAAATGTACGTATAACCCTGGCATGTTTCAAGTAAGCCTGGCCCATGTCAACAGGGGCTCATGGAGAGTTCACATCAGTTCTGAGTTTATTTAAGTAAGTAGGGTATGCTGAGTATGTCCAGGATGTTTTCATCGCCAAAGGCTGGAAGACAGCCACTCTCATTTCAGCCTGGGGCTCTGCTGCATTTTGCCAACTTGAGGGCAGCCTGAATTAAACACCATTCATGCCTACATGTTTGCTAAAAGATCTAAGATTCCAGGACATTAATCTATAAACCTTAAAGATACACTCTGCAAATGTGCTGGCTACAGCATGGAAAGTATGGGGTATAGGCAGTTTTGACTGACAAAACATAATGATTAACAAGCTAATAAATGGTTTAAGGGCTATAATGGCCCTTTTCATAACAGGAAAAAAAAGTTATTTTTAAGTCAAACTGCCATGAGGCCAGGGTAACTTTCATTATGAATAACTCATTTTCTCTGCCTGTTTGAAACATTTACAGGACACCCCACTCCTAACCACAGAGAGGCCTCCTTGGGGGTTCCTCAGCAGACCCGAGCACTGCCAGGTCTCAGCGCAGAAGGAAGAGGCCTTCAAGCATCTGAGCAGCACACCTCACGCCAGAGCTGATTGCTCACCCCTTCCCTCTGCTATAATTTAACAAGGTAAACTTTTTTCATAGTATGCATCATAGCTAATCTATGCTGTACTCACAACAGGCTTCTCAGGAAGTCTGTTCTGTTTCACTCATGTGTTCAGGTCAATTTAGAAACTCAGCTGGGCAGGGTGGCTCATGCCTGTAGTCCCAACATTTTGGGAGGCTGAGGCAGGAGGACTGCTTGAGTCCAGGAGTTTGAGACTAGCCTGTCATCATAGTGAGACTCTATCTCCAAAAAACAAAACAAAAACTTTTATTTTTAACTAACCAGGTGTGGTGGCACATGCCTATAGTCTCAGCTACTCATGTGGCTGAGGTAAGAGGATCACTTGAGCCCAGGAGGTCAAGGTTGCAGTGAGCTATGATCATGCCACTGCACTCCAGCACACACAACAGAGCAGGAGCCTGTCTCTACAAAAAAACGGAAAAATAAAAACATTCTTCCCCCTTTAAAACCATAATAAAAATAAAAGAACATTACAGAAAATGACAAAAACAAAAGGAGAGAAACAACCTAGACTCCTGCCCCACAGTGGTTCTTCCTTTCTGCCTATGCCCTTCCAACAGGCGTCCGTTCTTACAGCCTCATATGTCTGCAGGGTTGCCATCATGCTGTGCACAGAATCTTTAAGAAGGTTTCGGTTAAAGGGGCCGGGGTGTAAAATAAGCTTCCGGCCTGAGCAATCACTGAGGGTTTATTCCTCTAACCCAGAAACTCCAGTTCTAGGAAGCCAGCCTAAGGAGATAAACCCTGGTACCACTACCCCACCTTACCACCAAAATATGCCAGTGCAAAATTATATACACTTGCAAAATTACAAATGGCCACTCATAAAGGGTTTTTTTTTTTTTCAAAGTACAGCTACAGGAAGACTATTATTTAGTATTACTTAACAAGATGGGAGAAGATCATGTGGTACAAGTTAGGGAGTAACAGAGTTAAACTGTGTTCTACAGATAATGACAAGGTTGATTTCAAAAATGTCCACAGAGGTAGAAAGCAAGGCAACCAAAACACTAGCTTTTTTCATGGTGGTTTCCCTCAGTTTTCACATTTTCTACTGTAATATGATGATATTGATCTAGACAAACTATTGATCTCACCAGAGCAACAATTAAAGAAACTAAGAAGGTTCACACATTACATGCTAAAACAAGTCCTCTGGGAAGGGGAGAGAACTTTCTTGACATTTATCTCTTCTGTCTTAGAATGAATACTCTAATTTGTTTGCAAATGAACGCAACTACTGAGACGCGTTGTCTGCTCAGAATAGCAAAGGAACTTCTTACTGAAAATGCCAGTTTTTAAACTAAGATCCATCAACAGGTACCAGATTGAGTACAGTCTTCCATAGAAAAATAAGCTTTACCAGCCAGGCACAGCGGCTTACTAACCCTAGCACTTTGGGAGGCCCAGGTGAGCGGACCACTTGAGGCCAGGAGTTCACAACCAGCCTGGGCGACACAGGGAGATCTCGTCTCGTAAAAAATGAAATACAGTGAGCCCACGGGTTCGAGACCCGCCTGGGCAGCGAGACCTCATCTCTCCAATAAATCAAAAAATCAAGCCGGGCTTGGTGGCTCAGCCTGTAATCCCGCGCCTGTGGGAGGCTGAGGTGAGTGGATTGCCTGAGCCCGCAGGTTTGAGACCCGCCAGGGCAGCAAGACCTCATCTCTACAATAAATCAAAAAATCAGCCGGGCGTGGTAGCGCATGCCTGTAATTCCGGCTACTCGGAAGGCTGAGGTGGAAGGATCGCCGGAGCCCAGCAGGTCGAGGCTGCGGTGGCCGGGAGCGGCCACTGCACTCCAGTCTGGGCAACAGAGTGAGACTCCAACTCAAAAAAAAAAAAAAAAAAAAAGATCAGCCGGGCATGGTAGCGCATGCCTGTAATTCCGGCTACTTGGAAGGCTGAGGAGGAAGGATCACCAGAGCCCAGCAGGTCGAGGCTGCGGTGGCCGGGAGCGGCCACTGCACTCCAGTCTGGGCGACAGAGTGAGACTCCAACTCAAAAAAAAAAAAAAAAAAAAAGAAATATAATAACTTAGCCAGGTATGGTGGTGCATGCCTGTAGTCCCATCTACTTGGGAGACTGAAACAGAAAGACTGCCTGAGCCCAAGAAGTCGAGGCTATAAGCTGTAATCGTGCTACTGCACTCCAGCCTAGCTGACAGAATGAGACTGGGATTCACAAAAGGAAAGGTTTTGCATTATACATGGTAAACTGCATAACAGTGATGAAAACAATACAATGCTAGAAGGCTATGAAAAACTATGTATTCATATATAACTAGGCATACTGATAAAAAGTTCTGCAAAGAGCCGCCTAAAACATCTAACTACTTTTGACCAAGTAATCCTATACACAAAAACTGTATATGCAGAGATGCAGTCTATAAACAATAAAACATGCAAAATAATCCTTAACACCTGCAAGTCTTGAGTACAGAGTAGTACTGCAATAGAACAGAATGTTGAATTGCATCTCTTTTATATTTTATTATTATTATTATTATTTTGAGTTGGAGTCTTATGCTGTTGCTCAGGCTAGAGTGCTGTGGCACAATCACAGCTACTGTAGCCTCAACCTGCTGGGTTCAGTCGATTCTTCCACTTCAGCCTTTTTTTTCAAGTTGAGTCTCACTCTGTCACCCAGGCTGGAGTGCAGTGGCATGCTCATGGTCACCGCAGCCTCGACCTGCTGGGCTCAGGTATTCTGCCTCAGCCTTCCAAGTAGCTGGAACCACAAGCATATGCCACCATGCGCAACTCATTTTTTTTTAATTTATTATAGAGACAAGGTCTTGCCATGTTGTCCAGGCTGGTCTTGAACCCCTGAGCTCAGATAATCCTCTCGCCTCCACCTCCCAAAGTGCTGGGATTTCAGGCATGAGCCACCCCGCCTAGTTCTGCCTCAGCCTTCAAAGTAGCTGGAAACACAGGTACATGTCACCATACCTGGCTAATTTTTAAAATTTATTGTAGGGACATGGTCTCACTAAGCTGCCCAGGCCTGAATTGCATCTAAAAAGAACAAGTAGGTAGATTATGTAGAGGAAAAACTCTCTAGTGCCAAGTAAAAACTGGAGAATAGAGTAGTCTGACCCTATGATGATATGCACAAATCCCTATGCTTGACAGAAGTAGTGACACTGTCTCATACAACATCGATATGGTCACTTCAACACAAATCCCCACACCTGGTTCTGCACCTGCAGGCAGCTGACACAGCAAGGGCGGGCTCTCAGATGAGCCGGGCTCCCAGTCCTGCATGTGACACACGCCTCCGCCACCACTCAGAATAATAAGCAAGGATAAAATAAGAAAGCAAATCATATTTCAAAAGCTTATTCACTGTTTGCTCCTACTATAAAAGTAGCTCCCTAAAAAATTTTCCCTTGTTATTTTTTTCTTAGGAAAATATACAGAGATGTATTTCACAGAAACAAATGTGGCAGATAACTAGACACTGGTGACAACCTTTATTTTTAAAGCTCCGTTTCTATCCTTTTCTTCTTAAAGAACATGGATTGCCATTTCACCCTTCCTGTGACTCCAAGCTGTCAACCCCAGTATCAACTCTCCTACACATGCCAGGTGGGTGACTGTCACTCGTGCCATTCTCCAGGAGGCCCCAGGCTCAGGAACCTGCTCTGAGACCCCTCTTGACAGAGACAAGGAGCACACAGGAGGCAGGATCTGAGGGAGGCGCCTCCTCTGGGGTCAAGCCTTTGTGACAGCAACTGCACATGCCAGTCCTGGGCCGTCAGCGTGTTTTCTAAGGAGAGCAGTCAGGTATTCCCATTACACAACAGAGGCCCCCACAAACCCAGACTTTATTTATAAGAAAACTGTGCATTTATTCTTACATGTTCAGACTTCAGTCACCTTTCAAGGACTCTCATGATGCAATACACCTATCGAGACGCTTTTCTCACTGCTCAAAACAGTTTTAGAACTATCGATTTTGATGCCTTTCAGTGCTTCTGCCATTATTTTGCTTCAACTCTTCCACATTGGCAGAATGTTTCCCTTTGAGGACTTTTTTCATCCAGGGAAACAAAAAATCAGTTGCTCAGGTGAGATTGGAAGAATAGGGAGGGTGGGGAATGGGGGTAGTGCTATTTTTAGGCAAAAACTGAATACTCAGTATGGTGTGGACAGGTGCATTGTCATGGTGGAAGAACCAGTCACCGGTTTGCCACAACTTGGGATGTTCCTTCCACAGATTGTGACACAACCTTCTCAAAACTTTCAGATAAAAACTTTGGTTGACTCTTTGAACCAGAGGAACAAATTCCGCGTGTACTACAAAAGGCTCGCCCTCCAAAAGATAATTCTGGCTTTTTTGGGGTCCCCCTTCGTACTTCTCTTGAGTGTTACTTTAAATGAGATGTAAAGGAAAATATATTACTTTGTCCAGAATTAAACAAAGAAGCCCACAAAGTTTCATACTACATGTGAGAGGACTATGAAGGCAAATCCTGGAACTGTACTTACATGAATGCTGGTACTTATAAAGCAAACCATGATATAAACCAGATGAGGATACATTTGAACAATTCCTACATAAGTAGACAGAGTTCAGGCAGGCAAATATCTGCGCTCAAAACATGTATAAATCTTACCTCACATAACATGGAAAAATTAACTCATAATAGATCATAAACCTGATTTGAAGAGCTAAAATGATAACATTCTTAGAAAAGTAAATCGTTGTAACCTGACCTTGAAGTAGGCGCAATTTCTTAGATATGACATCAAAAGTACAAACAAAAAGTATACCAACTGGATGATTAATTAATCGCCAAAATTTAAAAATCACTTCAACTATCATACTGTATTCAAGAGAAATGAAAACATCTGTCCACACAAGAAACTTGCACATGAATGTTTATAGCAACATTATTCATAGTGGCCAAAAAAGTAGAAAATAAACAAATGTCCATCATCCGAAGGACAGATAAACAAAATGTGATACATCCATACACAGAAAGAATCAGAGCACTGATGCAGGCAACCACACGGATGAGCCGTGAAGACATCATGTTAGGCAAAAGAAGCCAGTCACAAAAGCCCATACACGGTACGATCCCATTTACACAAAATGGCCAGAACAGGCAAATCCAAAGACAGAAAGGAGATTTGTGGCTGCCAAAGCCTGAGGTAGAAATATGAATGAAAATTCAATAAAGCCAATCTAAAAAAAGGAAACAAAGCATACAGCAAAGTAATCGCTTCAAAAGAATTCAATGCTGTACTAATGCATGCAGGAAGAACAAGCACTTCACACGTGAGTAGCTCTAGGTAAATGACAACAGTAGACAACATGTGCAGCAATCAGTGGGAGGAGCTATCAGGGAATGACTTGAACCTGCTGCGGCAACAATTTCATTGCTTTTGGCATCATACGCTAAAAGCAAATTGAATGACTAAAACACGAAGTAAAACCTATGATCAGTTGTGTGGCCAGTGGTTTGCGATTTTGCAAAAATGTCTTTGTTGTGCATTCTGTGCTATTACACTCTGCCTCTAGGGCACAGCATCACAGTTAAAACATCCTCTGTCTTCCCTTACAATTCTAGCCAGGGGGCCTTTATCACATAGCCTCCACACAGGGCCAGGTGTGAGGGTGGAGGACATGCCCTTAGTAATGATACCAGGACAACACGCATGGCACTAGGACTGGCCGGGCAAACTGGATTGCACGGTCAGCCTACTTCTGGCTCACGAAGATTTCTACATACAACCAACACTAGATGCAGGTCAATGTTTCTAAATTGCTGAGCCTACTCTTTCCTGGGCTCTAACCCAGGCACTGGGGATTCAGAAATAAGACAGACCAAGCCTCTGCTCTCGGAGAACTTACTTTCCTAAGGTCTCACTGTAGAGCAGAGAAAAAAAAAAACTTTTTATAAGAATTAGTTTTAAAATGAATTTGTGGACCAGACACAGTGGCTCACATTTGGAATCCCAGCACTTTGGGGGGCCGAGGCACAAGGACTGCTTGAGCCCAGGAGTTTAAGACCAGCCTAGGCAACATAGCAAGGCCTCGTCTCTATAAAAATATATATAAATAAATGGCATGGTGGCACATGCCTGTCATCCAAGCTACTCAGGAGGCTGAGGAAGGAGGAATGCATGAGCCCAGCAGGTCAAGGCTGCAGTAAGCCATGATCGTGCCACTGCACTCCAGCCTGGGAAACAACAAAGTGAGATTCCTAACTACAAAAAAAAAATTGTGGTTAAAGTAGCTTATGGTTAAAAGTGTTAAGACTCATTAACTAGCATAAGGACATTTTTCTTAGTTATGTCTACAAAAAGTCAGGCTCATGTTGAGAACGAACAGCCCAGGGGTGACCCTTCCATGGCCTATCTGGGCATTAGGCACCGACCTAGATGGAGTGAGGCCTCAGATGTGGCTCAGCCCTCCCCTCCCAGTGTTTCCAAAGGCAACAAAGGCCCTCACAGGACACCCCAGAGTGCAAAAACATCTAATGCCTGAGCTTGGTAGTATCTATGCAGCTATGAAACTGCAATGATGTGAGAATTCTTTAAAACTTGAAGCCAAGGAATTCAAGATGCAGCAGTAACAACGTCCAGCGATGTGGCTGTCAAATGCCCACAAAAGAGCTCTGCTCCTCACAGTAATATACAATCTGTTAATTTTTACATATTCTAGAAATAATCCAAAATTATTCTATTAAGTTTCAGCTCAAACATTAAATAGTAATAATACAAAATATAGTATGTCTCTTTTTGTTTTTTTGAGTCGAAGTCTCCCTCTGTTTGTTGCCCAGGCTGGAGTGCTGTAGCATGCTCATGGCTACCACAGCTTTGACCTGCTGTGCTCCAGCAATCCTTTCGCTTCAGTCTTCCAAGTAGCTGGAACTACAGACATGCACCAACACACCTGGCTGGTCTCAAATCTCTGAGTTCAGGTGATCCTTTTCGCTTCTGCCTCCCAAAGTACTGGGATTACAGGCATGAGCCACCCACTTGGCCTCAGTATTTTTTTTTGAGTTGGAGTCTCACTCCGTCGCCCAGGCTGGAGTGCAGTGGCACGCTCATGGCCACCCCAGTGTCAACCTGCTGGGCTCTGGCGATCCTTCCGCCTCAGCCCTCCAAGTAGCCAGAACTACAGGCGTGCGCTACCATGCCCAGATAATTTTATTTATTTATTTATCGTAGAGACGAGGTTTCACCATGTTGCCCAGGTAGGTCTCGAACCCATGGCTCAGGTAATCCTCTCGCCTCAGCCTCCTGAACTGCTGGGATTATAGGCTTGAGCCACCACGCCCAGCCAGTATCTCTTTTTAAAACTCAGCTCCTGGGGCTTACCCCTCGGCTCTCAAGGGTGGCCTGCACTGTCCCTGAGTTATTCTACTTTCTGGCACTTGTGATGCCGCCCCTGGCATGAGGGCAGCTGTGGATGGTGCACTGTTGCACAGAAGCTTCCTGTGTGCTATGGAACTTTCCACTGTCTGTGAGGTCTACAGTCTGGCACAGGCACACCTGTATACACAATCACTCACTTTTACCCCACAGCATATGATGTTCTCATCTAGAAGCCAGTTAGGCTTTGTTATTGTGGTTAAGTAAACTGTCTCCTTTGATAATTCCATCGTCAACACAGCAGTTTTTACTAAAATGATGCCTATTGATAGGTCAAAAGAATTCCTGGTTATAGGCCCAATGAGGTCTGCTCTTGGCTGCAGTGTTTTTCCTACCATCGCCTGGGGCGGGGACACATCTAGGACCACCTTCTTGGAGTCAAGGCAGGAACAAACTCTAAATCTGTAGAGGTGCTGACTGCCATTGGGCCACCTCTGAACACACTAGTTTCTTAATGGTCTTTGGTGGCTACTGTCCCGCCCACACTCAAAAGAATAACCTGCAAGTTAATCTTAAAAGGGTGATAGCAGTCATTACATTCCCTGCCCAAAAATCCAGCTCAATTTTTTAACTTCCTGGCCAAAGAATGACTCAAACTAGTAACAATCATTACTTCTTCAATGGTAAGCAGGAAGAGAGGATGGGCGCGCTGTACTTGACGATCGGCCTGAAGACTCAGACCCGTTCCTCTCCACTGGCTGCACAGTGGAGGCGAGAAGCTGCTTCCCCCAGAGGAGGAAGAGCAGAAGAGCCATGCATGCCCTGGCCACCGGAACTGTCTTCAGGGGACCCTGGCACCTTAATAGCTGTCCTACATTCGCCTCTTCTCTTTATCAGCTCTGGCACTTTAAAAGGTGTTTTTAGGGAAAAAAAAATTTTAACGGATACACTTTAAGATTTTGTTATTTCCAAAACGTTTATTCTCACACTGTTTGTGGGACATGTCAAAACACATC
Source organism: Cephalopachus bancanus (assembly GCA_027257055.1). Lineage (NCBI taxonomy): Eukaryota > Metazoa > Chordata > Mammalia > Primates > Tarsiidae > Cephalopachus > Cephalopachus bancanus. The sequence continues at coordinate 190,793 of JAPVLO010000777.1, forward strand.
CTTCATGCAACAAGCCATTCCCCTCATCCTAAGGGGCATAGCGAAACCCACTGTCAGGACAAGCCCTTATTCCTCACAATAGCATCCTGTGACCTCTGCACAAGTCCTAAGTCCTTTCTTGGCTCTACAGCCATTGCAAATAAACCCTAACTGGAAGGAACTGAAGTCCCAATTCCCAGTCCTCAAGGAAGTTCTCGCCTCATCATAAATTCTCCCTCATATCCAGAGAAGGACAAAGGGACTCCACTACCACAGTAAGAGCAAGTCAAAATGCTCTGGTCCACCACTAAGAAGCATGGCAGATGCGTTTTAACTCTGTAGGTCACCTTCACACAAGCTGCTCGAAAAGAACCCCACACACAAGACCCCAGCACATATGCTGATGCTGGTGACCTGTCAATGCACACCCACAACCCGTCCTGAGAGCAGGGTTGCTGAGAGGAAGGCCAGAATAGCAGGCGGCTCTGGCTGTCATGAACCACCCCTCACAGGCACGCAGCCTAAGAGCAGCTGCCTCTGCAAGCAGCACGGAACTCACTACTTAAAGGCACCTTCAAATAACTCACATGACTTCACTTTCTCATCATTCAAGGCCTCTCCTTTCATCCCTCTTTTCCTTCTTCCTGCTGTGTATGGTATGTGGTCCCCAATCCTCCCAACCAACAGTCAACTCATCAAGAGAAACACAGAGCCAAGTCACTCTGAGTCTGTTGCTGAGGGAAGGTTTCAATGAAGGGAATCACCTTTCCTGTCGGTCCCTGCTGTGCCAGATGCCCGTGGTAGGGAATGCAGCTCCCAAACTGTGATGGCCCACTTGGTGAGGCGAGCAGGTGCTGGGCTCAGTGCCTCTCGGCTCCCCTCCCCTCTGGGCACCATCAGCTCAACCATGCTTTCTGCACCCACGACAGATCAGGCTGATGTCTCACGGGCCACCCAGTCCAGCTCTCATCCAGCCACAGTGAGGATACTGGCTGGAAGCTCATAGAAGTCACCTACCAGCTATGACCCCTGGGAACCAGGCTCTGGAAACATTCTGGAATGTGGAAGAAGAGCCTGCCTTCATTAAAATAAACACAATTTCCCAAGCCACACTGAATCCCAGGCCACAATGATCCAAAGGTTTTTTCTTGTTTCTATCATTTTCGAATAAAAATTTCGGGAAACTTCCTAGGGAAACTCAGTCTGCTCTCTCAGTAATACTGCTGTCTAGAAGTTCAGAAGCTTACAGTGGCTGTAGCTTTGCTCTAGTAATAACAGTAACAGCTGTGATCGGGCCAGGTGCCACACAGGCATCGTCTTACACATTCCTCTAACACCCGACCTGACAGACCCCTGTGCTGACAGATGAGGAAGCTGAGGTGTAGAGATCACATGCTGTACCTGATCTGACAGGAGTCTTAAATTCTAGTTCCAGCACTAAACACAGTTTCACAGCAAAGTCATTCTGCCGCCCTTAACTCCACTTTGGCCTGTGCAAGAGGCTGTGTGTGGAGCAGGAATTATGTACCTGGCTCACCTAGCCCCGGCTCAGGGACTAGTTCTCGGCACCAAAAATAATACACACTGCCCGACAAATGGTTTTTCCTGACAATTTCTTTCCCTGTAATAAGTTTTTAAAAAGTAACGAGAAAAATAATTACATCTAATTACATATTTCACAAGTTGCCTTCACTGGGTGATCCCATAAAAGCTTAGAGATGTGGTCAATATGCTCAGTACATGGAGCAGGAAACCACCAGTCCCAGCAGAGCCATTCTCAAGCTTTGTGCATTTAATAGGGAAATGTGACTTAAAGTATAAAATAAGGACTGGTTAGCTGAACACTGCCAAAGTGTATAATAAAAGATTATTACTCCAAAAAAATCTCCTTATCGGAAAGTAAAAAGTGAAAGTGGTTCTCCAACTTTGGCTAAAGCAGGGGAGACAGAATATCTGAGACTTTCAAAATTTCTAGAAACTCCATGTCCCACTCACATCAACTTTAAAAATTCTTTGTTAAAAGGTGTTGCAGCTGGACTCAGTGGCTCACCCTATAATCCCAGCACATTGAGGCTGAGGTGAGTGGATTGACTGAGCCCACGGGTTCAAGACCTGCCTAGGCAACTTGGCAAGACCTCATCTCTACAATAAATCAGAAAATTAGCCGGGCGTGGTAGCACACACCTGTAGTTCCAGCTACTGGAAGGGTGAGGCAGAAGGATCGCCGGAGCCCAGCTGGTCAAGGCTGCACTGGCCGGGAGCAGCCTCTGCACTCCAGTCTGGGTGACAGAGTGAGACTCCAACTCAAAAAAAAAAAAAAAGGTGTTGCAAGCTGGACTTGGTGGCTCAGCCTGTAATCCCAGCGCTCTGGGAGGCTAAGGTGAGTGGTTGCCTGAGCCTGTGGGTTCGAGAACTGCTTGGGTAACTTGGCAAGACCTCATCCTTACAATAAAATTTTTAAAAAAATTAGCCGGGTGTGGTAGCACACGCCTGTAGTTCCAGCTGCTTGGAAGGCTGAGGCAGAAGGATTGCCAGAGCCCAGCAAGTAGAGGCTGCAGTGGCCAGAAGTGTGCCACTGCACTCCAGTCTGGGTGACAGAGTGAGACTCCAACTCAAAAAAGAAAAAAAAAAGGTGTTGCAACCAAAAAAAAAAAAAAAACCTAACCTGGAGAAACATGAATTAAGAGGGCCAACTATGTCACCATAAAAGAATACAGGGTCGGGCTCAGTGGCTCAGCCTGTAATCCCGCGCCTTTGGGAGGCTGAGGTGAGTGGATTGCCTGAGCCCGCGGGTTCGAGACCCGTCTGGACAGCGAGACCTCATCTCTACAATAAATCAAAAAATCAGCCGGGCGTGGTAGCGCATGCCTGTAATTCCGGCTACTTGGAAGGCTGAGACGGAAGGATCGCCAGAGCCCAGCAGGTCGAGGCTGCGGTGGCCGGGAGCAGTCACTGCACTCCAGTCTGGGCGACAGAGTGAGACTTCAACTCAAAAAAAAAAAGAATACAGGGAGGATTCGTTTTTAAAAACTTCTGGGGCTTTTGGGTGTTTTTAAAAATTGGTAGTCAACTGGGAGCTACACTGGGCAAAGAAACAGTTGTTCAGAGTCATGCCAAGTGAAGATAGGTGAGAACTACAACATCAAAATAAATCACCTATAATACAGTGTGACATAACACAGTGGGAAAATAGGATCTGATTTATAAGAATGTGATGTATACAGGATTTCACAGGCCTACATAAATAACTCAGCAGACAAAAGGACTCCATTGACATTCCTGAAGTCCAGCTCTAGGCTACCTCTGTTCCATCAGAGATGGTCCCTAAACATAGGAAACGGAAAGGCAAATCCAGCTGGCTATTTAAAGTCACTCAAACTTTTTTTAAAAAAAAAAAAAACAAATACCTGTACTCCAAGTATAGATTGGTACTTGGAGTAAGAGGAGAGAGAGGCGGAGGAGAAAGACAATTTTAGGAAAGTTGTTCTCTTACAAAATTCTTACTGCACAGATATGAGATGGGTCAGGTTTATTCCTTGAGTTTTCTTCAGCAGAATTCCCTATATGTGAAAGTCCAGCTCTTTCTCCACTGCCCAAACATGAATGCACCATTTCTCCATTTGGGAGAAAATGATGCTGAAAATTAGTGTTGCATAAATACCGTTACCTTTTCTGGTGAAAAACTCCTTGGAATATTTCCCCAACATAGCGTATTTTCGAGGGACATTCCCCAGCAGTTCAATGATCAATGCTATGTGATCTGCATTGGGAAACATTGCCAGCAAAACAGAAACACACGACAGTTTAATCAGTACACTGCATGCAGACACTACCACCGCCCGCGCAGACAGAAACAGAGCACAACCTGTTGATTGAAAGTATAGGCTTTCCTCTAGTGGCTGGATTTGGGATCCAGAGCTGGAGGGCGCCAAGAAGTGGCCAGTGGCCAGGGCAACCGCAGCACAGGCCAAATGCGGTCTTCCCCAATTCTTAAATCAGCACAGGAATTCTGCTGTGTTGCTTTTTGAATTTAGGAGAAATGCCTTCGTCATCATTAATGCTACAATCAGCAGCGGCTATTCCATTTCTGTCTGCATCATGGCGCTTTTCAAAAAGAAGAGGTACTACCTCTGCGATTGAAGAATTCCCGAGAATATTTTCCAGATAGAGCAAAGTGCCTTGGGATACTGCCTAGAAGCTCTATGATGTGGGCTATGTGGTCTATGGAGGAGAGAAAAAAAGGAGATGGGAATGGGAGGGGCAAGGGAAGGATGGGATAAAAGAGGAAAAAATCGAAATTAGTAAAAAATCAGAAATAGATTCAAATCAACAATGTCTGCAGCACATCCATGCAGAGGCTTCTGGGACTAGCAGGCCTCAGGCACCATCAGGGGCATTAACAGTGGCTGAGGCCAGCTCAACCCAGGCCGCCCCAGCATTGCAAGCAAATAAGCATGGAGATGGTCAGGTAACAGAATTCAAGTCAGAATTCCTGGGTTTTCAACTCAGCTCCCAATCAGGACAGAGAAAACCCTCCTCCTCGGGGAGGCTTCAGGTCTGCACAGCTTGCCCCCTCCTGGCCAACTGGGCTCCCTCCCTGCACAAGGCCAGGGAGAGCTGCTGGTGTAGATCCCTGAGGGGCTCCCTGGAGTGCCGCCTGTGCCAGGCAGGCTCTGCCCATTCACTGAGGCTGAGGGGGCGTCAGACCCAAAGGAAAGGCGTCTCAATTTGATGTCTGAAAACCAAAACATGGCTCTATTTCAGAACAAACATATAACACTGCCCGGAAGCACAGGACTGACAGGAGCCCCAGCCTGAGAAGTTCGAAGGCTGCCACACTTACCTTCATCTCTGGAATAGTCTTCCCCAGAATGCGGCTCAAACAAATAATCGCCTGTGGCCAGCTCAAATGCCTAGGATACAACAGATGACATGCTCAGACTTCACAGTGGCCCGCAAGCCAACAACTTTTTCTCCTTATAGAAGAGATCACCATTTTATGAGAATCTGAATCAAATAAAAAAATCTCCTAAAAGTGCTCAACACCATATTTTTTCTTTCTTCCAAAAAGTTCTAAAAAGTTTCAGGAAAATTTTTACAGCTCTCTTAATGAAAGACTTAAGGGCTATATATTCTCTTCATTTTGTAGGAAGCAAACCCAAAGCATCAGTGAGTCGGCCACCGTGTATGCAGGCCTGGCCCGAGCCCATACACACTCCACAAGAGGCAGAACGAGGTTCACGCCAGGCCTCAGCCAGGTCTGCAGACTCCAGCACCTGCCTCCTCCACCACCACGCTAGCCTTGGCCTCCAAGCAGCAGGTGCTGCTGCTTCCCGTCAAAAGACCTTCATGGCTGGGCTCAGTGGTTCAGCCTGTAATCCCGTGCTTTGGGAGGCTGAGGTGAGTGGATTGCCTGAGCCTGCGGGTTCGAGACCCGCCTGGGCAATGTGGTGAGACCTCGTCTCTACAATAAATAAAAAAATTAGCCGGGCGTGGTAGCGTGCGCCTATAGTTCCAGCTACTTGGAAGGCTGAGGCGGAAGGATCGCCGGAACTCAGCAGGTCCAGGCTGCGGTGGCCAGGAGCGTGCCACTGCACTCCAGTCTGGGCGACAGAGTGAGACTCCAACTCAAAAAACAAAACAAAACAAAAGACCTCCATGTAGTTATCAAGGGCTATTTTCGGCATCTCATCATGTACTTTCATTTCATTCATTTCTGACTCAACCAAAGGAACATCAAGAAACAAAAAAGACCCTCTTCCTCCGTGCCTGGGGCCAGATGAAGCTGGTGGCCCCGCAGACCCTCCTGAGGATGTCCAGGAAGGTAGGCTTCCTGGATCACCATCAACTGAACCTCAGCACACCAGTGTATGGGAAAGGCCATTTGTTTCCATTTCTCTTGCACGCAAAAAAAGCTCAGGACCATGAGTTTAAGTTGGTAACAATATACAAAGACAGCAACTGCTATTGCTCTGCTGATTAGATACCATGTTTTAAAAATTAGGAAAAAAATAAAGAATAAGCTCCATCCTACTTCTGTCTCTCCCATAGTCACTTCTATTCTGAACGGCATCCTGCTGTTCTGAAAAAAGCTCAGCGGCCTAGACCCCACCCACCTTCGCTGACACCCATGGCCCTGCGCCTGCCCTCCCCTTCCTGCCCCAGAGTCAGCACGGGGGAGTCTGCTGCATCAACCTACCTTCTCTTTGTCTCAGTGAACGTAGAGTACTGGGAAGGGGCCTCAAGGGCAGACTCTCCTGCCTGTTGAGGGGCTGACAGTCTTAGTAAGCCAAGAGTAGGTGTGGTCAGCCTGGACCATATCTTTTCACCTTTTTTTTTTTTTTTTTTTTGAGTTGGAGTCTCACTCTGTCACCCAGACTGGAGTGCAGTGGCCGCTCCCGGCCAGCGCAGCCTCGACCTGCTGGGCTCCAGCGATCCTCCCACCTCAGCCTTCCAAGTAGCTGGAACTACAGGCGCGCGCTACCACACCCAGCTGATTTTTGACTTATTGTAGAGATGAGGTCTCGCCAAGTTGCCCAGGCGGGTCTCGAACCCGCGGGCTCAGGCAATCCACTCACCTCAGCCTCCCAAGGCGCGGGATTACAGGCTGAGCCACCGAGTCCGGCTCACCTTTTTCTTTTTAAAGAAAAGACTGCATCAGTTGAAGGAGGTTAAGCAGGATGGCATGACTGCTGCCAGTTGCCCCTGCGAGGTGCACTAGTTCATGAACTCTCATGTGACTCTGTCCTATTTTTCTGGTTCTATCACCAAACTTAGTACCCAAAATTAGCAGCACAGGATTTCAGAGCTGAAAGAGCTCTTAGCACCTATTCGGGGCAGCCCTGCAATGGCACTGATTCTAGGCTCTCTTTCCACGGACCTCTCACCTCATCTGCCATTAGGGGACACACCAGAGGGTCCATGCCTCTCCACACAGCAGTCTCAACATTCAGAGCGACCATCACAAGTCCACCGATTCTTTTAACCTTTCTTTTTTATGCATAGCTAAGGCAGGGACTCGGTTTTTGATACGGAAAAACTTTCAATGAAATTATTATCTGACATTGCCTGCCCTGAACCAAGCATAGGTTGGCACAGGACACAGGACACAAACTGTCAATTCTCAGCACAGGGGAGCAGGTGGTCCCAGGCTGTGGATGCACGAAGGCAGCAAAGAACCCTCATGTGGGTCCTCTTCTTTCCACCCAACAGTAAAAACAGCCAGGCCAATCCCAGGTCAGGGCAGAAAAACCTAACACTGGCCCCAATTCCAAGTGGAGTGACTGATTACACAATCAGTGGCCGGAAAACGCCATCTAGCCTGGGAAATAGTTAATTCAATACCTTCCAAGTCAAGCAATAAATGCGGAAATCCAAATAGGGGAAAGCAGACCTGGGAAGGCAGCTGGATGAAATTCCCATGCGAGCTCCAGCTGCTCCCTAACCTCTGCCATGAGTCCTGTCCTAGCTCTCTTAATTTTCAAAAATATTTCTATCTGATTGTATATATTTCTTTCTTTCCTTGTCTAGAGATAGGATTTCACTGTGTTGCCCAGGCTGGACTCGAACTCCTGGGTTCAAGTGATCCTCTCAAGTAGCTAGAACTATAGGTGTGCACCACTGCACCCAGGTTTGCACATATTTCTTACTGTCTAACACCAAAATACATAAGCTAAGTGCTACTTTAAAAAAAAGATCACTTTGATGAGCACCATGTACTTGCAAGGAAACACAGGAGCCTCTCAATGAAGTGATCTTTTTTAAAGGCAGAGGAGCGATGGAGGGGACCATGTAATGTTATCTAGCCTTGGTTCTTTGGAGAGTGACCAGATTCTCTTAACAAATATGACATGCACAACAGGGTGATGAAAAAAATGTGCCTTGTACTTTACCAAATACTTTTATGCTGACATGAAAGACTGTTTCATGAAAGATTGTTTCCTTCTACTCAGTAAGTTACTCACAATATAACCTTTATTATTATTTATTTTTAATTCTTGGGAACTTTGGGTTCTTCCTTCTGCACTGGCCTAGTCCCCCCAAAGTACTTTCCCCAGGACCAACCTCTGTTCCAGGATTCTTGGAAGACCAGATGCCTCTCTCCTAAAACACCTTCCTATGCCAAAGTATCCTGTTCTGAATAAATGAGGTCACCTATTTGTTCTGTGATGTGGCCAGTGTTGTAGAAGTTTGGTAAAGTTTGTCAGAGTAGCTTTTCTTGTTTCTATAGCACTAACCAGGACTCACCAAGGAGTCCATAAAAAGTCCTATTTGGGGACTGTGATACATAAATGCAAAGAAACCAATATCACACAGAAAGTTTGGATCACACACACTTACACCTGGAAGGGCCCCAAAGCTCAGGAAAAAGAACACAGATCAGACAAGTGACTCTGGCAGCTGCCGGGCCTCGTCCCGTGGTACCTCCCAGCTGCAGCCTAGCACCCTCCCTCCCGGCAGCAGCAAGGGCACGGCCAGCAGTCAGCAGCTCTCATGCCCAGTAGAGCATCTGTGAGATCTGTTGCTATTTGTGAAACTCTAAGGACTACAGGCTTCACCACTGAGAATGATTGGTAGCTTATGACAGCTTGGTATTATGAGGTCAAATGTAATAAACTGTCATCTTTTTAAACCTCAACAAAAGGGTGGATGCGAAGGAGCACTGCTTCCTCTTCCAGGTTCTCTAGGAAGAATAAAAGGGACCTCTCAGCCGTGACCTTGGAGATGCAGGTGGCGGGGAATGAAGGCTTGCCTCCTGCCTAAAAAATCTCCCTTATAACAGCCAACCAAAAAAAACCTCATAAGCAGCCTAGTGGCACTGAGGGAACTTGTGTTTACTTCCTGGGAAAGGGGACAGGTGAAAGGAGACAGAGTGTTTTTCCATGGTAGGCTGTACTGGTGTTTATGCCACTATTCAAAACAACAGCATTTCAAGAAGCTGGCAGGACAAGGAGACTGTGTGGAGGGACAAATCCTTAACAAAGGGAAGGCAGGACAGATACTTGGACTAAAACTGTGCTGAAAGTCCCGCTGTTATCCCACTACAGCTGGACTTTGTCCTATTTTTCTGGTTCTATCACCAAATTTGATACCCCAAATTAGCAGCACAGGATTTCAGAGCTGAAAGAACTCTTAGCACCTATTCAGGGCAACCCTGATGCCGGCAACCAGTGCAGCTCAACCTAACACACCCTACGATAGCCCTCGTCTCAGGCTCCCTTCCCATGGACCTCTCATCTCATCTGCCATAGGGGGACACGCTGGAGGGTCCATGCCTCTCTACACAACAGCCTCTACATACAGAGCAACCATCACAAGTCCGCCGATTCTTTTAACCATTCTTTTCTATACATAGCTAAGGCAGGGACTCAGTTTTTGATCTGGAAAAACTTAACTTTTAATAATTTTAAAATTATTATCTGGTATTGTGCATAAGAGCAACGAGAGAATAGAAAGCCCCGTGTATCAGACCTACGTGGCCATATCTGTTGCTTGTGATCATACTAACTTGAAAAACACAAAACACCCTTTTTCTCCTATCATTTGGCACTGCCTACTTAAGACAAGGCTTTTACTTTAGTATTAGATGACATAAAATACAGTAAATTTAAAAGCACTATTAATTAATCTTTGAATAACAAAATTAACATATGTATTCCATATTACCTTTTTCAGTGAGAAGACAAAGCCTTACACACAAGCCCTTTCACTTAAATATCAGAGGAGAATCTGGATAAACAATAATATGAAACAGGAAAAGCATGAAATTCCGCAGTAAGCAGTTCACCCCTTTCCAGCATGGGAATGACCCACTGAGAGAAAGGTGCTGAACTGGCCGGAAACAAGGCCAAGAAAGAGGACCGGAAACCAGCTCAACGACAAGGGACAACCTGTGCCCACCAGTTCACAGTTCAGAGTCATGAACGAAAGAGGCACTAGTGAGGCTGGGGTGAGTTTAGATACAACTCAACTGTGATGCACAAAACCAGAAGCAGAAACAGGCATGGGACATGGGTGAGGGCAAGGCACTGGACGTCCTGAAGAAGATATCACCACATTCTCTCGGGGCACAAACTCAGTCAGAGGGAGTATGCATGCAGTCTCAGAAGTGAACAGATAGCCTAGAATAGTAAGCCGAAGGATCCCTGCTTCTCTGGTGACCTGGCACAGCACTTGGAAGGGCTCCAACCTCTCAGTCTCAGACAGCTACCTCAACTTCCTCCACAACGTCAGAGAAGGGAGGAGGCTCTATACAACCTGCACATTTCAGAAACCAAAAGGAACTACGTGAAGTCACGGTATCTCTACAACTGAGTCTGATTCTTGGGCTGTGGGCTGCGAAGGCCCTTAAGAAGAGACCGTTTCTCACAAGACCAAAACAAACCAAAACAAAAGCCCAGGGCATGCCTGAGGAGAATCCTTCTGATTCCTAAGCCACCTAAGGTAGCAACCTTCTCCTCACTCAGCCCACAGTGGATGATCCTCTCAGTTAGAAAAACAGAGCACATGCTCTGGAGAGACTCAGCCCCATCAAGAGCATTAAAAGGATGGGCCAGTTCACACAGAAGAAGATGGCCGAAGCTGCTCTTACCATACATGCCGTACTCCAAATGTCAGCAGGTGTGCTGTAACCTGCTCCTATCAAAACCTCTATGGATCTGTACTGCCGCGTCTGGATGTCTTCTGTGAAGTGCTTATGCTGGAAGGGAACACACTGCATTACCACGGAGGAACACAGACATTAAAAAGTGTCTTTTCTCACAGAATCAAGACCAGAATGCTTTAGAAAGAAAGCTGTACTTACCACCCAACACGCATTTCCCAGGTCAGCAATCTTTACTCTAATTTTGTCTGCATTCCGTGGATCCAGGGGATTCACCAACAAGTCGGCAGCCCGGGTTTTTGCTGGCATGAGCAAACAGCAAAACAGTTAGTGACTGGGATGGGGGTATGCACATGTGAGCATAGTGTGTGCCAAGGTCAATGTATCCTTTCCTAAAAAAGTGGTGGGATGGTCATTCAGGCCTGGAATACTGCAAAGCAAACTCAATAGAATTACAATTCTCAGTCTCCATCCCTGGCAAATATTCCCCCAAAGATAGCAAACTGGGCTGCCCAGAGGACCCCGCCAACCTGTCTCACCCTTTCTCCTTCTATTCCTGATTCCTTCACCTCTAAGTCAGTCCCAGAGCAAGCCTGCCTGCCTTGCTGTGTGCCCGCCTATGCCTATGGCTGCTCTTCGTGTCCAGTCTGTTCCCTCAAGGGCCAGCTTGACCTCACTGGTGCATGATGACAAGGAACACAGGCGGGGAACCGAGGTCGTGGGTGGTCAGTCACCTCTCAGAGACACGTAGTTCCCCCAACACCACAGGACTACAGGGCCCCTGGCACCCACATACAGCTCCCACTGTTTGGCTGAGCACATGTGGACCTAGCGGGGTAGATGACGGTTGATTAACAAACACAGATTAACAGCGGGACTAATCCATTCTGGTTGCATTTTAGACAAGGAAGACTCCAGAGAGAGGTCTCCCAAGATGGACTGGGCTGTAAGGCAATCTCTGAGGCCATTCATAAACTTGTTGCTCTCAGGCCATTCTCAATTCCAGGGTGACCCCAAGAGCTTCTCAGAGAAGTCTGGACCATGCCTACATCAAGGATAGCCAACCAAGGGGCAAGTGTCAAAGAAAAATAACTTGGTGAGGCCCAGAGAGAAAATCCTCAAGTCAGCATTTTCATCACCAAAACTTAAACTAGCCTACAATCTCAGATTTCTGGTAAAGACGAAATGTAAACCATGGCTTTTATTTTTTTGAGAAGTAATTCTGAAATGGTATTTATAAACTAAATGGACAAGTTGCTCAATGCAGAACATTAAACAGCCACCTCAGAGAACCCTTCTGAGCACTCCAAGGTGGGCATTGATAGCATGAACTAAGCCTGTTTAGGGTACATGAAACCACATAAGTGCAGGCCTCAAAGAGGTGCCCACCCTTCAGAACGTCCACACAGGCAGGAAGGCCTCTCTGTGGATGTCAGCAGGGCAACAAGCAAGGCAGGCCCTGAGGGCAAAAGGCGCCCACAGAGTTCCCAAGGAGGGCTCCAGAGAGTGCCAGGAGAATTCTGGCCCATGTCTTAAGCCCCAAGACCTGTTACTTGGGTTTGCGGATCAACTTAGACCAGTCAGGCCCAGATGTTCCTGTTCCCTATGCCTCCTTACAAGGGTGCTGACCCATGGTGGGGCCTAAGGGGAGGCCCAAAGACGAGCCCTACCTCTCAAACCACTCAGATCCCAGGTCTAATAGGGAAATAGAATAAAGCTGTGTGCGATATACTGCATCCCCGAACCACAGAAAGATGTGAGTTTGTTTTTTCTATGAGAATTGGTAACTAACTGCAAGTTGACTGTTATCTAAGTTGTTCTCAAGTGGAAGGAGGTGATTTGGAATCGCCACCCACTCTGAGTTGTTGTTTTTAAAAACCCTCCCAGGAACTGCTTAATTCAATTAAGCTAAAAGAAATAGACTTGTGCAAAGACACATCATCACACATTTAAATACAGTTTTTTTTGTATTTAATTTTCATCATTTATGTTCACTAAACAAAATCTCTTTGGTGACATGCTGTTATCCTCCTGGTTCAGGTTTGTAAACAGTTACCCAGGTGGCAATGTATTTCAAATGATACTAGGTAATTTATCTCAATAATTTAATCACATAAGAACACAACAGGAGAGGGCAGAGATTCTGCTTTCCTGACATTCTTTTCTCAGTGAGATCATTCTTGCACACAAGGTACCTGATGGTGCATTTTTTAAAAAGCCCATTTAGACATGGGGTCGCTCATGCTTGCTGCGTGACCATTTCAAATCTGCTCTGTTCCTCTTCTAATTGCCACCCCGATTGCCAAACCTGTCCCAGCCTTTCCTTCTCGTGGATAATGGTGACACAAAGAACAAGCTGCAGCTGCCTTCTCTTCGAAAGTGAAGAACCTGCGAGTATGCGCTGCTTCTACCCAAAAGGGAAGAAGTGGGAAGACAACATCAGGAAGGGCTAGGACCTTAAATCACTTTCTGACAAAGCTGTCTCTGGGTAACACTGTGGTCATTCATTCCACATGACATTATCCTAGACACTAGTAAGATGGCAGGCAGCGAAGCCTTGGCATGAGGAACAGCTGCCATCACATGCACAAGGCATAGTGCTAGGCACACAATGATTTGTCTCGTAAACATCCTGACAAGGCAGGCATGAGTACATCCTCCACGTGGAGCAGGTTGAGCGCTGGTCCCAAGGAGGGGCAGAGCTAGGAGATGGGATACTAACAGTCACCTGACCCACTCGTGCAACAAGTATCTACTGGGTCTCTTCTATGTGCCAAGCACTGTCTTGGTACCCAGAACACAGCACGAGTTAGGAAACTCAGCCATTGGCTGGAAAGATGGCCAATAGGGTAAATACACGAGTAATTTGCACACAATGTCAGGTAGCTATACAGGCTATGAAAAAACAAAAGCAAAGAAGGAGATGGACAGTAATAAGGATATTCAGGGGTGGTCTATTCTGAGGCAAGGCTTTCTTTTATTCAAGGAGAGGCCTAAAAAAAGGAAGGCATGGAGCAGGAGAAGTTCTAGGCAAAGAATACAGGGAAGTGCAAAGGCCCTGAGGCAGAAACAAGCTCACAATTTTTTAAAACTTCAGAAAGAAACCAGTATGACTGGTGCAGAAAGAACCAGTGGTGGCTGGACTCAGTGGCTCAGCCTGTAATCCCAGCCCTTTGGGAGGCTGAGGCAAGTGGATTCCCTGAGCCCGCAGGTTTGAGACCCACCTGGGCAACTTGGCGAGACCTCATCTCTACAATAAATTAAAAAAAAAAAAAAAAAAAAGAGCCAGGCGTGGTAGCGTGCGCCTGTAGTTCCAGCTACTTGAAAGGCTGAGGCGGAAGGATCACCGGAGCCCAGCAGGTCGAGGCTGTGGTAGCCGGGAGCGGCCACTGCACTCCAGTCTGAGTGACAGAGTGAGACTCCAACTCAAAAAAAAAAAAATCTCTTTAGAGTCAGGTACAGTGGCTCACACCTGTAATTCCAACAACCTCAGAGCACCTGCAGAGGCTGAGGTGGAAGGATACTTGAAGCCAGTAGTTCAAGATAAGCCTGGGCAATATAGCAAGACCCCATCTGTCAAAAAGAAAAAAAATTTTTTTTTTTTTTTGAGTTGGAGTCTCACTCTGTCACCCAGACTGGAGTGCAGTGACCACTCCTGGCCACCACAGCCTCGACCAGCTGGGCTCCAGCGATCCTTCTGCCTCAGCCTTCCAAGTAGCTGGAACTACAGGTGTGTGCTACCACGCCCAGCTAATTTTTTATTTATTGTAGAGATGAGGTCTCGCCAAGTTGCCCAGGCAGGTCTCGAACCCACAGGCTCAGGCAATCCATTCACCTCAGCCTCTCAAAGGCGCGGGATTACAGGCTGAGCCACTGAGCCCGGCTCAAAAAATTTTTTTTAAAAATTAGCTGGGCATGATGGCGTATGCCTGTAGTCCTGGCTACTTGGGAGGCTGAGGTGGGAGGGTCACATGAGCCCAGGAAATGCAGGTTGTAGTGAGCTATGGTTGTACCACTGCACTCCAGCCTGGGCAAAGGAGCAAGTCAGCTTCTCTAAAATAAAATAAAGTAAAATAAAAAGATCTCTCTGGGTTGCTACACAGAGACTGAGGAGCAAGAGGTGAATGAGATGTGTATGGCGGCTGTGTTACAGCAGCCTACACAAGCACTGATCGCAATGTGGGTCCCCGCCAGGCAACACTGAAAGGGTTCTAGACATACCCTGCAGTTAAGACAAAGACCAGCCTGCTCCAAGGCCTCTGTCCTTCAGAGGTAATGAACCAAGATATGTGCTAAGGCCCTAACAGCTAATAATCAAAGAGGAACCCTGCCTCCTCTTCTCAACCTTCAAAGGTTGCCAAATTCCTCTAGAAAAAAAGTCTATGTCAAGTACCCTGACAGTGAAGTACCCTCAAAGCTGGTCCTGGGTTTCTTCTTATTCCCCATTGTATACACACTGCTCTGATAATGAGGATCCCCATAAACTCTCCAAGAAGACTGTTCCTCTTGCCTCGTGGTCATGTAGCACCTGGTAGCCAGCCACAAGCCTCTAGGCCATACCCTTCCATGTAGGGAGCAAACATCACCTCCCGGCGGGAAGGTTGCCGTGCTTATCATATGACCATGCTGGGAACAAACAAGACCCCAAACAAATGACTGGATATGGAAATCCTGTCCCTGGTATACCCCAGAATGTAACAACATTAACAAGGCTTGCTTGGTAAGAGGCTGGGGTCAAAGGGGGGGGGCTCCTATTTCCTAATGCAGCAGGTGTTAAGGATGGCATTTTGTTAGAATAAAATTCTAATTATAAATGGAAACGGGTAGGGGAAAGGGAATATAACAGATCTTCCTCATTTGTTTGTTTGTTATTCAATAAGTATTTATCTGAGCACTGAGTTAGACGGTAAGGATACAAAGATAAAAATATACTGCACTCTCAGCTGGGTGTGGTAGCTCACACCTGTAATCTCAGAACTTTGGGAAGCAGAGGTGAGAGGACTGCCTGAGCCCAGGGGTTTGAGACCAGTCCGGGCAACTTGGCAAGACCTCATCTCTATAAAAAATTTAAAAATTAGCCGGGTGTGATGGGGCATGCCTGTGGTTCCAGTGACTTGGAAAGTTGAAGCAGAAGGACCACTTGAGCCCAGCGGGCCTAATCGAGGCGCAGTGGTCATGATCGTGCCACTGCACTCCAGTCAGGGCAACAGAGTGAGACTACGACTCAAAAACAAAAGCAAAAAACCCAACATACTGCAATTTCCAAGAGTTCACATGCTATTGATGGATAACGGAAATGAACAATGACCACACAACTGAGAAGAGTCTGACCATCAGGAAAAAGAGGAGAAAGAGAACTGAGCCTGGGAACCTGGGAAGCCCTCAGTGAGGAGGCAGCAAATGTGTCTGATCACAGCCTAGCTCAGGAAAAAGAAAGAAAGAAAATCTGAGGACAACTGAGGAACTCTGAATATGGAATAAACAATAGATATTTTAAAATTATGAACATTCTTACATTTGATAATGGTATTGTTGTTATGAAGAAGAAGGTCTTCATTCATCTCTCAGGAGATGGATGCTTAAGTATGTAGGAGTGAGGCATCCTAAAATCTATAGCATGCAGAGTCTGAATCAGAGAAACATACATAACATGGCAAAATGTTAACTCTTGAATCCATGTGGAGGATATATTTGTTTAGTGTACTGTTCTTTCAACAACAGGAAAACCACAGAGATGCTCAAATCATTCCTCCCTGCACTCCCTGGATGGTGCAGGTGACGCAGGGACACACCCTCCCCCATGGGGACCGTGGCCATCGAGTGCAGGTCTGACAACTACGAGCCAGCACATACTGACCTGCCCAGCACCGAGCAGTAGCGTGGAAGAGCAACTGCAAGGCAGGTGGGATGAAAGCTGGAGGGAACACGAAGTCCAGAGAACAGAAGGGAGAAGGACCGGGGTGAGCAGCAACCAGGTTCACTTCCGGCCAAGGCAGACAGGAATCCGACTCAGGAGGTACACCCAGCAAGATGGGGTGATGGGACAAGTGTTGGATGGAAGAGAAAAAGGGAGCCATCATGATGGCCAGGCTTCTCACTGGAGCAACAGGAGACAGTGGCGACAAGGCTGGGGAATACAGCACATTGGGCAGGCTGGCAGGGAGGCCGTACTCCAGTCTGGAGTCCCTGTGACATGGGGACGGAGCTGTAGAGCTTAGCTGGATGAATGAGCCTCGATCACAGGAAGGCTGAGCAAAGAAAAGACTCCTTGGCCAGGAAGTGCTCTCCTCGGATTCTAACTTGCTTCCTCATCTCCTGCAGGTCTCAGACCAGATGTCACCTGCTTTATGAGGCTCACTCACTTTCTGGAGAAGAAAAGAAGCGGTCCCACCCCACATCAGGCTTCGTTTTCCTCCACAGCAGCTCACGCCTCAGGAGTTGGCTCTCAAAGCTGCCAGTCCTGTACACGCAAGCACACTGGGGCTCTGTCAACTGGTCACCTTCAGTCCCACCACAGGGCCTGGCCCCTGCTGGGACACAATCATTGCTGAACGAGTGAATATGGATTTGGTCATCAATGCCACTGACGGTCATGGAAATCAAAGGCAAGCTCAGGTAGGGAAAGGCAGTGAAGAGAGAAACGGGCTGTGAACAGACATCAGAGTGACACCAACATTCAGGAGCCCACAAAACACTAAGACTCACCACTGGCCTGGGCCTCAGATGTGACACATGTAACAGAAGCAGCAACCATGCTCCTTATAAGGTCTGTGCTGGCCAGGGCCACTTACATTCACTGAGAAGTTTTTCCTATGTTATTATTTTTACATGTTATTTATCTACCTATAGCATTTACCTGTTTTATTTAATTCATTGCTAATAACAACCCTCAAGATAGCCATCTCTTCCCTTTAACAGAGAAGTACACTGAGGCTCAGGAAGGTTAAGAAACCAAAGTCCCATTAAGCCATTAAGTTTTGAGTTGGGATTTAATCATTCGTATCTGCAGGGGGCTTGTTTCTAGGACTTCCCAAGAATACCAAAATCCACAGACACTCAGGGACCTGATATAAAATGGCATAGTATTTTCATATAACCTACACACATCCCCCCATACGTAAATCATCTCTCGATTATTCATGATACCTAATACAGTGCAAACACTGTATAGCTGTTGTTTTGTATTGCTTAGGGAATAATAACAAGGAGGGAAAGTCTGTAATATTCAGAACAGATGCAGATTTTTTGTTCCCATGAATATTTTCAATCTAAGTTGGTTGAATCCACAGATGTGAAACCCACAGACATGGAGCTGACTGTATTTAAAGCCACTGCCCCTAGCTGCTACTTGCAAAATAAGTATCAATTTTAAAAGTACTTTGTAAATTACCTTGTATTGAATCAGTAATATAGTATAAACTGAGTCACAAACAGCAACAGTTAAGTCTGGAAAAGGTGATTTCACTACTGCCCGCCCTTTCCTAGAAATGAACTTACAGTCCTTGTGAAACCATGGACAAGAGCCTTAAACACTCCCTAAAGGGGAACAGGAGCTGACCACAGTCAGTCGAGTCAAGAAAACACAACCATAGGGTGATTCGTTCTAGCTAGTGAGTAACAAAGTTGGCTCACTCGCCAGCCTGCTGGGACGAACGTCTTGGGCAGTGTGCAGGGCTGGCTCATCCCTTACTTGCCATGTGTTGAAACAGTCTTGTCAGTAGAGGGAGCAGAGGAGGTTTCTGAGCTTCTCCACTGTGGGCCAAAGCGGAAACCAACTGTGCCGCCCAGTTTTCACTTACTATAGTCTCTTAGCACTCACTCCCCAAACAAGAGTTTGAAATAAGTCAGGGCATTCTTAGGTAGACAAGAACACAAGATCCAATCTATAATCTGTCATCATATTTAAACCTATGCCACTTCTTCTAAAATTACAATTCTGGGCCAACCTAACCCCTACAGTTAGGAACTATCAAAAGAAAATATGACACTTGTTTTTCAATAGAGTCAAAGAACAGACATGTGTTTTCTTGAATAGAAGCAAAACAAAAACTAAGTATAATGATATCAGACGGAAGAGGATACAAAATATAAACTACAAGTTGCTAAAATAGAAAGGTTTTTGTAAATGTTTGATGTCACTGACTAAATAATGAGAAAGGGTCAGAAATGAGATTTGATATGCAGAGAGCAAGAGAGAGCCTAACAGCACAAAACATATTTTTATTTTTATTTTTTTTTAGTTGGAGTCTCACTCTGTCACCCAGACTGGAGTGCAGTGGCCTCTCCCGGCCACTGCAGCCTCGACCTGCTGGGCTCCGGCGATCCTTCTGCCTCAGCCTTCCAAGTAGCTGGAACTACAGGCACGCGCTACCACACCCGGCTAATTTTTTGATTTACTGCAGAGATGAGGTCTCGCCAAGTTGCCCAGGCAGGTCTTGAACCTGTGGGCTCAGGCAACAAAACATATTTTTAAATCCTATGACTTGTTCCTGAGTACAAAAGTAATAAAATGAAAACAAAGAGCACACACATACATGGCTTTGTCAGCTCCAGCCAATTCCTTTCACGGCAGTTGTCAAAGGCATGACCCTGAGTCCTCTGAAAGCAGACATTTGATGGGAAGGGACACTTACTTTTTGGCAAATCCCCGGTACTGGAGGCTGAGACCGTCCTGCTTCTGTCGTGGGATGGACTGCTTTCCTCCTGCTCGGTAAGTGGCGATCCCTCAGAAAGCACAGAGCTGCAGGCCACAGGTTCTAAGGACCCAGAGAACAGTGAAGTGGAAAACTCTGGAAACTGTGACTCGGGAATTTTATGTCGTCCATTTGGCAATTCACCATTGAATTGTTCATAGGAGCTGCTATATGTGTAATCACTTTCTGCATTTGGCTCATCAAGGTTATATTCCTCGGGATTTGGGCAGTCGTCTTCATCATCCTCTTCATCATCCAGCTGCTGTTCCAGCAAGAATGGGCCATTTTCAATATGGCCATTGGTTTTGGGTGATTCTATCCAGGTAGGGTCTATGTTCGCAAGTTCCTGCTCCACATCATCTTCATCTTTCTCAACGTTTTCTTTCTCAGTGTCTTCTTTCTCTTCCTGGTCCTCAGTTTCACCTTAAAAAGTTGATGGGTTAAGAAGGAGATCTTGTTACTCTCTTTAATACAGTGGCACTAGGTACTTACCCCTTCTACATGATACATTTTGAATGTGCTTAATTTATGTACCACACAGTAAAATGCCTCTTGGCTTTCAAAGTAAAAGTTTTAGGCTTTCTAAATCTCCTTTTTCACGTATTTAATAATTGGCCAACTCTTATTAGAAAAAGTTAGCTTCTGGGGAAAATAACTATTTATAAACAGAGCTGCACTTCCATTTCTACCCTCTGCAATCTTCAGAAAAAGGTTTGTAGTGCATTATGATTAGATAAAAAGTTAGTTACAAAATAAAGCAGGGTCCACTGCAGCATAATAAAGACATGGTGCTTCTCAGACATTTTGCATTTAAAAAAAACTATTCTAAAATGTTAACATATTTCTGGCACACACAGCCCAAATGCACCAGGCTGTTTCCCACAATCCCAATAGGGAGTGGGAGAGAATCAGCCTTGACATCTGAAGCAACAGCACAAAGTCAGCCCCAGCGGCAACCAGTCAGGTCCCTGTTAATGGAGCTCCCGAGATCCCATGCACCCCAGTTCCCAGCTCCACTGACCATTGTCCTTCGCGGTCTCTGCCTCAGCTGCCTCCTCCAATCCTGCTGTTTTTAGTTTCACCTCTGGGCAGTATTCACCATCCTGCTCATTGGAAGGCGCAGCTGAGGTGATGTTTTCTTCTATTATTTTCCTTTCAGCTTCTCGCTCCAATTCTTCTATCTCCTGCAGGCGTTTCTCCAATAATTCAGCCTGCCTCTTCTGTTTCTTTTTCAGTTTTTTCTTTTTGTTTTTAGATATTTTTCCTATCTGCAACGTGTTAAAAAAAAAAAAAAAACCACAGGTCAGTTGGCTTCTTTTTAAAGCACCATGTGATGGTACACAACTGCTGGCAGTATGGCAAATACCAGTAAGATCTTCTTTTTCACGCTGTACTCAACTAAAATCACAAGCCCAGACATGAGACCCACCTTGTGCTTAGGGTTATGATAAAGCCAAAAAAAGGGGAAACAGTGCCAGCTAATATCACATGCTGGGCCTACTACCAGGTCTTGTCCCAGATGTATAAAACTTAAATCCAGTAAGTATTCACCATTTTCACTCTAAGAGAATTGAATATTCTTTTTTTTTTTTATTTTCTGGAGGCAGAGACTCACTGTGTCACCCAGGCTGGAGTGCAGTGGCACAACCATGGCTCACCGCATCCTTGACCACCTGGGTTCAGGCAATCCCTCCACCTCAGCCTCTCAAGTAGCTGGAACTACAGGTGCATGCCACCATGCCTTGCTGACTTTTTTTTTTTTTTTTTTTGAGTTGGAGTCTCACTCTGTCGCCCAGACTGCAGTGCAGTGGCCGCTCCCAGCCACCACAGCCTCGACCTGCTGGGCTCCGGCGATCCTTCCACCTCAGCCTTCCAAGTAACCGGAATTACAGGCATGCGCTACCACGCCCGGCTGATTTTTTGATTTCTTGTAGAGATGAGGTCTCGTCGCCCAGGCGGGTCTCGAACCCACGGGCTCAGGCAATCCACTCACCTCAGCCTCCCAAAGGCGCGGGATTACAGGCTGAGCCACCGAGCCTGGCTCTGACTTTTTATTTTTACAGAGACGCATGTTGCCCAGGCTGGTCTCAAACTCCTAGGCTCAAGCAATTCTCCTGCCTCAGTCTCTGAAAGTGCTGGGCTTACAGGCATGAGCCTGCAAACATGTGCCTGGCCTGAAAACGGAATATTCTGAAATACTCTTGGCCTTAAACAAGACGCTCCTCTTGCAAGTTTTATTTGCTGCTGCATATATACAAAGTAGCATCATCTCATCTCTTCAGTGTCAAAAAAGAAATGTTTGCCAAAGCAGGTGTATGTCACTGTTGGTCAGCAGCTCTGCTGGGGTTTAAGTCTCATAGCGAGCTGTCAACAGCAGCCAAGACAACATGAACCGTACGAAATGGGCACATGAAGTAAAGGAGAAAAGAAAAAGCCATAATTTTCATCTGCCTCCAATCATGGCCATCTGACTTGGAAAACAGGGCAATGAGAGTCTCTAATCTTTCAAATAATAAACAAAACATAGGCAGCTCAAGGCAAAACTGTGGGAATGCCCTGGGCTCTTCAGTAGGCCAGGAAGTCTAATTATTACAGCTTCCCCTTGTTCTAGAACTTCCATTCCAAACTGAGGACTGTTGCACTGGATACAGTGTTTTGATAAGACCACAAAATTAGACCATACTCTTTCATATTTAACAACTGGCTGGAAAAAAATTTAGAATAATAGCTTTAGAAAAACAGGTAACTTAGCAGCTAATCAGAAATAATGCAAAGTGGTTTTGGAATAGTCACACTTCAACTCAATCTTTATCGCCTCCTATGTCCCCAGATTTGGCCAAAAAACATACAGCAAAGATGGCACTTGGAAGAGCTTTCACTCCACCTCCATAGAAATCGCTTCAACTTAACAGCACAGGCAGTCCAATATGTCTAAGGACACACAGCATGTCTACCATTTAAGTAAATTTACATTACAACAACTGTTATAATTTGAAAAGCTCAGTAATGGACAGTCCCTTTTAACAAGGTGAATATAAATATATGTGTAAGTACTTACAGGTTTTTGCTGTGGAGCCGTACTCACTAAAACAAAACAAAATAGACATTTAGAGAAAAACAGGCACACATTTTTATGTGGATAATTTGAGTTGCAAAATGAAATAATTCCTGTTTTTTAGTGGCCCATCAACTTCAAAAACTGCTAATAATCAGAGCTTTTTAATCATAGGGACCTAGTTTATCGAACTAAAATAAGTGACCAACTCCTAAAAGATATATAAGTTGTTCATACTGAACCATTTCTCAAAAATTAAATACCGATACATCTCAAAAGCAGCCCATCCAAAAGCATTGAATGATAAGAAAATGAAAAATAGTTCACAAATGAACAGTTTAGATGAGATGACATCTAGATTTGAAATCTATTTGTCAAGCTTTATTTATACAACTAAACTAGATCAAGTACTGCAGGAAGTATGCAGCAAGTATTCCAGATGTCATGATGGGAGCCCTGTCAGGTCAAAAGCTTGACAGACTGGTTCTATGCACTAAATAACACCTGATGGTAGTGAGCGAGAAGCAGAGAGCCTGGCCGTACCAGAAGCCTCAGCCCTTAGTATGTTCACTTGCCTGACAACATAGGCAGGCCAAAAGCATGAAAGCACAGCCCACACCTCACTGCATAACCACAGAAATAAAGATACTCCGGCACTTCAGTCACTTAGTCTTCTGTCCCCACTCTTAGGTCTTTTGTAACTAATTCCAAATCTGTTGATTACACTCAGCTATGCTGACTGAAGAACAGGAATTATTCTAACACAACTGAAGCTAGAAAAAAAATTCTGATGACGAAAGGTTAGCTAGAAGAAACCTGTTCCTATATCCTCCTCTGCAGAAAAGTAGGCAAAAAGAGAAAATGCTCAAATGTAGATGAAGCAGCAGCTCAGAATATAAATGGCCTTTCAAGTGAGGACAAAGACAAATAATCCAAATATTAAAAAATAATTTGATTGAGGTATCTTCCTTCTCAAGAAAAGGGTGCAGTTATTTCCAGCAACTAACCTTTTACAAAAAATTCCTAGTATGTACACATTTGACTCGACTGCTTTCAACATGCAACTCTACAGGCCACAATGCCCTGCGCAGACCAAAACGGGGCTGCCTGGGCTCCCTCACCTGCAGACCCTGAAGGAGGAGGAGCCCCTGCCTTCTGCCACTCCGTGGCCTCAGCTGCCATTCTTCGCACATATGCGTCGTCCACACACATCAAGATGTTTTCTGGCTTTATGTCAGTGTGAATGATCTTGCACTTACTGTGTAAATAATCTAACCCTTGAAGGACCTGGACACAGTAAAATCAAGGGAGGATACGAGTTATTAATACCTCGTTATTTAACTTTTCTTTTAACTGCAAAACAGGTAATACAATCACATGGTACGAAATTCAACAGATACAAAAAGATGTTTAGTAAAAGTCTCACCCGCCCCCTGTCCCCGTCCCCCACCCCATGGAATCCAGCTCTCCATTCTTCAGGGAACCAATCTGCATCATTCCAGAAATAACTTATGCTCATGGAAGCAAATGCATCTAGATACAGCTAACCCTTGAACCACACAAGTCTGAACGTCAGGCTCCACTGTATATGCAAATTTACTTCCACCTCTGCCACCCTGAGACAAGACTAACCCCCTAGCCTCTTCACTGTGAAGACGATGAGGATAAGGACCTTTATGATGATCCACTTTCACTTAATGAATAGCAAATTTTTTTTTTTTTTTTTTTTGAGTTGGAGTCTCACTCTGTCACCCAGACTAGAGTGCAGTGGCCGCTCCCGGCCACCGCAGCCTCGACCTGCTGGGCTCCAGCGATCCTTCCACCTCAGCCTTCCAAGTAGCCGGAATTACAGGCGTGCGCTACCACGCCCGGCTGATTTTTTGATTTATTGTAGAGATGAGGTCTCGCTGCCCAGGCGGGTCTCAAACCTGCGGGCTCAGGCAATCCACTCACCTCAGCCTCCCAAAGCGCGGGATTACAGACTGAACCACTGAGCCCGGCTAGCAAATATATTTTATCTTCCTTAATAACATCTTCTTTTCTCTAGCTTGCTTTATTGTAAGAATACAGCATACAATACATGGAACATGCAAAACATGTGTTAATCAACTGCTTATGATATCAGTAAGGCTTCCAGTCAACAGTTTTTGGAGAGTCAAAAGTTATACACCAATTTTCTACTTCACAGGGGGTCAGTAACCTTGACCCTTGCATTGTTCAAGGGTCAACATATATACTTCTTCAATAACAACTTTATTCAAACAAAATTCACATATCATACAATTCACCCTTTTATGTGTATAACTCAGTGGTTTTTAGATGTGCAGCCATTAAACCACTATTTAATTTAGAACATTTTCATTGCCCCAAAAACAGGCAGCATATTCATTAGTATTCCCTCCCCATCTCCCCCCAGTGCCTCCAGGCATAAGCAACCACTAATCAACTTGTTGATTCTGGACATTTTCTATAAATGGAATCATATAAAGTCTCTTTTGTCACTTCTGCTTCTGTGTAGCATGTATCTGTACTTCATTTCTTTTTTTTTTTTTTTTGAGTTGGAGTCTCACTCTGTCGCCCAGACTGGAGTGTAGTGGCCGCTCCCGGCCACCACAGCCTCGACCTGCTGGGCTCCGGCGATCCTTCCGCCTCAGCCTTCCAAGTAGCTAGAACTACAGGCGCACACTACCACACCCGGCTAATTTTTTGATTTACTGTAGAGATGAGATCTCGCCAAGTTGCCCAGGCGGGTTTCAAACTCACAGGCCTCGAACCCGCGGGCTCAGGCAATCCACTCACCTCAGCCTCCCAAAGTGCAGAATTATAGGCTGAGCCACCGAGCCCAGCTTCATTTCTTTTTATTGCCAAATAATATTGTACTGACATTTTGTTTATGCATTAATCTGATGGACATTGGAGTGCTACTACTTTGGGGCTATTATAAATAATACTGCTATGCACATTCACATATAAGTTTTTGTGTAAACATAAATGTTTCTCTTTTTCTTGGGTATATACTTTTATACCTATAAACCTGAGATTGCTGGGTCATATGGCAATTCTATATTTAGCCTTTTGATCAACTGCCAAATTGTTTTCTACAGCGGCTGCATCGTTTTACATTCCTGTCAGCAATGTATGAGAACTCCAATTTCTTCATCCTGAACACTTTTTTTTTTTTTTTTTGCCACCCTGGTGGATATGAATTGGCATTTCATTCTAGTTTTGATCTTCATGTCCCTAATGGCTAGCAATATGCATACATTTTTATGTGTATATTTTTTAATGTGGAAAAAGGAAGATTTAATTTAAATAAAAAGATAACAACCCTGTATCTAGACAACACTATAGCATTGTACTAAAATAAAACGCTAAACCAAAATAATTCACATGCTTAGCATACTAAAATAAACTAACAAAAACATATAGAGTGCCACTGACCTAAATGCCTATCTTTTCCTGAAATTACTTCCACTAGAGGAGAATTTTTTCCAATATTTCCATAAACAAAATTTATTTTTACAATACAGATCATGTTCCCATACATCAGAAATTCCAAAAATTCATCAACAAATATTAGCATCAATAATCAAACATTAAGTCATATAAGCATCTTGTCCACAAGAGGCAGAAAGTGTAAAAAAGACAATCAGAAGATATGTAACATCATCCAACACTGGAAAATTCCCAGGAGAAAAACAGTTTCTGTCTACCTTAAGTACTGGCTAACAACCTTCAAGAATGACACATAGGATTATGAAGTGAGAGGGAACAGAGATTAGAGAAGGAAAATGAAAACAGGAAAACCTGTCTCTTAAACAGAACCAAAACCTCTGCAATCATTTAAAATAACATTTCCTTCATACTTTTACACAATTTCCTTGAATGAGCATCAGCTGAGCTCCTATTGCAGGCCACACACCAGTCTAGCAATATATATAGCAATATGCAAAGTTCCCTGCCTTCAATGTGTTTTCAGTCCTTGTGTCCTCACAGAGCTAATTCATGATGGGGAAAGGTGTGGGAGAATGGATCAAAAAGAAACCAGGATGAGGCATGGGCACAACAAATTACGACTGAATGATATGGTGATGAGTTCCTAATAAGTGCAAGCAAACTACATAAAACTAGGATAGGCAAAGATTTGAGGCCTTGGAATACTGTTTTAGATAATACTGCCATTGGAATATGTTTAAGTTATAATTAAAATGTCAAGGAAACAACAGTAAGAAATATATCACTATGTATTTCCACAAAGAATAAAGTCATACTCCTGAAGGGAACACCATCCAGTGGGCCCATATATGTTACTTACTGACATTCATGCATCAGCCTTGAATACTGTGTAGAGTTTTTATATCTGAATGACATAGATTCTGACAAATACAAGAAATTAATGGATAGGCAATGATGATGTCCAGCCTATAGAGGTAAATAAAACAAGGCTTGAAATTGTATTTCAGTTACCAAATACTAACTCAAAGCAAAAATATCAGTATCTTTTCTTTCCTAAAATATCTTCTGATGCACAAGAATTGGCCCTTTCTTTCCATCTTAGCTTCTTTCACAGTTCAAAGGTTATTTCACTGTGTGGGAGATAAGAGTGGAAGTGACTCAGTATGCAAATGTGTTCACATGAGTTCCCAATAACATTGTTGCACTCAAAACAAGAGGTGCTCTCAGGAAAATGTTAAGATTCCAGATTTTATTTTATTTTATTTTGAGTTGGAGTCTCACTCTGTTACCCAGACTGGAATGCAGTGGCCACTCCCGGCCACCGGACTCAGGCAATTCACTCAATTTAGCCTCCCAAGGCGCCGGGATTACAGGTTGAGCCACCGAGCCCGGCTAAGATTCCAGATTTTAAAATACTGCCTACTGCATACAACTCTCCTTAAGAAACATTGGCTGGCCCTGTGCAGTAGCTCACACCTGTAATCCCAGCACTTTGGGAGGCCGAGGTGAGAGGACTGTCTGAGTCCATCATGAGTTTGAGACCAGCCTGGGCAACTTGGCAAGACCTCATCTCTACAATAAAATCAAAAATTTAGCCAGGTGTGATGGTGCATGCCTGTAGTTCCAGCTACTTGGAAGACTAAGGCGGAAGGATTGCCTGAGCCCAGCAGGTCAAGGCTGCAGTGACCGTGAGCATGCCACTGCACTTTAGACTGCACTACAGAGTGAGACCCCAACTCAAAAAAAAAAAAAGAACCACTGGCTACAATGTCTGACATGAACACATGGACAAGACTTTATCATTGGGACAAATTAAGTTAATAAAGATAATGCAAATCGTTACAAAAGCAAATAGGACAGTGTGAAATTCCGCCTCAGGCTTCCAAGTAGCCCGAATTACAGGCATGCGCTACCACGCCCAGTTAAGTTTTTTTTGATTTATTGTAGAGATGAGGTCTCGCTGCCCAGGCGGGTCTCGAATCCACGGGCTCAGGCAATCCACTCACCTCAGCCTCCCAAAGGCGTGGGATTACAGGTTGAGCCACCGAGCCCGGCTTGGACAGTTCTTAAACTGCTGCTCATTGATTAATTGTGTTACCCTGTCTGAGATTTAATCTATCTGAGCTTTTATTTTCATATCTATAAAAGGTGGAAAATATATCTATTAGATACAAACATAGTAATAATTAAAAATTAATATGTGGGGCCGAGCATAGTGGCTCACATCTGTAATCCTAGCATTTTGGGAGGCCGAGGCTAGAGTACTGCCTGAGCCCAGGAGTTCAAGACCAGTCTGGGCAACTTGGCAAGACCTTACCTCTACAATAAGTCAAAAAAATTAGCCAGGTGTGATGGCGCACGAATGTGGTTCCAGATAACTGGAAGGTTGAGACGGAAGGATCACATGAGCTCAGCAGGTTGAGGCTGCAGTGGCCGTGGGAGTGCCACTGCACTCAGTCTGGGAGACAGAGTGAAACTCTGACTCAAAAATAATAATCTGTGGAAAACTTACAAAAGCAAGGTCTAGCACACAGGAAGCTCAAAATAAATGGTAAAAATGAATGAAGTCAGAAGACGTGTATATAGTGACCAGGTAATTATAATGTCCTATGACACTTATTTGTAAAAATTAATTAACTTTTCTTTAGAAATGGGGTCTTGCAGCCGGGTTCAGTGGTTCAGCCTGTAATCCTGTGCTTTGGGAGGCTGAGGTGAGTGGAATGCCTGAGCCCGCGGGTTCGAGACCCGCCTGGGCAGCTTGGTGAGATCTCATCTCTACAATAAATCAAAAAATTAGCCAGGCATGGTAGCGCGCACCTATAGTTCCAGCTACTTGGAAGGCTGAGGTGGAAGGATCGCCGGAGCCCAGGAGGTCGAGGCTGCGGTGGCCGGGAGCGGCCACTGCACTCCAGTCTGGGTGACAGAGTGAGACGCCAACTCAAAAAAAAAAAAAAGAAATGGGGTCTTGCTATGTTGCCCAGGCTGAAGTGTAGTGGCTATTCACAGGTACAATCACAGTACAATGTAGTCTTGAAATTCTGGCCTCAAGTGATGCTCCTGCTTCAACTTCCTGAGGAGCTGGAACTACAGGCATGTGTCACCACGCTCATGCCTAAGTCACTAACTAAAATTTCTGGGTTGTAGTTTTCTCAATTTCTAATATAAAAGGGCTGTACTTCATAGCTTGTATGGTACATCCCAGCAATAAAACTTTGATTCTATAATTTTGTTCTATTTGAACTATTTTTAAATGGTTTTATTTTCAAAAACAGCATTTCTGTCTTAACCAGTGAAGTTTAAAATAACAAAACACCACAGAATCACTGACCAACACTGATGGGCACTCTTATATTCACTAACACAGAAAAATTGTGATTATGGGGAAAACAAAGCAAAACAAAACAAAAAAGGACTCAAGTCTCACCACCAAGGATAGATCTCCCCTTTCAAAATCTGACACAGTTAAAAGACGCCTTTACTGATTCTTCTCCCTTTTGCTTATCAAATCATAGTTTCTCTTGCCTAAAAACCATACTTGGTGTCAGCAGCAGGAGGCAGCAGAGATCCAGTGGCTGCTTAGGAAAGCCCAGATCAGTCTAAGCACAGATGGGCCAGGACGGGGCTGTCAATCACCCCACTCAGATGGCAGATCACACACATCAGGAACGGGTGCCAGGTTTCCCTATGTCGAGTCCGTCTCAGAGTTCAGCCACAGTGCAGAAGTGAAGGCAGAATTCAAGGTTGGGAGCTAGCAGTCTCCCATCCAGTTCAGGAACTAATTAGCTACAGGCTTCCCTGAACCTCCAATTCACCTGCAATATATAAGGGGCTTGCTCAAAATGGTCTTGAAGGCTTTTTTCTGTAACCAGCATCTGTGTCAAGTATCATCTGTTACTAGTCTTAACGACACAAACCTGCTTCTCTCCTTCATGAATGCTCGAAATAGGTCCTATAATCTTGGAGACAAAAGGAGTAAGAAAGAATCATGTGGAGACTTCTCTAGAAGGCTGTCCCCCGGCCCTTCTCACTGCCCAGAGAGTAAAGCCCCCTCCAAAATTCTAAACTGTAAAGAGAAGCAGAATGAAAGCAACTTTCCAAAACGTGTTGATCCTGATGATGATGCGAGAGCTTTCTTCTTCTCACACCTGAGCAAAGGACACGGGGCAGTGAGACTGCCTGCCTCCTCCTCTTGTCGGCAGCAGAAGCCAATGAAGCACCAGGGGAAACCCAAGCAGGCGGCCAGATGGGCTGGCAGAGGAAGGGAGGCTGGCCCCAAGCAGGAGGCCTTAATTTAGATATTAATTACTTGTGGGTGTGGAGGAAAACACCAGAGGGGCTCTCCTCAAGCTCTGAGAATTTCCTACTAGAAAAGCTGAGGCTCCCGCTGGATTTCTCTTCCTCAGTGAAAGACGTGAGGCGAATCCTACAAGCTGCTCCTGAAAACCATGACGTTAAACTGATGGGAGGAGCATGGGAATACCTGTCCCAATAAAACAGGCCAAGGCCAAGAGACACACTCAGACCCCCAAATACAGGGGGTGTCATCCTGATGCACGCTGTCCTGAGACACCCCTTGCTCCTTGTTCTTTCTTGCTCTAACTGGTGAGAACTGATGAGAAAAGTCATCAGCTGCCCTCCTGAGTATCATCAGGAGGAACGACAAAGCTGCCGTGCCCAGCACTCAGCCTGCACCAGGAGTTGGCTCACCATGCTTCTGAGTCGAGGACTAGCATCCTGAGAGGACCACATACACCCCTAGGCTGAACAGACCCAAAAGTGGGTCTCAAAATGAGACTCAAAATGTTTACCACTTTAAAATGAAAGCATCTGGTCTAAAACTGAACTATACTGGCTTGATCATAATAAATTTACTGATGACTAGGGCCACTGAAATAATTAAAATGGTAAATAAATACTAAGTGCAGACAAAAACCAGTCAATGGTTAGAATGAGACAGCCTGCAGGGCACCATCGTGCCTTGGGCGAGTCACAGGTCTGCACCCCACAGCAGGCGGGCATGGAAAGCACTGGATTTTGAAGGTCCCATTAGCTTGCACACTGCAGCACATGATTGCAAGTTACCTACTTCATAAAATTGAATGGCCACACTCAAACAATCTGATTACTAGCACTATTATTAAGGCACAAGAAAACCATTTACTACAAAGAGAGACATAAATGCATACTTCCACAGATACACGCTGTAATTTAAAATAATTTTCTATGGAGGCCATTTAACATTACCCTACAGTTAAGAGCACGGACTCTGGATTTACACCATCTGGATTCAGTAGGGGAGGCAGAGGAAGATTTTTAATCCTCCCTGTGTAACACCTTCTATAGGGTGAGGACCGTAACACCCCTGGCCTCACAAGGTTGTGGTGAGGACTAGAAGCATGATACAAAGAACTTAATCAGCGTTGAAAGAGCACAATACATGTCAACTACAATCATACAAACAGAAAGACTAGTAATATAATTTTAAGGTCCAGGGCTATAGCTGTAATTGCTAGTTTTTCCAGCATTGTAGCAAAGTCGCCAAAATCAAGCCTTGCCCTGGACAAGCTTCATCTAATTAATGGCAAGCAGCCATGTTCTCACAAAGTTTCCATAAAGGACAATGAATTAAACTATAAAGTTTTCAAAGGCAAAATGCCAACTACCCTTTCAATTACACAAAAAAGCCAAAGCCACTTTTAAAGAGTACCAAAGAATTTTAAAGATACCATCACCTGAGGCACATCTTTTAATGCACCACAAATAATGTCAACACAAACACCCTTTTTCTCTTTTCAGTACAAGAAAAAAAAAAAAGTAGACACAAAATAGGCCTCAATAAAATGACATTAAAAAAATAAATGAAAACTGGGGCAATAAACAGTCACAAGACTCCATGCTTGAGGCCAGAAAAGCAAGCACAGGGAAGCCCTGGGGAGTGGACTGTACAGTGTCCCCAGAATCATCACCAGAAGCCACCAGGATGGCTCTTTCTACCCAAGCACCGAGTCACCAAGGCTAAATGAGGAAAGCTGAGAACTACAACAGTGTATAACAAAATTCTGAACAAGCAATTGATTCAGTTCTGTCATTCCTTCTGGAAAATAAGTGGTAACATTTATCTATGAGCCCTTGGAAAGACGAAGGGGGGACATCCACTTCTTCCTTTAAGGAGGACAACCAAGCAAGATATTTCCTGACCACCTGATTTATGAAGGAAGACACAAACAGATGCGTGATCCCTAACCCCGAGGTGCTCAGTGGAGTGGAGACACGATGGCTACTTTGTGTTATTCATGATGATGAATGCTTTATAAATCGTCCCTCATTCTTAATCTCCACAGTAAAGTTACAAATTATGTATTACTAGCCTGAGTTTACAAATGAGGAAACAGGCTCACAGAGCCTTTTAAGTAAACTTGATCAGGGTCACAACATAGGAAGACCAAAAGCTAGAATCTGAAATCAAGTCTACTGCACTTTGCACTTTCTCCTAGTCCAGTAGTTAACAAGAGGAAATTTTCCTTCCCCAGGTGACATTTGACAAAGTTCAGGGACAATTCCTAATTGTCACAACCAGGGATGGTGGTGGCTAATCCAGGCATCAAGGGGTAGAGGTCAGGGCTGCTGCTAAATACCCGATGATGCACAGGGCAGGCCTCCAAACAAAGAGCCATCTGGCCTGAAAAGTCAACAGTGCCAGGGTTGAAAGGACTTGGCCTATACCATAAGACCTTGCAATCATTAGCTACGAGACCAAATGTGAGCTGGAGGCATGAATGTATAGCACTCTTAACTGGGCAGCATTAAAAGTCTTTATCACAATGGTAGGATTTTGGTTGAGCCTTAAAAATGTGGGTAGAAAAGAGGGGACGGCATTTCCAGCAGCCTAGGACAAAAGAAATGACCAAACATGGGGACAAAAAATGGCAAGGTGCATTTAGGGGTTAAGACAATGATGATTAAGTACTTTCTCTAAACTGTCTACAAAATTAAATCAGTAAAAATTTATGAATAAAAACTCTAGTAAATCTGCATGCTTGGGACATCTTTGAATATTCATAAGAAATGGGTAACTTGGTAGACTCCAGGAGGGAAACAGGGTACCTGAATTTTGTTTGTTGAGGGGAAATACAGGTTGACACCAGATTGTAGAAGACCATAAGTAGGTTCCCAGGAAGAAAAGTAACTTAAGCAGACATAGGTCCAGTCAAATTCCAAACTTATTACATGCTGCTGGGCAAAATGGTAAATCCATGAGTGCCAAAGCCAGACTATCTGGGTGAGAACTCCTGCCCTACCGTGTACTACTTTTTAAGTTACTTCCTAACTAGGGGCAAATTACTTAATCTCTTAGGCCTCAGTTCACTCGTGATTAAATCAGAAAAGTAATAATTCCTATTTCATAGGTTTATTATGAGGACTTAGTGAGTTAAATTTTGCCACACACTTAGAACCACAGCTGGCACACAGAAAGCACTGAAAAATAAATGCATTTATAAGTAATAGTATTTCATGACATCTTCAGAGTAACCTAATGAGGAAGGTACCATTGTTATTGCCACTTTATTGATGATGATATCGTGGCTTATAGAAGTTAAGCACCTTGACCAAAGTCGTTTGGCTAAAGCAGGGTACATCTGACGCCAAACCCAACCTCTTAATCACTCCATATATTGCTTCATGAAGGCCAAGAACATTAAGCTTTAGCAAGCAGGCAATGGGAAGCTGCTAAAGGTTTCTAAATGGGAATATGAATTATTACGGCAAGGTTTTCCTGGAAGGCAACTGGCAATGGAATGGAGAATAAACTGGAATGGGATGGGTTAGGCTAGGCACAGGAAGAGCAGGGAGAAAAACCTGTGGAAAGACCTGAGCCGGGAAGGACAGTGCTGGAAATGGAAAGAACTGGGAGAGTAAAAACATGACATGGGAGGGTTCAATTGGCAGATGCCTGTGGCAGTATAGCAAGTAGCACAGCAAGGAGATGGCAGAACATGTTGATTCCACCTGCCTTGACAACAGCAAAAGAATATCAAGAAAGTTGACCTAACCTGGCTCGTTCTGGGAAATTACAAAACTATGTCGGTCTGTCAAGAAAGACATTCCCAGCACTACCCAGGAATCAGAAATATGGAACCCTCAAGCTGAAGCAAAGGGAGTGAGGGGAAACACAAGTATGCAGATTATTAACTAAGATATGTAACTTCGTAAATTACTTACTACATTGGAAGTTCTAAGCATAGAAAAAAAATTCAGATTACAGGATATTTTTCTTAAATAAAGATGAGTTCACACACACAATCAAAACCAAACCAAACCAAAGTTTCATTAACACTGCAAACTACAACAAAATGCAGACCACATAACAGAATCAAAATTTCATCAGGAAATTTTTCTGGACTAATGAAATATTTCAAGAGCTCTTTCTCTGCCTCCACAGAGGTCAGGCTACATGAATTACAGTGAGAATAACACGTGCGTTAAATCATCTATTCATTCAACAAGTATGTACTAAGTTCCATTAAACTCTCAGAATGTCATCTTTCAGTTTATAGACTTGCTAAGAAAGGCAAGATTTGCTTTTCTTCTCTGGAATATAAAACATACATTAACAGCTCACCAGTACATTCACCTTGTTACATGCCAAGTCCAAATGATGACTATGTGGTCAGTAACCTATGGCAACAGCAGATACTTTGAAGGCAGCTATTTCTGAAATTATTTACTACTTGTTAGAATATGCAAATCCTACAATTATTTTCAGGATTCATTGGTGATAACCAGGAGATTCTTCCCAAGTTTTAACAGTTTTTTTTGGTTAAAGTTTAGAGTTATCACTGAAGTTATAAATAATACCCTAGTGTCATTTGGTAAGTGAATCACTCCAATCAATATCTTAATGTCTATACACACCACATAACTTCTTTTATACTGAAGAAAAAAAGTCATGTTTTTCATCTGAGATATTAGCTTATATTAAAAAGATGAATGAATGTGCTATTTGAAATCTAAGAGGGAACGGACACATTACTAAACAAAACATCACCACAAATCCATAGCAGGCACACAAGTATACTTAGTATAATATGCTGAAGCATCTCAATCCAACTGACAAATAAGCTGACACACAGAACCCTTCTCTCTGCAGGCCCCTTTCTCAAGTAATACCTGAAATGGCAGAAGAAAACTTGCCAACTAGCAGTACAAAAGGATAAGTGACGAGATGGACACCAAAGCAGGCTAAAAAAAAAGTGACCTGCACACAATTTCAAAAGCAAAATCCAGGATGCTTTTTCTATACAAATCTAAGATTCCAACATTTTATAAAGTGGGTTAAAAGACCTACTCATGAACATGTATGCAAACACATACACTCTAGCCATGTCAGAAAGGCTCCTTTTCAGGCACCCATCTCATGAATTCACAATTCTTTAACCATGAATCACTCCAATTCTTTTCCTATTTAAGAATTCTGGACTCAGGCCTATATTTCATGCCTAGGGCCCTTCGGTAGGCCTAGTCCACGCTTTGGGCTTGGGTCAGGGGATGGAGCTCCAAACTACCTAGCTCTCTTCTCAAGCAAACAAAGCAATCTCCTTGGTACATTACTTACTCTAAAGAACTAGTCACTGAATCAGAATACATAATCCAGAATAAGTCACATCTGTAATTTTTCCTAATTGAGGCAGTCTAGGCAATGAGTGGACTACAGACTGATTCCATGCAGATAATAAAATCTGGCAAACACTGCTAATTAGAAGATGATCCACATATTTTCATTCTATAAATATTTACTGAAGCATCATCTCTAAGCCAGAACCTGAGAGTTTTCTTTTGGCCAGACAATTGAATAAAGTATAACTCTAATACAATAATTCCTACATGGCATAAACATTTCTCTTTTCCCTCAGTTTACTGAGATATAGTTGACAATAAAAACTGAATTTATGAGCTGGGCTCGGTGGCTCAGCCTGTAATCCCGTGCCTTTGGGAGGCTGAGGTGAGTGGATTGCCTGAACCCACGGGATTGGACCCGCCTGGGCAGCGAGACCTCATCTCTACAATAAATAAAAAAAAAAAATCAGCCAGGCATGGTAGCGCATGCCTGTAATTCCGGCTACTCGGAAGGCTGAGGCGGAAGGATCGCTGGAGCCCAGCAGGTCGAGGCTGCGGTGGCCGGGAGCGGCCACTGCATTCCAGTCTGGGCGACCGAGTGAGACTCCAACTCAAAAAAAAAAAAAAAAAAAAAAAAACCTGAATTTATATACAGTATATAATATGATGCTTTGATGTATGTGTATACATTGTGAAATAATTGTCACAAACCAGCTAAATAACCTACTTACTGCACATAGATTTTTGTGGGTGTGGTGAGAACATTTAAGTTATTCTCTTAACAAATTTCAAGTATGTAATACAGTACTATTAACTATAATCACTATGCTGTATATTAGATCCACAGAATTTGTTCACCTTATAGCTGAAAGCCTGTAAGCAATTCTTAAATTATCTATGATTTACTCTTTATCCAAGGATACTTAGTAAGTAAACATATAACTTATTTCATCTGAGTTATTTTTTAAGTAACTAACTGGAATATTATGTAGTAAAGATATTGGATAAAACAATTTCTGATTATACCATATCACCTACCTTAAAAAAACTGGCATGCCAAAAGAAATGCATGCCTGACAGTTACAAATTATTGCTCCCATTACAAAACAGAACGAATGGCATATCATTAAATCATGGCATATCAGTAAATTTAAAGGAGTTCAAAATGTCACACAACGGTGTGTGTGTGTGTGTGTGTGTGTGTGTGTGTGTGTGTGTGTGTGTGTGTGTATTTTTTTCCCTTTCTTAAATAGGAATTCATACTGAAAGGCTAGTCAGCTGGGGGCTGGGGATTGCTAACAGAAGTCTTACCTGTCGAATGATACTCTTCACACAACGTACTGGGAGGCCTTGATAGTTGGACTTGATGATCCACTTGAGGAGATGGTGGCCAAGTACTTCAAAGACCATGCAGACATCTGGGACATAGTTAAGGATTGTGTGTGGATGCATTTTCTGCAGTGAGGCAGTTATACATCATTGTATCACTTGCAAAACACTTATTTCTTTATATAAAATACAATATCAACACAATCAGTAATACCAAAAGTGGTTAAATGCTGTACCTCACTTAAATAACTTATGATTCCTAAACACAGTTGTCCTTCAGTATCCCAGAGGATTGGTTCCAGGACCCTCTTGGACAACAATATCCAAGGATGCTTAATTCCCTAAAAATTAGCACAGTATTTGCATATAACCTATGCACATCATCCTGTATACTTTAAATAATTTCTTTTTTTTTTTTTTGGAGTCTCACCCTGTCGCCCAGACTGGAGTGCAGTGGCACGCTCCTGGCCACCACAACCTCGACCTGCTGGGCTCCAGCAATCCTTCCACCTCAGCCTTCCAAGTAGCTGGAACTACAGGCATGCGCTACCTTGCCCGGCTAATTTTTTTTATTTATTGTAGAGATGAGGTCTCACCAAGTTGCCCAGGTGAGTCTCAAACCTGCGGGCTCAGGCAATCCACTCACCTCAGCCTCCCAAAGTGCGGGATTACAGGCTGAGCCACTGAGCCCAGCTAATAATTTCTTAAATACAATATCTAATAACCATGTAAATGCTACATAAATAGTTGTTATACTCTATTTTTTGAAGTTGTATCATTTTTTATTGTTGCACTGCTGTATTTACTAAATGTGTACTCCAAACAACCTTACAAAATAATATAATTACCCCCACCATATAAATAAGGACACTTCAGAGAGCGCCAGGCAGCCAAGTCACCACTAAAGCCCACACTGAGCTGAGTCTATCTCAGCACACTCCTTCTTGAAAATCAGCAATTAAAATGGGCAAGACTGAAACCTCACAGGAACTGACGTGGAAAAAAATAAAGAGTTCCACTGTCCTGAGTGTCCTAAAGGCCTGACTAAATTGCTACGTGTGAGGCCACATAAAACACATTATGAAGCAAGTGTATTAAACACATTAAAGACTTATTTGATCTTTTCCTTGAAGAATATCTTTCACTGCATATCAATTTTAATACTAGATCAATTTTAATATTATAGGCAGCTATTAAGAATGTATGGCCACAATTTAAGACAGAATTAAGACCATCTATCACAATAAAATCTCAGGAATCTGTTTTGTTGTTGTTTGTTTTTTAAAAGTTGCTATGTTGCCCATGCTGGACTTAAATTCCTGAACTCAAGCAGATCCCCTCAGCTTCCTGAGCAGCTGAAACTATAGGAGCACACCAACACACCTGGCTTGAATTTTTTTTTAACAGAAATTTTAGCCAACCACTTAACCTCCAGAACTATGACCCTCCCCCACCCAATATAATCGTACATTCATGTTGTTCCTACAGAAAGATTTTAATTGGCTCTGACACCCTTTGAGAGTATGTTGTTCATCCCTGGAGGTGGACCGATGACTTCAGTATCAAAAAAGGTCAGTGGACTTAACTAATCAACTATAATATCTGGATCTATCACATTATCACAATAACTATCATCTTAAACATGTTTAAGGAAAAGAGAAAGCTGTTTCTATACTACTGGAGAACTTAAGCACTACAACTTATGCATAGGTAACCTAAAGCCATAAGAATCTTACTATTTCCCAGGCTCATTACAAAAATGGCAAACTATT
This sequence comes from Cephalopachus bancanus, assembly GCA_027257055.1. Classification (NCBI taxonomy): domain Eukaryota; kingdom Metazoa; phylum Chordata; class Mammalia; order Primates; family Tarsiidae; genus Cephalopachus; species Cephalopachus bancanus. The sequence goes on from JAPVLO010000777.1 coordinate 229,295, forward strand.
TAAGGACTAAAGTTAGTAGCAGATGTAGGACCAAAGCCTAGGACTTCCAAAATATGAGCCGTATCTTCCCAAAGCAATGACATACTTAAACTATGATGATTTCTTAGCATTTTATTTAATAGTGAAAATAGCTACCAGAATGTATGTATATCTCAAAAAAAAAAAAAAACACTCCATTTAACTACCACTCAGGTGGCTTCTCCAAAGAGACCCTCTCCCAGTGAGCAATCCCAGGAAAGGTCTTGCAGGTCTGACATGAGAAGGAACTGCCCTGCCCTCTTCCAGTTATATATCTATCTAAAGGGAAAAGTACACTCAGCAGTGAGCAGAAATTACCTGGAGTCAAAGGGTAAGGTGGCATCAGCAGACACTGCTGCTTCCTACTCTCCTCAAGGCCAATTTCTAGAATACGAGGGGCCTTTAAAAAAGTTTATGGGAAGCCGGGCTCGGTGGCTCAGACTGTAATCCCGCGCTTGGGAGGCTGAGGTGAGTGGACTGCCTGAGCCCGCGGGTTTGAGACCCGCCTGGGCAACTTGGTGAGACCTCATCTCTACAATAAAAAAAAAAAAATTAGCCGGGCGTGGTAGCGCACGCCTGTAATTCCAGCTACTTGGAAGGCAGAGGCAGAAGGATTGCCAGAGCCCAGCAGGTCGAGGCTGCGGTGGCTGGGAGCGGCCACTGCACTACAGTCTGGGCGACAGAATGAGACTCCAACTCAAAAAACAAACAAACAAAACAAACAAAAAAAAAGTTTATGGGAAATGTATATTATCAAAATATGATTAATGGATTTCAAAATTTCTGTGCACCAAAATAAACTCGTACTAACTTGTTATAAAATGTCTGAACAGGATCTAGTTTGAGGCACAAGAAGGATATGACATCAGTTTGAAAGGAGCCCCTATCAGAGCAACATGAATGCTGCAAAATGAAGAACAAACATCAAATTTATGATGAAGTTTGGAAGAATGATGAAATCATTGCTGCTTTATGAAAAGTTTACAGCGACAATGCCCCAAATAAAAAATTGATTTACAAATGGATAACTCTTTTTAAGAAGGGACAAGACAATGTTGAAGATGAAGACCATCCGCCTCAATTTATGAGGAAAAAATTAATTTTGTTTGTACACCCTAACTGAAGAGAACCTAGGAGAAAACAATACTGTTGAAATGTCATTCAAACAAGCCTTTAGAAATTCATTTTTGAAATATCAAGGAAATTTAAGTGACAAATTTGTTGTGATATCAAGAAACTGTTAGTTTATTTAGTAAGTTCTATGCACACATATTAAAAAGTTCGTATTTTTTCAAAGATGCACACTGACATTCATAGAGGTAAAAGAGCATGACTTCTAGGATTTGCCATAAGATAATTCTGCAAGAAAGGATAGATGGAGTACATATGGCCAGACTGTGTAAAGTATTAAACTTGGGTGATGGATTTATAAGCATTTGCTGCAGTATATGCTCCACTTATATTTACTGAAAATTTTCATAATAAAACCCTTTAAAGAAAAACAATGAGGGTCTTTCCATTAAACACAGGCTTACATCAGATTCACCAACTCAGAAGGGAGGGGAGAGGAGGTAAGGGGAGGGGAGGGATGCATAGTGTAAAAAATAGTAAAAGCAAGTGAACTTTTACTTGGCCTTTATAAAATAGACAAACTGGGAATAAAATCAAGAAAACCAAAATGCTTCTAGGTTCATCTCTGCAGGAACAATTGCTTGATAGACTCAATTATATAATTTTGGAAACAGAATTCAGAATTAGTACTGTTCAATACTAACAGTATTCAAGTGCAGCTCTGGGATGTCAAAATTTACAAAGCATCTCTCCTTTTCTTATCTCAACCAATGTGTCACCCTCATACTGGGCTCTGCAACCACTGGAGACACACAGGAAGTCCTTGTGCACTGATTTTAGAAAGTTTACAACACAAAGAAGTGCCAAAGTATGTTTTAGTCTACCACCACAAAAAATAAATTTTACTACAATTAATGAAAAATAAATCTATAATTAATTCCATGCCAAAATTAAGTCAAGTTGAAGTTTTAAAAAAAGAGTTTCTAAGAAACTATACCAAAAGCCCCCAAATGTCCTTGTAAACCACTCTAGGTGCACCATTTTAGAACACTTCACAATGCTATATTGAGGATGATAAAGCAGCAAAACCTAGAGAAGCTTTAAATAGTTCCATTTTTTAAAAGGAAAAGGGAAAAAAATATAATTCAGGCACCAGGAAGTAAAGGATACGTATCCCATTCATGCCTGAAATCTTGAAGTCGTCAATGAGCTGAACCACCATGTCTTTGTTTGGGTCACTAGGATCACTTTCTCGAACCTATGCAAAAAATAAAATAAAATAAAAGCACAGAGGAGTAAGACAGTGCATCTTTTGCCACTAAACCAATCAACATTGTTTTAATAAAGCAGTATTTTGAAAATATTTAGCATTTGATCTTATAAAAAATAGTCGATTTTAATTTAGTATAGCTCAGAAAAATCCCCTGTAAAATTTTAAGTCATTAGTTTTCCACATATATAATCACATTTTTGCAATACTTACACATTTGAGCAATTTTATTTCATCCAAGGCTGTCTCTGTATAATGTTGGGCACTTTTTACAACTTTCATTGCAACAAATCTCTTACCCCTTTAAAGAAAAAAACAACACACATTTATTTATATTATCAAAGAAATGATTGTCACAGGTTGAGCATCCCTAATTCAAAAATCCAAAATCTGAGCCAGGCGCAGCAGCTCAAGCCTGTAATCCCAGCACTTTGGAAGGGCAAGGCAGGAGGATTGCTTAGGCCCAGGAGTTTGACAACAGCCTAGGCAACAGAGAGAGACCTCATCTTTACAAAAAGTTTTTGTTTTGTTTTTTTTTAATTAACAGGGTATGGTGGCACATGCCTGTAGTCTCAGCTACTCGGGAAGCTGAGGCAGAAGGATCACCTGAGCCCAGGAGGTCAAGGATGTGGTGAGCTGTGATCATGCCACTGCACTATTGCTTGAGTGGACACAGTGAGACCTTGACTCAAAAGATGCTCCAAATTCTGAAACATTATGAATGTTGACAAGACATCACAAGTGTAAAATTCCACATTTGACCTCAGGTGACAGGTTACAGTCAAAACATAGTAAAAACCTTGTTTCATGCAGAAGATTATTTAAAATATCATACAAAAATGTCATTAGGCTATGTGTATAAGGCATGTAAAAAACATGAATGAATTTTGTTTTTCGACTTGGGTCATATCCCCAAGATATTACATTAAATATATGCAAACATTCCAAAACCCAAATCACTTCTGGTCCCAAGCATCTCTGATAAGGAAAACTCAATTTATAATGAGATCTATCCAATAAATATAAACTTTTCATGAGTTTATTTTCCTTTAAAATAGTACTTTCAACTACTGTGGGCACAACTAAGTAGCAGGTGGGATCAAGACAATCTCTTTTCTGTTTTGTCGTTAAGTTTTGTCATAGTTAAAATATGCCAAAAAGATGTCATAGTTATCACAAATAGTAAGGGAAAGTGTCCTCTTGTAACACTTTTGTTTCAGTTGATAAACACACACACACACCACTGCTTGTGTGCAATACACATGCATATGTACTGGGTAGCAATGAAGTTTCTTACTTATGGGTAGGTCATGGCTTTAAAATGTTAGAAAAGAGGCTGAGTGTGGTGACACATGCCTAAAATCCCTACAGTTTGGGAGACCAAGGCAGGAGGAATGCTTGACCCCAGGGTTCAAAACTAGTCTAGGCAACATAGCAAGACCTCGTCTACAAAAACAAATAAACAAACAACAAAAAAAATTAGCCAAGCATGGTGGCACACTCCTGTAGTCCCTGCTACTTGGAAGGCTGAGGTGGAATGATCACTTGAGCCCAAGAGTTCAAGGCTGTGGTTAGCTATGATTGTGCCACTGCACTCCAGCCTGGGCAACAGAGTGTGATCCTGACTCAAAAAAAAAAAAAGTTAGAAACCACTGGTTTTAAAAAGCCTATATATTAATTATTTTATATTTGGTCTTTTTTTCTGAAATGGATGAATTACTAGAAAAATATCCCAATATAACAAATTTTAAGGACTAAGCCTCAGAAATAAAGCTAGAAGAAAGTAAATATTTTAACATTTGAAATGAACTTCAGGTTAAGGGGTCAAAAGTCTAGCTAGCTGGGGCAGGCCTGTGCTAAGCTAAGTACTTTACATAACACAACAAAGCAGGTGCAACCCTCAGTCATACCTTCTTAGGACACAGATGATGAACCAGGTCAGGAATCAAATGCATAAATGAAAAAGAACACTTACTGCATATCCCAGCACAGCCAGACAGTAGAGAAGTGCCCCCATCCGAGTTTTCTAATAACATGATACCGGCCATTGAAGAGGTCTCCAATTTTCACTGGATGATAGCCACCTTAAACAACAACAACAAAAAGCTAATTCAAAATATCAGAAAAACAGCAACAACTCATCTCTCTCTGTCAATTCTTAATGTCATTAAAGAAAGCACTACATAACACAATCAGATTAAACATGGACTTCTGGGCAAGATAGCGATGGGACAGGTCAGAATGAGAATCTCCACAAAACCCAGGATCCAGAAAGATTCTCTGCATGAGTGGGCATGTGCCAGTGGGTGAGTGAAAATCCATCTGAGGGGAGACTCGAGTTCATGCACCCAGGGCTCTCCTCCAGAAGTGACTGCAACCCACCACTACCCTGAGATTGGAGACCTGGGTGCACAGAATCGTCTGTGGTTCTCGGGGCTCTCTTGAGAGGAGGCAGCAGAGAACAGTCACCCCTCACCACCTGATACCCAGTCCATGCCATCATTTGCAGTAGCAGACCAGGCACAAGCAGGAGGAACCATGGAGAAGGCAAGTCATGGAAATCTGGAATAAAGCCCTAACATCATTGATGAGAAACCAACAGGCACCATCTTCTCAATCCGAGGACCAGGCAGAGACCTGCATCGCCAAGCCCAGTACTGTCCAGTCTCCATCTTAGAACCCAGGGTTATCCTCTCATTGGACTCAGAGAGTAGATACCCCTCCCCCAGGCTGGAACAAGCACAGGCACATCAGATGTGAGTGGGAGACTTGACAGCAGCAGCAGCAGCAGAGAGTCAGGTGAGTCTGTATCTGATCCATCCTCCTCCCACAGTAGTCAGTGGGGCATGTGACCCACGCTGAAAGGAACCCTATCAGCCTGCACAGAGAGTAGAGGGGAGGGGCTGGAGACTGGAGCCACTCTTTAAGGTGGAGACAGCAGCCGAAAAAAACCTGGAGTTACAAAAATGGCCATAGAGTAAAGTTTTTTTGTTTCTTGTTTGCTTTTCGTTTTGGTTTTAGTTTTCCTTTCTTCTTTCTGTTTTTGTTTATGTTTTTATTGTTTTTTTAAAAAAGATTTTCTATCTGTATATGGGTATTTTTGAGGGAGAGTACACCAATGGGGGAGGTTGTTTGTTTTTAAGATTGCCTGTATTTTTTTTGTTTCTTCTGTCTTTGTTTCTCTGTTTATGCATTAGTTGGTACACCTGTATGTTTTCCTCCTCCTCCTCCTCCTCCTCCTCCTCCTCCTTCTTCTCTCTCCACCTTCCTTTCATCTTCCTCCATCCTTTTCCATTCTTTCCCTTTTTCTTATCTCATTTTGCTTTCAGGGGGCAAACAGACATTCCCACTGCACAGACAGATTGTAAGGCAGTGGGAAGTTGGTTCCAGAGGGCCCACACACCTCAGCAGATACTGGAATCTGCAGATAATTTCTGAATCACAGCTCCCCCCCTTAATAAAATCTTAAAATTGCAAAAAGCACAGGCCCCAATCCCAGTCCAGCTTCAGAACTGAACAAAACCAGAGGATCTACATAAGGAAGAACACGAGATTGAGCAAACAGAAACAAAGGCTATCCCCCCATCACCGAACAACAGAATTAAAGAAGAGGTTAAAAAAAAAAGGAGGAGGAAAACGTACACAAATGAAGAAAAATCAAAGGAAGAACATGAGTCTCACACAGAACCCTGGGAGGTCAGCCACTGAGAATACAGACTTTGGAACTCAAACAATGAAGAGCCCCCAGGACGACTGGTCTCAAACCACAAACCCAGATATCAAGATATTAATAGAGAGAAAAAATAGAAATGAGGAGAGACAAGAGTAAAGATTGAAGGAGTTGGTAACTGAGGTAACAGCATAAAGAATACAGTGAATGCAATAAATAACAAACTGATAAGCATGCAAAGCAGAATTAAGCAAGCAGAAGAATCTCAGAGCTTGAGGACCAAAATATGAAACTAACCCAAACTGTTGAAAACATAGAAAAGAAGCTTTAAAAGACAGAACAAACCCTCCAAGAGATGAGTGATTATTTCAAGAGACCAAAGCTAAGATTAATTGGAAGCCCTGAGATAGACAGAGAGAAAGAGAACACCCTGGAACAAACAGTACGTGAAATTATCCAAAAACTTCCCTCATCTCACCAGTGATGTGACCATTCAAACACAAAAGATTCAGAGAACCCCTGCAAGACAACAAATGAGAAGGCCAATTCCCAGACACATAGTAATTTGCCTACACAAAGTAGGTATAAAAGAAAAAAATACTAAAGGCAGCAAGAGAAAAACGTCAGACTACCTACTGGGGAAGGCCAATTAGAATAGCAACAGATTTATCTACAGAAACACTTCAGGCTAGGAGAGCATGGAGTTCAATCTTCAAGGTTCTCAAAAATAAACAATTTCAACCAAGAGTGACCTACACAGTTAAGTTTCATCAGTGATGGAGAATTAAAATCCTTCCCAGACATTCAATCCCTAAAAATTTACATTGCCTCCAGACCAGTTCTATAAGAAACACTTAAGAAAGTATTAAACATTGAAGAAAGGAAAAAAAGAATGATAACATCCTTCCCAAGAATGCAGGAAAAAGACTGAAAATACACGTGAATCAACTCAAAAAATCAAAAGAAAAACAAAAAAAAAAAAACAGCAGCAATGACAACAAATTCTATAAGAACCTCATGATAGGGAAAAACTCTCACATCTCAATAATTAGCCTGAATATTAATGGACTAAATGTACGGCTGAAAAGACACAGAATGACAAATTGGATAAAATATCATGATGCAACAATATATTGTCTCCAAGAAACTCATCTCACCAGAAAGAACACTCACAGACTCAAAGAGAATGGGAAACAAAATTTCATGCAAACAGAACACAAAAGAAAGCAAGAGTCATAATCGTAATATCTGACAAAATACCCTTTTAAGCTATCAAAAATATAAAAAGATATGGAAGGTCACTACATAATGATAAAAAGTTCAATCCATCAACAAGAAATATCCATCCTAAACATATATGCACCTAATATAGGAGCACCAACTTTCATAAAGCAGCTTCTAGGTAAACTTAAAAAAAAATAAGATATTGACTCTAACACTATCATAGCAGGGGACTTAAACACCCCACTAACAACCCTAGAGTAGATCATCAAGACAAAAAGACAACAAGGAAATCTGGAACCTCAATGTGATGCTTGACCAAATGGACTTAACTGATACCTACAGAACACTACACCACAGAATATACATTCTACTCATAACCACATGGAATGTACTCTAAAATTGACCACATCCTCGGCCATCAATCAAGCAAAAGCAAATTCTTTAAGATTGAAATTCTGCCATGTACCTTCTCAGACCACAGTGGAATAAAAATAAATATCAACACCAACAAAGTTCCCCCCAAACACACAAAGACATGGACACTAAACGGCATGATGCTAAACAACTTCTGGGTCAACATAGAAATAAAAACAGAGATTAAAAGATACCTGGAAACAAATGAAAATGAGGAAACATCTTACCAAAATCTCTGGGATGCCATGAAATCAGTACTAAGAGAGGCATTCATATCACTATGAACATATATGAAGAAAATGGAAAGATCACAAGTTAACAGTCTAACAAATCACCTAGGAAGCTGGAAAAGCAAGACCACCAAAAACCTAACTTCAGCAGAAGAATCCAGATCACCAAAATAAAAGTCCAGCCGGGCTCAGTGGCTCAGCCTGTAATCCCGTGCCTTTGGGAGGCTAGGTGAGTGGATTGCCTGAGCCCGCGGGTTTGAGACCCGCCTGGGCAGCGAGACGTCATCTCTACAATAAATCAAAAAAATCAGCCGGGCGTGGTTGCGCATGCCTGTAATTCCAGCTACTTGGAAGGCTGAGGTGGAAGGATCGCCGGAGCCCAGCAGGTCGAGGCTGCGGTGGCCGGGAGCGGCCACTGCACTCCAGTCTGGGCGACAGAGTGAGACTCCAACTCAAAAAAAATAAAATAAAATAAAAGTCCAAATTCAAGACATAGAAGACAAAAATATAATACAAAAAAAAAATAAATGAAGCCGAAAGCTGATTCTTTGAAAGGATAAACAGGATTGATGGACCTCTAGCTAGACTAACCAAGAAAAAGTCCAAATAAACACAATCAGAAATGCAAAGGATCAAGTCACAACTGACTCCAAAGAAATAAGATTATCAGAGATAACTATGTACACTTGTATGGAAACAAACTCAAAAACCTAAATGAAATGGAGGACTTTCTGACATCCCACAACCTCCCCAGGCTGAAACAAGAAGAAACTGAGACCCTAAATAAACCAATAACAACCCAGGAAATCAATTATGTCATAAGAAACTACCTACAAAAAAAAAAGAAAAAAAAAGCCCTGCACCAGATGGCTTTCCAGCAGAATTCTACAAAACATACAAGGAGGAGTTGATTCCAATCCTACTGAAAGTAATCCAGGCAATCAAGAAAGATGGAACTCTTCTCAAATCATTTTATGAAGCTAACATCACAATGATACCCAAACCGGAAAAGATCCAACAAAGAAAGAGAACTACAGGCCAATATCCTTGATGAACACAGATACTAAAATTTTCAACAAGATTCTAGCAAAATGGATCCAACAACACATCTCAAAAATCAGCCACCATGACCTAGTATGCTTCATCCCCGGTATGCAGAGCTGGTTCAACATCTGCAAAACCATAAATGTAATTAAATACATCAACAGATAAAAAGACAAAAAGCATGTGATTATATCATTAGACTCGGGAAAAGCTTTTGATAAAATCCAGCACCCCTTCTTGATAAAAACCCCAAACATCTAGGTACAAGAGCCATCTACAATATACCCACAGCCAACATACTGCTAAACATACAGAAATTTGAACCATTTCCTCTGAATACCGGATGCCTACTCTCACCGCTCCTGTTCAAAATAGTATTGGAAGTCCTAGCTAGAGCAATCAGACAAGAGAGGGAAATCACGGGTATCCAAACAGGAAAAGAGGAAGGCAAGTTATCCCTCTTTGCAGACGACATGACTCTATACCTTGAAAACCCAAGATAATCTGTCAAAAACCTCCTTGCATTGAAAAAGACTTTGGCAAAGCCTCAGAGTATAAAATAAATATGCAAAAGTCAGTCGCATTCCTATACACCAACAATAAACAAACAAATGCAAATAGAAAGTACAATCCTATTTACAATAGCCACAAAAACAATGAAATACCTTGGCATCTTCCTAACCAGAGATGTCACAGAAAGACCTTTACAACGAAAACTACAAAATACTGCCCAAAGAAATTAAAGACGGCACAAACAAATAGAAAAACATTCCATGTTCATGGATTGGAAGAATCAACATTGTTATGATGTCCATCCTACCCAAGGCATCTACAGATTTAACATAATACCCATTAAGTTACCAGCAGCATTCTTCCTGGACCTGAAAATGACAATATAGGAACTCATACAGAAACATAAATGACCACGAATAGCCAAAACTATCCTCAGCAAAAAGAAAAAAAAAAAGATAAAGCGGGAAGTATCACACTGCCAGACTTAAAGCTTTATTATAAAACTACACTAATCAAAACAGCCTGATATTGGTACAAAAACAGGCATACAGACCAGTGGAACAGGAGAGATCCCGGAAGCAAAACCTCAATTTCTCAACCAACTCCTCATCTTCAACAAAGCCTCTGCCACCAACCACTGGGGAGAGAAGAACCTATTCAGGAAATGGTGCTGGGAAAACTGGCTGACCACATGCAGAAGATTAAAACAAGACCCCCTATCTAACACCATACACAAAAATCAACTCTAAATGGATCAAAGACCTAAACATAAAACCTCAAACTGTAAGAACCTTAGAAAATACAGGAGACACCCTTATGGAAATTGGAACTGGCAACCAATTCCTGATCAAAACCCCAAGTGACCGTACCGTAAGAGATAAGATAGACAGTGGGACCTCATCAAACTGGCAAGCTTCCACAAAGCCAAAGAAACCATCGAGAGGGCAAAGAGAGAGACCATAGACTGGGGAAAAATATTTGCCAATTGTATATCTGACAAAAGCCTAACATCTAGGATCTACAAGGAACGCAAACGTACCAAAAAGAAAAACACAAACAGTCCCATTACAAAGTGGGCAAAAGATATCAATAGACACTTCTCAAAAGAAGACGTACAAGCAGCCAAAAGATACATGAAAAAATGCTCAGCTTCACTAGTCAACAAAGAAATGCAAATTAAAACCACACTGAGATACCACCTAACTCCAGTCAGGATGGGCATCATCAATAACTCAAGAACAACAGATGCTGGAGAGGATGTGGCAAAAGGAAGCACTTCTACACTGTTGGTGGAAGTGTAAACTAGTACAGCCTCTGTGAAGAACAGTGTGGCAATTCCTAAAGGATCTAAAAATCAACCTCCCATACGACCCTGCAATCCCCCTACTGGGATTATGCCCAGAGGAACTCAAATCACTCTAAGAAAAAGATACCTGCATGTGCATATTTATTGCAGCATTATTCATAATAGCAAAAACATGGAACCAACTGTGCTGCCCATCGAAAGAGGACTGGATATTTTAAATGTGGTATATATACATGATGGAATATTATGCAGCCATAAAGAAGGACAAAATTAGGCCAGGCGCAGTGGCTCACACCTATAATCCCAGCACTTTGGAAGGCCAAGGTGAGAGTACTGTCTGAGCCTACAGGTTCGAGACCAGCCTGGGCAACTCGGCAAGACCTCATCTCTACAATAAATCAAAACATTAGCTGAACACGGTGGCGTATGCTTGTAGTTCCAGTTACGTGAAAGGCTGAGGTGAAAGGATCACCTGAGTCCAGCAGGATGAGGCTGCAGTGGCCATGAACATGCCACTACACTCCAGCCTGGGCAACAGAGTAAGACTCCAAAAACTCAACAACAACAACAAAAAGAAAATTATGAACTCCGCAGTAACTTGGATGGGCTGAGTCTGTAATGCTGAGCGATCTATCACAGAAACAAAGAACTGAGTATTACATGTTCTCACTCATAAACAGACCTTGAACTATCATAATACTATAAGAAAGGAATTGGCAGTAGTGGGAAACTGCTAGGGGAGGTGAGGGGACACACCTCATCAACAAGTGTACCTGCATAATGAATATTTGTATACCTAACCCTGAACTGTACCCCACATATTTAAAATTTAAAATTAAAAAAATGTTTAATAATATAACTTTTTTTCAGGAATAAGTTTCTTCAGAAGAAAAATGTTCTATGAATCTGTACTAGGCATTCTGCTTTAGTTTAAAGAAGCAACAAACCACCCATAATTCCATGGCAATAACTTGAGATTCTCTATTTAATTCTGGATGTGAACAACATGCACACCACTTAATGACCATTTTTCTCTTAAGTAGTGAGATAAAGTCAAATCTTTTTGGATCTGTTCAAGAAAACTCACCAAAGTAATAGATGTTTGGGCTGTGTAATTCTGCATGCACTAGTACTCCATTACACAGTACACAGCTTTGTGATGGAGGCCTTAATGCGTCCTCCAACACAGCTAGTTCTCTCATCACTCTTCTGTCAACTTCAAACTCCTACCTGGAAACATTCCTTAGAAATGAAGAGATGGCTGGAGAGGAAGAGAGGGTGCCCTGTTCAGGAAGACTCGTTGGGGAGGTATGAATGCCTAACTAATATCTGACATAAATGACTTTCACTTTGCATGTGCAAGTAAAATTAAGCTACAAAACAGTATGTATCCTATACTCCCATTTGGTGAAACAAGATACAGTGTAGGAGGGTAAGATTAGTTAGCAATAGACTTCTCTGAATAAAACTCTATCTTTATTCTTTTTATTTACATTTTTCACTTTTTATCTATTTATTCAATATCCTCAATTTTTTTCTGAAACAACATTTTTCTACTTTTCAATGTTTGTAACAGATTTTTCATTATTTAAATTAACATATTGATTTTTTTACTATAAAGATGTTATTTCTCATTTTTTTCATCTGCAGAATTTTTACAAATCACTCAACAAACATATATGGGCGGTTTGTGCCTCATGTTGTGACACTTGAAGCAGGTGCAAAAAGCACCTAAACCACATCCTTCTATATACTCCCAGAGGGCTCTCAGTAACACCTGAGAGCTCTCAGTAACACTTCAGTAATATCCTTATGAGTATTTAAACTGTACTGGAATCTGACCAGATGCTGAGTGTCTGAGATTCTCACTTTCCTATTACCACTGCACTTGCTCTTCCTGGATTTTAATCTCAAGGTCTACAACAACATTTTGGGCTAAAGATATGAACTACATGACAGTAAATTAGGAGTAAAATACAGTAAATTATTAAAGGCTTAATACTTCTTAGAAGAGTAAACTAAGATTAATTAATTAAAAGAAATGGGCTCTGGGTATATAGTATTTATTTATTTATGAACCAGAGTCTTACTCTGTCACCCAGGCTGGAGTGCAGCAACATGATCACGGTTGACCACAGCCTAAATCTCCTGGGTTCAGGTGATCCTTCCACCTCAGCCTCCCAGGTAGCTGAAACTACAGGCACACACCACTGCATCTGGCTAATTTTTCTGATTGTAGAGACAAGGTCTCACTATTTTGCCCAGGCTGGTCTCATATTCCTGCCCTTAAGCAACCCTCCCACCTCAGCCTCTTAAGTGCTGGGATTACAGATGTGAACCACTACTCTCAGCTACAGTACAGTTTTTAAACAGCAAGATTAATATTGAAAAGGAGGAAACCAAAACTACCAATTATCAAGTATGAATTACGAGCACTGTGCTAGACACTTCATTTTCAAAGCCATGTTTGAAGAAACAAAAGTAAACTATATCATACTACAGGTGTTCTTTAGTGGAGTAGGGGAGGGTGAAGGAAGAAGTTCTGTTTGGGAAATGCAAAGATAAAAAAAGAAAAGTTGATTTCTTGACCACAGGCCTGATGTCTTCACAAACGGTGTGAGCCTCTAAGAGAACAGCACGTACTGCACACTGCATATTTCCAGACATATCTGTTCTTGAAACTATTTCTTCAAAGACCCAGTCACATAACACAAGTAAGTATTCAGGAGATAATATCTGTCTTACTTCATTCTTACAACTTTGCAAAGTAGACGATATTATTGCTACACTGCTACAAAGAAGACCAAGTATCAGAGACATGAAGTATGAGGTGCAAGGTTAGAAGTGAGGTCTAACTCTAGGCCCATGTTCTATCCACCAGTAAAAAATACACTCCAATTGTAATAACTGGAAAACTTGTCCTGGTATCAGCACACAGGAAACACAGAACGGCTTAATTAAAATCTACCTACTACTTAAGTGCCTATGATTGCTAATATTAAAGTCTCTAGGTTAAAAAATAACTATGATTTATTTAGTATATTTGTCAGATTCAAATTCTGAAACAGCCAAAGTGTAGACACATGAGCAAAATGAGTAGAGCACTATTTTCAGAGTTATCACAGCGTGAGTACAGCAGCTTCTTTTCTCATGGGCTTTTGAAAAGTGAACAAAATAAAAAATAAAATTAAAGTGAACAAAATAAATTACCAGTTGAGTACAATATCTCTGGAGCCCACAGGCTTGCTATAAAATATTGTCTCTATAAATAGGCAAACTGTCCAAGAGGGCATAAAAATAACTTTGAAGTACAAAGATAAATATAATTGGAAGTATAAAGTATGACATTTTTATTTTGAAAATATGACATATGTAATTTCAAATCTATATCCCCATATTCTCATATCCTAACTCCTAGATTTCTACAAACACAACAGTCTCTTCTGACCACTCACCTTTCATTCCCTTCTCACATGAATGAGCAGCCTTGCTCATGGGCATCTCTCCTAACATTCATGTTGCCAGAAGAGGGGACCACTTCCCCACATGGTGCCACACGGACCTAACCAACACCCAAGAAATCAGAGAAAATGAGCACTCCAGTAGCTCCACCAGAAATGCCTCCAGTTCAATGGGCTTAGTTAACTAAGTGTGCCATAATGGCTGTCCGCAGTGCCATCCCATTGTCTAGCACACAAGGAATCTTGAGGACAGTCACAGACTGGAAAGACTCCAACTCTCTTCAGTTCCCTTCGCTGCTTCTGACAGACAGAAAAGGGATACAGGAAAACAATGTTACACACGAACTCTGCTAACAGCATCAGAGAGAGTTCAGAAAGGGTCAGGCACGTGAGCACCACCATGACATGAGGGGTTAGGTGATACATCTGTACTTCACTATTTGCACTGTTTAATACAAAAGTTATGTATTGACTGTAGCAGGAAACTGCGGAGGGGAGAGGGGTGGAGAGGTGGGATTGACAGTAGTGGAAATCTGCCTGAGGAAGGGGGGGCACACCTTATCAACAAGGGTACCTGCACAGTGAATAACAGTATACCTAACCCTTAAACGTACCCCACAATTTTAAAATTAAAAAAAATTATGTATTCACCGCTTAGATTTTTTTTTCTTCTCAAAAAACTAGGGTCACTCAGTGAAAAACGAGTGTCAGCAAAAATCAAATAATATTTATTATCTTCAGTAAGAAAATAAAGAAATTTTGCTGAAAATCCTTCCAGACTATTGTTTATCATGGAATTCTGAACTTCTTATTAACTCTTATAAATAGAATCTATTTTTTGCTGGGCAAAGCAGAGGGAGCTACCTTTATCTGTGGCCAGAGAGTGTCCCAATAAGGAGAACAGTTTTAGATTGGATGACAAGTACAAAAAGGACAAGAACAGACTGTAGATCATTGTTCTGCTTTCTTTTACTCCTACCACCCCTTCCAGTACAC
Organism: Cephalopachus bancanus; assembly: GCA_027257055.1. Taxonomy (NCBI): domain Eukaryota; kingdom Metazoa; phylum Chordata; class Mammalia; order Primates; family Tarsiidae; genus Cephalopachus; species Cephalopachus bancanus. Next base: position 244,512 of record JAPVLO010000777.1, read on the forward strand.
CCAAGAAAATTATAAAGCTCAACCTATACTAGTAATAAAGAAAACTCTAAAAAAGAAAATCTAAAACTCTCCTCCTTAGCTGTTTTGGGAGACTCACTGGACAAAGATAAAGATGACTTCCTTTGCTTTGCCCAGCAAAAAATAGATTCTATTTATAAGAGTTAGTAAAAAATTCAGAATTTCATGACAGACAATAGTCTGGAATGATTTCCAGCAAAGTCTCTTTATTTTCATACTAAAAACATTATTTGATTTTTGCTGACACCAGTTTTTCAGTACTATGATTGTAGGATTTGTCTCTATAATCACCACTTTCAAAGGACTATGGAAAGACAGAATCATCCCCAACAGTCATAAGAAAAGGAAGAGGTGGAAGATATTTGTTCACAGTAACATAACACAGACACATTCTATGTGACTGAAAATTTCAATACTTCCTTCTACCAAAACTGATAAAGCAAGTAGGCAGAAAATCAGTAAGGACATGGAAGATCACAACACACTATCACCCAACTTGATCTAACTGACATTTATAGAAGACTACACTTAACAACAAATACTCTATTCAAACGCAAACAAACATTTACCAGAAGAAATGATATACTGGACCACAGAACAAGTTTCAATAAAAGAACTCAAGAGCATTCAAGTCAAACAAAGTATATCATTAGACCACAATAGAATTAAATTAGAGCCCAGTAAGACAAAATACTCCAAATTTTGAAAACTAAGCAAGACACTTCAAAATAACCCATGGATTAAAAAAGAAATTAAAAAATAAAAATTAGAAAGTATTTTACACTGAAGGAAAATGAAAACTCAGTATATCAAAAACTGTAAAACGCTATTAAAGCATATTTAGAAGGAAATTTAGAGTACTAAAAATCTATATTAGAAAAGATCTCAAAGTAATAATCTCCATTTCACCTTAAGAAACTAGAAAAAGCAGAGCAGACGCAGCCCAAAGGAAACAAAAGAAAGGAAATAATATAAGCTATAATAAGTGAAATATAGGCATAAAAGAAACTGAGAAAAATTAATGAAACCAAAAGCTGGTTATTTAAAAAAAAACAAAAATAATTAATAAATTTCTGGTCAGTTTGATAGCAGGATGAATGCAAATTACCAACAGGAGAAATGACTGAAGTAATGTCATTATGTATTTTAGATATAATAAAAGGATAACAAGGGAATATTACAATTTTATGCCTATACATATTAAAATTTGAAATGGCTGGGCACAGTGGCTCAAGTCTGGAACCCCAGCACTTTGGGAGGCCAAGGTAAGAGGACTGGACTGCCTGAGCTCAGGGGTTCAAGACCAGCCTGGGCAACTTGGTGAGACCTCATCTCTACAATAAATCACAAAAAAAACTAGCCAGGCATGGTAGTATGTGTCTGTAGTTCCAGCTCCTTGGAAGGCTGAAGTGGAAGGATCACCTGAGCCCAGCAGGTTGAGGCTGCAGTGGCCACGAGTGTGCCACTGTACTCCAGTCTGGGTGACAGAGTGAGACTCTGACTCAAAAACAAAAAAGAAAAAAAATTTTCAATGGACAAATATCATAAAAGACAGAAACCACCCGAATTTCAACACGAAAAAAATACATACCTGAATTATCCTGCATCTATTTTAAAACTGAATTTATAGCTAAGAATCTTCCCAAAGATAATGCATTGGTATATTCTCTCCAAACAGTATGGAAAAAGTATTACCAACTGTATACAAACAATATATAAAAAGGATAATACATCATGACCAAGTGGAATTTACTCCAGAAACACAAACTTGGTTTGTATTCAAAAGTCAGTGCAGTGGCTCACACCTGTAATCCCAGCACTTTGGGAGGTTGACGTGAGAGGTTTGCCTGAGTCCAAGAATTTGAGACCAGCCTGGGCAACTTGGAGAGACCTGTCTCTACAATAAATCATAAGAAAATTATGATGATGCAAGCCTATAGTTCCAGCTACTTAAAGGCTGAGGCAGAAGGTTCACTTGAGCCCAGCAGGCTGAGGGTGCAGTGGCCATGAGCATGCCACTGCACTCCAGCCTGGGTGACAGAGTGAGACTCTGACATATATATATATATATTTCAAATATATATACATTCAAAATTCAATTGGTGTAATTCACTATAATTAAGACACTAAAAGAAAAACCCTATGATCAGCTCAATAAACACAGAAAAAAGTTTGATAATTTCAAGCTCTAATCGCAATTCTCAACAAAGCAGAAACAGAAGAATATCTATAAAAAACTATAGATAACTTCGGTCTTGGCTGGGTGCAGTGGCTCATGTCTGTAATCCCATCACTCTAGGAGGCTGAGACAGGAGGATCACTTAGTGTTGAGCCCAGGAGTTCAACACCAGCCTTGGCAGCATAGCAAGACATTGTCACTACAAAAAAATCAAAAAATTAGCCTAGTGTGTTGGTGCACACCTGTAGTCCCAGCTACTCAGGAGACTGAGGTGGAAGGATTACCTGAGCCCAGGAGGGTGAGGATGCAATGAGCCATGATTGTGCTACTGCATTCTAGCCTGGGTGACAGAGTGAGAACCCGACTCAAAAAAAAAAAAAGAAAAACCATGTGATCAGCTCATTAAACCCAGAAAAAAACATTTGACGATTTCAAACTCTGATCACAATTCTCAACAAGCAGGAATAGAAAAGCATATATAAAATACTTTCAGATAAATAATTTCTGAATCCATCATATTTATCTTACCCTGAAGTAATTTTCGTTGTTACTTCCTTAGGTCATAGCTAAATGGGAATTATTCTCTGTCTTTTGGAGTACTCACCTTTGTTCTGGCTTTTTCTCTGGTGCGCTCCCATTCATTAGTGTTACCGGGAATGTGTGAATGTAACAACAGAAACTGACTCATGCTCAAGAGTTCTTAATTAACAGTGGTTTCTCTGACTTACTGCTTTTTTTTTTTCTTTTTAAAGTTGGAGTCTCACTCTCTCACCCACGCTGGAGTGCAGTGGCATGCTCATGGCCACTGCAGCCTCAACCTGCTGGGCTCAGGCGACTCTTCCACCTCAGCCTTCCAAGTAGGTGGAACTACAGGTATGACCCTCCACATCTGGCTTATTTTTTGATCTATTGTAGAGATGAGGTCTTGCCAAGTTGCCCAGGCTGGTCTCAAACCCATGGGCTCAGGCAATCCTCTTACCTATGCCGCCCAAAATGCTGGGATTATAGGCAAGAGCCTCTGTGCCCAGCCCTAGCTGCTTTTCGATTTCTACTAGACTGCAGAGAGCTTAATGGTTGTGCCAGAAACTTTATTATTGCTTAATTTCTGGTAACAGTAAGGCCTTTTAAAATGCCCTCAGTCCTAATACCTTTGTTTATATTTAGTAATATTATTAATGTTTCTACAATGGTGATTGTAATTTAAATTGTGCTTTAAACTACTAATGAGGAAAACAGTATTTCTTAGATTAAAACATTTGTATTTGATATCACCTACAAACATATTCTTCACACCTCAGAGAAATAGCTGTCAAGTTTGAGGAATTTTAAAGCAGTAATTTTCACACTTGTTTTATAATCTAAATTAGAGAGCTAAAAAATGGTTGTAAAATTTTGCTCATGGCCGGGCTCAGTGGCTCAGCCTGTAATCCCGCGCCTTTGGGAGGCTGAGGTGAGTGGATTGCCTGAGCCCGCGGGTTCGAGACCCGCCTGGGCAGCGAGACCTCATCTCTACAATAAATCAAAAAATCAGCCTGGCGTGGTAGCGCATGCCTATAATTCTGGCTACTTGGAAGGCTGAGGTGGGTGGATCGCTGGAGCCCAGCAGGTCGAGGCTGCGGTGGCCGGGAGCGGCCACTGCACTCCAGTCTGGGCAACAGAGTGAGACTCCAACTCAAAAAAAAATAAAAAATTTTGCTCATGAAGGCCAATTATAATAGAGTCTCATGAATCACTGACAATTCATTTCCAACTTAGCCAATTTTTTTGCTATCTTATATAAAGAAAATAGCTATTATCTAAGATGGCAGTTAAAGTCCAGATATTTTCTTCATTCATTAATAACACCATGCACTTAATTCATATTAGGATGCAAGTTAGTTGTCTTTTTAGATGTTCACATTATGGATTTGCCTGATTGATTCTTCATGGTGTCACCTGTTTCTTCTGTATGTGTGTCTGTGTGTGTGTCTATTCATGCGGTAAGTAGGTAGGTAGAGAGAGAGAGGCGAGCAGAGAGAGAGAATGTGTGTGTATGTATATGCAGTCTTATCACTACAGACACAACCTTTCTAAGTCCTTTCAAAAGACTGTGCAAAGAAACAATTCTTTTTTTTTGGAGTCTCACTCTGTCACCCAGGCTGAAGTGCAGTGGAATGTTCATAGCCACCGGAGACTCCACCTGCTGGGCTCCAGCGATCTTTCCACCTCAGCCTTCCAAGTAGCCAGAACTACAGATGTGGTCTTACCATGTTGTCCAGGCTGGTCTCGAACCCACGGTCTCAGGCAATCCTCTCACCCTCAGCCTCCCAAAGTGCTGGGATTACAGGCTTGTGTCACTGCACCCAGCCTCAGACTTTATGTTTTTAGGCCAGTTTGTGGTTCAATTCAAAATTGAGAGGAAAGAACAGTGATAGCCCATATACTCCCTGCCTCCACACATGCACAGACTCCCCCATTACCAGCACTCCCACAAGAGTGGTACATTCATTACAACTGATGAGCCTACACTGACACATCATTTGTATAGTTTTGAAAAAGCTTATGCTTTAGATCTTTTACCTATGTGCTTATCTTATACTATAAATGGGATATTTCAAAATTATAAAAACATTACTGACAACAAATGTACTGGGTAAAGTTATACGTTTTTTTGTTTTTGTTTTTACAGTTCTTTGTTGTCTTACATTGTGTCCTATATCTTAATGATCTCCTTAAGGACATGTGCAGTGGCTCATGCCTATAATCCCACCACTTTGGGAGCCCAAGGCAGGAGAACAGCTTGAGGCCAAGAGTTTGTGACCAGCCTGGCAACATAGCAAGACCTCTTTTCTACAAAATAATAATAATAATACTGATAACAATTATAATCTACTTAAGATAGCCTTTCACTGAAATAAAAAAGTGGTTATATATGTCATAAACGATTTAAGTGAAGAAAGGTGTACATACATAATAGCAAGTCATCAAAAAATTTCATTGGTATCTCTGCATATCATGTTTTCATTTTCACTTTACTAAGTCTTTTGTAGAAGTGGTTAATATTAGCTGAGTTGCAGCATGTATAATCAAGCTCAAGCAAGGCCCACCCCTGGGAGCATGTCTTCATTTTCCTGGCTAAGGAAGTGCCCCATTCTGTGCTTCTCTTACACACCTCCATAATTCTTCATCATGTTCTAGTACATGTCTGTTACAAAATACAATAATGTATTTTACTTATTCACTTTCTCATTTGTCCTCCCCAGAAGAGTTGATGGAAACATTGTATATCCACTAGCAACATTTCTGTTAGTTCTTAAATACATAATCCCAGACACAGCCATTATCTTCTTCCAGCTATCTTTGACAGAAGAATCCAAACCATTGCTCTAGGAAATACACCATTATAAAATTTATTTTTAAATTGCAAAACATAGTCTATGGAAACCAAGTATACATTCTTTTAACTCAATTTAAATGTACAGTCAAGATACTTACTTAATAGTATTCTGTAAGCTAAGTATTCTAGAGGAATGCTATAGGTCTGATTTCTGAGGTGTAACTTTGTCTTTTTAAGAAATCATTCTTTATGTCTATGCCTCTTCATGGATTTGGGTTACTAGGTTACTAAAAGCTTTTTTTCTTTCCAATTTCCCTAGTACTCATGAAAACAATATTCCTGCAGTGCATATAAGTTTATATGAGACTTTTATAACTGAAGGACAGTTTGGCTGGATATAAAATCTTTGGTTCACATTTTCTTTCCTCAAGTATGTAAATGTATTACTCTATTATTTTCTGGACTAAAGTTTTGCTGTATAAAAGCTTGATAACAATCTGATTTTTCATTTGATAAGTCATGTGGTCTTTCAGACTAAGAATTTTACCACTGAGACAGGCTAGGCAGTCAGGCAGGGAAGTACTTAGGTAATAATGTAGCAAACTTTCAGCAGGCCTCTCAGTCTCAGCATTGGTAAATAAACTCCCTGCTAGATTCTCAAACTAGAGCTTAAATACTCGTTGCTGGGATTGAAAAGCAACCAATCAGTTCACTGCCAAGTACCGACCAATCAGCTCACCATTAGGCCCCTACTTCATGCCAATTGGTCCTTAGTACTGACCAATCAGAACAGCTCACTGATAGTGATAGCCAATCAGCTTAGTCTTAGGGGTATATAAGCACCAGGTTTCAGCTCCACACCAGTAACCCCTTCGGGTCCCCTCCTCCCGTGGGAGTTTTTTGTTTGTTTGTTTGTTTGTTTTTTGAGTTGGAGTCTCACTCTGTTGCCCAGACTGGAGTGCAGTGGCCACTCCCCGCCACTGCAGCCTCTACCTGCTGGGCTCCAGTGATCCTTCTGCCTCAGCCTTCCGAGTAGCCGGAATTACAGGCGCGCGCTACTGCACACAGCTGATTTTTTGATTTATTGTAGAGATGAGGTCTCGCTGCCCAGGCGGGTCTCGAACCCACGGGCTCAGGCAATCCACTCACCTCAGCCTCCCAAAGGTGCGGGATTTACAGGCTGAATCACTGAGCCCGGCTTGTGGGAGCTTTTTATATCCTCTCAATAAATTCTGCTTTCTCACTTTCCGGCTGTCCGTGTCCCCCATTCTTTCTCGGCATGAGACAAGAACCCTGACCCGAAGAACTACATTAGATCGTTAGAGCCAAAGAGCTGTGCACCCTAAGGGCTGGCTTGCCAGCCAATGGAGCCGGCTGAACCAGGAGAGCTGCTGGAAGAAAGTGAAACTCCAATGCTGAGACACTATGGGGGCTAGGCTTGCCAGCCCACCAAACCAGCAACACTCTTAAGGCTTGGCTTGCCAGCCCATCAGAGCCAACACTCCAGAGGCTATGCCTGCCAGCCAACCGGACCAGCAACACTCTCAGGGCTTGGTTTGCCAGCCCATCAGAACCAACACTTCCCAGGTTAGGCTTCCAGCCCTTTAAGACGATCCTCTCTGGGGCTTGGATGGTCAACCCATTGAGCTGACACTCTCAAAGCCCAGGCTGACCTGAAAAATCCATATCACCACTACATCTAGCAGGCCCAGGCTGCAGTGTTTACTGGGGCTTTGTAATGAATTCTGTATTTTTTTTTCTGACTTCTTTCTTCTTTTTAACTTCCTTTTTAATTTCTTTGTGTACAAAGGAGGAGTAAATAGGCATATGAAATCATTAAAGGGGCTTTTCTCCATAATAAGGAACATAAGCTTTAGAACATGAACTCAGGCAATGTTAATATATATACTCAAAAACTTTGGACTCATTTCTTGGTTATTATGTCCTGGATAAATAAAAGCAAAATAGACTGAATTATGAACTAAAGAAATACAACTGATCTTAGAATGAGAAAGTCTTAGTTGGGGAAAGATCAGAATCCACTTGAGAAAGGAGATTTCTTTTATACCTAAAACAAAAAAAATTTAGTATAAAAATCTTTAAAATAAAATTAACTAAAAAAACCCTAAAATGCCATAATTATCCACACTTTGACATCAAAATATAACTACAAAATTAGGTTCCTTCAAGAAGTCAAGATCTATTGCTATTTTCAGGTTCCTGCTGTTCATGAAGTGCACAGGTATATCATAGCACATAGCAATATCTACCTCGTACAACTAAAGACATGTTCCTTGGTTTATGTTGCATTCTCTTGTAAAAACTAAAGCATAATATATTGTTTATACTCCAAATTCTAAATTATTCTAATGACATTTTCAATTATTCTTAAAAAAAGAGAAAAAAAACCAAAGGTCTTAGACATGAATGACTACAAATAAGTAAAAAAATTTTATATATGTACATGGAAAATAAATCTGATTTTTGAGGCATATTCTAAAGTCCCACCTAGTTTTACAATCCAAGAATAATTCATGCTTTTCAGTTTAATCATCATCAGAAAGTCTAACTCATGTACCAACTTGTGCTTATTCTTGTGTTAGGCACCAAACATAACAATGCAGACATACTTAGTAGACTTCAGGCTTATAATCCATACCAGATGAAAAGAGTAATAGAAGAATTTATGATAAATGTGGTACATATACATGATGGAATATTACTCAGCCAAAAAGGACAAAATTATGAACTTCACAGCAACATGGAAAGACTTAGAGCCTATAATGTTGAGTGATGTATCACAGAAACAAAGAATGAGTATCACATATTCTCACTCATAAGCAGACCTTAAACAATTATTGCAATACTATAAGAAAAGGATTGGCAGTAGTGGGAAACTATGGGCAGGGGGAGTGTGCAAGATTGGCAGTAGTGGGAATCTGCTGCGGGGGGGAGACAAACCTCATCAACAAGGGTACCTGCATAATGAACATTTGTATACCTAACCCTGAATTGTACTCCATATCTTTAAAATAAAAATTTTTTAAAAGAAAGAAGAATTTATGTCCTAGAAAAAGCCATTAACTTATTGAACCTACTAATAACAAAAGCTATACATACTTGGGAACTGGCACCAGCCTGTTAACTGATTTCTCATGGTTGTATTCTGACAGACTGCATTCTCCAGAGAAGCCCACAGCAGTATCTCCCAAACTATCTGCTTTTCTAGAACACTAACATTCTACTATTAAGAAATGAACTCTATTCACTTGAAGCAGACTAACAGGAAAAAAGAAAAAGAAAAAAAAAGCAATGGTCTCTAATTCTCCTTCTCATGTATCTGAATGAGCATCTGATGGCTTCTTACCAACAGAATTCATTGGAAGTGACTGTGATTTCTAAGGCTAGGTTGTAAAAGGGACACAGTTTTCACTTTGCAAGGTGTACATTGGCTTTTGGAACCCCAAGTTGCTAGGTAAGAAATCTGAGTACTCTAAGGTCACCAAGCTGTGGGATAGCCAACCCATATGGAGAGAATACATGCAGGTGCTCCAGTCCACAGCCCTCATCTTTTGTCCTTCTGGCCTGGAGGACAGACATGTGAGCTTTCAGATTACTCTAATCCCCAGTCACTGAGTCACCCCCAAGCCTTTGAGATGTTTCAACCAAGGCCCAGTCATCATGAAGCAGAGGCAAGTCATTCCAGCTTTACCCTTTCTAAATTCCTGCTATATAAAATCATGAGCAAATAATTTAAGGTTGCTAAGTTGGAGATAATGTGTTATGTAACTATAATAACCGCAACAGTCCTTATTCTGCTTACCATGACAATTATGCAAAAACCTCCTCCACTATTCTACAGGAAAGATGTGCCCTCTCTTGGTCTTTAAAAGACTGACACACAGCCGGGCTCAGTGGCTCAGCCTGCAATCTCGCGCCTTGGGAGGCTGCGGTGAGTGGATTGCCTGAGCCCACGGGTTCAAGACCCACCTGGGCAACTTGACAAGACCTCATCTCTACAATAAATCAAAAATCAGCTGGGCGTAGTAGTGTGCCCCTGTAGGTCCAGCTACTTGGAAGGCTGAGGTGGAAGGATCGCCGGAGCCCAGCAGGTCGAGGCGGCGGTGGCCGGGAGCGGCCACTGCACTCCAGTCTGGGCGACAGAGTGAGACTCCAACTCAAAAAAAAAAAAAAAAAAAAGACTGACACACTATCTCCAGAGATCACTCTGGAGTGATCCCTTTCTTGCTGGCCTTTCAACCTCTCCTCAGATTTTCCCCTTTCTGCCTAGAAATATACTCAGATACTCCATTCTTTAAAAAAGTTTCCTTGCCCATATCTGGCCCCACTCCTTACAAGCTACAGTCATTTCATTGCTAAATTTCACCAAAGATCTGCATGCTATGTACACCCTTGACATCTGCATGATGCATCACTGGTCCCAGTCAATGGGTCACCAGAAAGCCTGCCCTTCCCACAGGCAGTTCTCTGGTGCGCTCAGTCTTCATCCTCTTGAAACTGTGGCTTAACTGAATGCTATTATAAAATTCTTCCTTCTTTTATGCCTCAGATCATATAGTCTTGAAAAGAAAATCACCATCTCAGTATGTTACTAATACGTACAAACTTACTATTATCCTAGGGCAGGATTTTGGTGTGGGTGTCTAATGAGACACTCAGCTTTAAAGGTTCACTGTAAATACAAAAATTATTTTTAAAAAATAAATAACGGTTCATGGTGAACATGGATAGTGCAGTAAATAGAGATGAGGAGGCTAATGGCAAGATCAATAAAAAGTAGGTAAAACTACCTTTAATTAAAATATAATTAGACAAATAAGTTACAAGAAAAAATAAATATAAAAGGACAAAGAAGAGTAAACTGCAATCAAGACATGACTGCTGGTAGGAATATACAGTGATGTAGCTGCTTAGGAAAACAGTCTGGCAGTTCCTCAAGAGGTTAACATGAAGTTACCATATGATTACCATCAACTCCATTCCTAGATATATACTAGTGGAGCGTACACCAGCAATGCCATCCCTCGATATATACCAAGAGAAATGAAAACAAATAGCCACTTTAACTCATATACAAATGTTCCCAGCAGTATATTCATAATAGCCAAAAAGTGAAAACAACCCAAAAGGACATCAACTGATGAATGGGTAAACAAAATGTGATTCATCTAGACAATGAAATATTCTTTAGCACAAAACGAATGAACAACTGATACATGGTACAACAAGAATGAAACTTAAAAACATGCTAAGAAGTCTGACCAAAAATGTCACATATTGTATGATCCTGTTTATAAGAAATGTCCAGAATAGACAATCCACAGAGACAAAAAGTAGCTCAGTGGTTGCTAGTGGCTGAAGTCAGGTAGAATGGGTACTGACTGTGAGCGGACACACGTTTCTGCTGAGGGTGATGAAAATGTTCTGAAATTAGTGGTGACAGTCGCACAATTATGTGAATATACTGCAAACCACTGAATTATATTCCTTTAAAGTGAAGGATATTATATGTATAAATTACAAGTCAATGCTTTAAAAATGAGAAAAAACAGCAAGTGTTTAATTACTGCCTCCTAGTCAGCATAAAACAGATAAAAACTCCCAATAAAACCTGAAACTTCTTTAATTCATTTCAGACTTTTCTTTTTTTTGTTTTTTTTTTTGAGTTGGAGTCTCACTCTGTCGCCCAGACTGGAGTGCAGTGGCCACTCCCGGCCACCGCAGCCTCGACCTGCTGGGGCTCCGGCAATCCTTCCGTCTCAGCCTTCCAAGTAGCTGGAATTACAGGCACGCGCTACCACGCCCGGCTAATTTTTGATTTATTGTGGATGAGGTCTCACCAAGTTGCCCAGGCGGGTCTCGAACCCGCAGGCTCTGGCAATCCATTCACCTCTGCCTCCCAAGGCATGGGATTACAGGCTGAGCCACCGAGCCCAGCTCATTTCAGACTTTTCAATTACAGGTTGAATAGGATCAAATACAAAAAGAGGAAAATCATTAAGGATTCTACCCAATCCAGAACACCAGTGTTAAGAAAGAGAGAAATCCTAATAAGGAATGCTAAGAATACAGTCCATATTGAGGTTAGATCTAAGTGGGCAATCCATGAGAAAATACATTACTCAACAACAACAACAAAAAAGAGTCCCCTTGATAGGTTCTGTTTATAAATGATTTTAAAATCCTACCTTAGACCCCAAATAAGGATCAAACATGCCTGAGCCCTTGAAGAGAATTGGTAGACAGTCCCAAGAAGTCAGAGTGCAAGAAATGATTTGCAAGAGTCTTTCAGTTTTTGGCAGGAAGCATAAAAGCAAAAATTTATGGTCCAGTAAGCCAAAAAAGGGGTGGAGGGCGGAAAGGACAGAGAATGAGTAAAGAAGAAGCCATCGTGTTGACTGTGGACTTGTTCCAAAAGTCAGATTCCAAGGGACTAGTGAGGGAGACCATGGGAACTGACTGCAAGTAGACACATGTTTCTGCTGAGGGTGATGAAAATGCTAGGGGAGCTAGGGGCTGGGGGTAGGTGGTAGCACAGTGGTACAGGGCCACACAGATCCCTGGGTGGCATAGTGGATACAGGGGAGGCCCTGTGCCGGTCCCTCATTCCTATGCCACATAACTGTGCTCAGGTCCTGAATACAGGGAACAGTCCCTATGGCAGGCACCATAGCATTCTCTTAACAAGCACTGGCAGCACCAGCAGGAGCAAGGAGCAAGAAGGAGGACCACAGCACACTGTGATGTCAGTCTGGATCCTGTCCACCCTCCTCTGGGGACTTTCACATCCAAAAGAGCTGATTCTGCAGGGCTGACGGGTGAGGGCAAGAACCACTGACATTTGGAACGATGATCCATCTACATCCAAACAATGTAAGATCTGAGTTTAACAACTGAATGTATTCAAGAATGTGTCATTCAGAATAACCCAGCTGTTATAACCTCCGTTCCTCAGTTCACTACATGTGGAGTTGAACACAATCTTGGTTGCTCTCCTACCTCCCTGACTACTATCTCTGTTTATTTTACTTTCTCTTCCTCCTCTTATATTCCATTAAGTTTCTTGAAGGCCTGTCACTGAACAGCCTCTCTGCATATTTTTTAACCATTTGCAAACCATTATATGATCTGTTTTACTTACCAAATCTACACCATTTGTGCCAGGTTTGGGAACAGGCCACGATACTGCCTTAACTTCTGACACAAAGTACAGAGTTTGGGGTTCCCAAAGATCACTCTCATGTTCTATAACTTGCCAGAAGAACTCAGAGAACTCACTAAAAGCTGTTAAACTAATGGTTACAATTTATTACAGCAAAAAGATAATACAGATTAAAATCAACCTAGGAAACAGACACACAGGGCAGAATCCAAGAGGGTTACGATCAAGGAGTTCATAGCCGCCCTTTCCTAGTGGAGTCATGGATGGCATTAACCCCCTGGGTAATGACACATGACAATGAGCACTGCCGAACAGGGAGCTCACCAAGACTTGGTGTCCAGAGTTTTTATTAGGGATTTGTCATGCAGACATGGCTGACTGCCAACAAGGCTGACCTCACTCTTTAGATGTCATGCTGAAATGTAACCCAAAGCCCTTACCATAATTTATGGTGTTAGACTGCCAGGTATGGCCCAAGGACCCCAATAAAGAAAGGCACGAGATTCTTACTTATCAGGTAAGACATCCCAAAGGGCTTAGAGACCACCTCCCAAAGGCCAAGGGCAAGGGCCATATCTCTTTGGGCAAGGTTAAGTTCTTTACTAAACCATCTGCTTGTGTTCTTTTTTGAGCTACCGACTCATAGTTCTACCTACCTTTTTTATATTCCTTGCAAGAGTCAAACTCCTCAAAATTTTCCCCAAATTGTGACTGCACTGCTTCTATTAATAGTGCCAATACTATTTCTTAATTATGTTTTTAATTTGTAAACTGTAATTGTATATATTTATGAAGTACAATGTAATGTTTTCACATGTTATACTATTTTCCTATAAGGAATTGAAGCATCCTATAAAGCTACAATACAAGATATGAAATTAGAAAGAAATTAGGGCACAGAAAAAATAGCCCAGATAAAGTAAAGTAGAATAATGCTACAGTGAAGTTAGGACACAGAATGCCTGCCATAAATTACTGTTCATTTGTTAAAGGTGGGCTGCACATTTGGTTCTGAGCTTTTCCATAGCCAAACAAAACTCAAAAAAGAAATAAAAAGGAGCTTCATCATTCCCAGAGTCCATTAAAATAAATGATGCCCAGAAGGGCATCTTCTTCCAGTCACCCCAGAGTTCAAGGCTTTGCAGTTTTTTAATAGCTGCCCTCCATATTCAACGGCTTGTCAAACAATGAAGGCGGTACCTCCATGTTGCTGCTTGCTTTTATCCTTTCTTTTATATGTATTTTCTCTCTCTCCAATGCCAAATATCTGAAATTTCAAAGTAATCTTCCTTAAATATAGCACTCACCTCTTCAAAACCTACACTGACTCCTCACTATTAAGTTTTTCTTTTGAAAACATTTACTCTTCTCTATTTACAAATAAATATATGTTCAATGCAGAAAACAAAGAAAACCAAAACATAGAGGCAAAAAAGAACAAAAACAGAAGTCCTATAATCCAGATGTAACTAGGTACTGTCAACTTTTTCAAAACTAAGATAAAATTTACATACAATGAAAATCAAAGACTTTGTGTACAATTCCCTGCTATTTGACAAATATATGCCATCTAATCAATATACAGAACATTTCTTCAAAACCTCACCAAGGTTTCAGAAGTTCCCTTCAGAAGTTCTCCTTCAGGCATATATATTGCAATTATCTTCTCCTAGTCTGGTCTTTTAATCAGGAAAAGTTTTTAATTCTGATGAAATTTCATTTATTTTTTATTTTATTTTTATTTTTTGAGTCAGTCTCACTCTGTTGCCCAGGCTGGAATGCAGCAGCACAATCATGACTCACTGCAGCCTTGACCTCCTGGGTACAGGAAATCCTTCTGCCTCAGCCTTCTGAGCAGTAGGACTACATACACACGCCACTATGCCTAACTAATTTTTTGTTGTTTTTTTGGGAAAAGACATGGTCTTGCTATATTGCCCATGCTGTTCTGAACTCCTGGACTCAAAAGCTTCTCTAGTCTTGTCTCCCAAAGTGCTGGGATTACAGATACAAGCCACTGTGCCCGGCCCAATATTTTATATTTCTTAAATGCTCCCTAAAAAAACTTTCCCTACTCCAAGGTTAGGAAGACATTCTCCTACTTCTTTCTGTTAGAAACTTTATAATTTTAACTTTATATTTAAATATATGATCCATCTCAACTTGATAAAGGTTTCTTAAAAAAAAAAACCTATTACATTTGCCATAAATTCAGAAAGACAAGGATATCCACTCTTACCAGTTCTACTCAACCTTGTGCAAAAATGAGAGAAAAATAATAATGTATACAGAATGTTAAAGTAGAAGAAAACTCTCCATTTGCTATGAATTGATGAAATGATTGTTGTGTACGTAGAAAATCCAAAGAAATCTAAGCAAATTTAGCACAACTACAAGGCATATGGTCAGTGTACAAAAATCAATAACATTTCTATAGCCCATCAAAAAGCAATTGTCATTTACAATTGCATAAAAAAGATAGCAAACAAATTAATATGAGCAAGACCTCCACACCAAAAGTTTAAAGCATTTTTTTGTAAAAGAAGGAGGGAATGTGGTACATATACACGATGGAATATTATGCAGCCATAAAGAAGGACAAACATATGGACTTTGCAGCAACTTGGATGGATTTGGAGTCGATCATACTCAGTGGTTTATCACAGAAACAAAGAACTGAGTTCCATATGTTCCCACTCATAAACTGACCCTGAACAATTATAATGCTATAAGAAGGCGATTGGTAGCAGTGGAAAACTGTCAGGGGAGGGGGGGTGGAATTGGCAGTTGAAAGAAACCATTAGGGGAGGGAGGGGCATACCTCATCAACAAGGGGACCTGAATTGTACCCCACATCTTCATAATAAATAAATAAATAAGGAGGAGGGAAAAGTTCCCATAAAACATTTCTGAGAGCAATAAAGACCAAAATAAATGAACACAAATACCATGTTAATGGTATGTTAACAAACTAGAAGATTCAATGTTATTAAGGCAGTCTAAACTTTATATCTATAACTGACTCGGAATTTATACGTAAACACAAAGGCCCAGACAAATCAACAGAATCCAGAAAGAGAAGCACAAAGCTGGAGGACTTCTACCCACTTCAAGACTTTCTGTTTAGAGCTACAGAGTGGCAACAGCGCAAGGACATACCAAGAGAGGGATGGAGAAGAGAGTCTGTACAACCACATTTATGTAGTCAACTGATTTACAAAGGCAGACAACTCAATGGAGAAAAGTATTTTCAACAAACAGTGCTGTAACAACTAGATAAAAATATACAAAGAAATGAACTTCCAGCCAGGTGCGGTGGCTTAAGCCTGTAATCCCAGAACTTTGGGAAGCTGAGGCGAGAGGATTACCTGAGCTCAGAGGTTCGAGACCAGCCTTAGAAGCATTGCAAGACCTGTCTCTACAATAAATTTTAAAAAATCAGCCGGACACGGTGGTACATGCCTATGGTTCCAGTTCCTTGGAAGGTTGAGGTGGAAGGATCACCTGAGCCCAGCAGGTTGAGCCTGCGGTAGCCTGAGCGTGCCACTGCATTCCAGCCTGGGCGACAGAGTGAGACTCAAAAAAAGAAACTTCCACCCAACCTCACCTCATACTGTTGACATTTTGGTATATTTCTTTCACTAAATATATTTTAGAAGAGAAGGGAGGCCATACAAAGATTCTCTTTCTATTCTGCTTCCTTTCCATTTTCTGTGAGTTTTTTTAAAATAATATTTCCAAATGGTATTTTAATTTACTTCATCACAAATTTCTCATCCTCATCTATGCAATCGGATGCTCCTAGACTACTTTTCAATCTAATCTTCTACCATTATCTTTTAGTTTCCCCATTGTTAGGAAAGCAAAAGCACCAACAGCTTCTCAAAGACATCCTTTCCTGCCTTCAGAGTTTAGCCTAGAAGTGCCCCACTTCCTAAACAGAGTCCAAATATTCTTATCTGGCAATGCTCCCTTTCAGTTTTCCATGTAGTCCTTTCTACTAAATAAAATTGTATCCCCTTTTTTTGGAATCACAGTCTCACGGTCAACCAGGCTACAGTGCTGTGGCATGCCTCGACCTGCTGGGCTCAGGCAATCCTTCTGCCTTAACCTTCCAAGTAGCTGAAACTACAGGCATGCGCCACCATGCCCAACTAATTTTTCTTGATTTCTTGTAGAGACGAGGTCTCACCAAGTTGCCCAGGCTGGTCTCAAATCCCTGGGTTTAGGCAATCCTCTCACCTTGGCCATCCAAAGTGCTGGGATTATAGGCGTGAGCCTCCACGCCTAGTAATCATATTCCTTTTAAGTCCTCATACACCTTCCCTTATAATTAATTAGCTACAATTATAAAGGTGAAAAAAAGATATCTGAGTAGCCAATTCAATCAGTTACTATTCAACAAACTACACAAATTGTTCTATCTGGGTGCTAGTGAGAGAGTGGGAAATTACACAGGCAAAGGTTATGCCCTTAAGTAACTAATATGCCAGTGGCAAAGTCTATGAGACCATAAATTAGAAAGTAGGGCTATTTCTCATTTACCTTTATATGCCCTGTAGTAAAATACAACACTGCACATAGGCAAGCCTCAATGAAAAAAAATCATAAAATCAACTTCTATGCTATTTAAAGCATCATCAACATCCTTATCAATGTATAGCACCAATAGGGTTTATCAGGAGTCAGAATCTCTTCAGTTTCCATTAAAGAAATATAGTGAGGTCTCATGTAATAAGTTCAAGAGCATCTATTGCTTCATTCACAAAATAAGCAGGATTTCTTTTTAAACCTTCAAATAAGTCAAATTAAGTCAACTAATTTTATAAACACATGAAAGCAATGGCAAATTAGGTATATGTGCAGCATCAGTAGTTTTAAGTAAAATAATCATGAATGAATAAAAGTTATCTTTTAAAACAAGAACAGAAACTAAAAATTTCTGCTATAAAATACTTGAGCTGCATGGCAACACTTCAATAAAGAAAAACAGGTATTTTTTATAGGGCAGGATTTTTCAATCTTACACTACTGACATTAGAAGCTGAATAACTTTTGTTATGGGGAACTATCCTATGCATTGTAGGATGTTTAACAGCATCCCAGGTTCTACCCAACAGATAAAAGTAGCAACCAAATGTCTCCAGACAGTCACAAATAGGTCCCTGGAGGTCAAAATCACCCCCAGAGAAGAACCACTGATGTAGGACAGCCAACATTATTGGCTATATACTACTATTACCAAGGCAGCTTTGTGTAAGGCATACTGTGCTTTTCTTTAGGAAAAATAAAAGATCCGAAGCTGTAAAACAGTCATAAGTCATAGGCTCAGAAAGAAGGGAGGGAGGGAGCAAGGAAGGGTCTGAGAACTTATATCCACCAACATTAAATTTTGAGAGCTGTAAAATTCAACCAGTTCACACTTTTCATAAATGGAAAGCAGACACACATGGGAAAATGCAATTTGTGTTTAAGAAAGAAACTTATGTGAAACATTTGACTTGTTTCTAGCGTATTTTTATATTTATATTATTTATTCCATGCTTTGAAGAAAATATTGTCCCTAAGTTTCCTCAGATACAATATGTGTGCCACTCAAATGCGTGTGATATCTAAAAATTTTGGAGTGCTATGAATGACTTTAGGAAATTTAGGACAGAAACTAAAGATCTATATTCTGATCTGTGTGCCCTTTAGGCATGTCAACCTGCCCACGCCAACATGTCTTCTCAGATACACATGAACATCAGCACTGTCTCTCAGTTACAGCTAACAGTAGAGAAACCTCTTCTTCAAACAAAAAATATCAATTGCACCGTAGATGGTTCAAATGCAGTGAAGTTAACAAAATTCCCTGACCACAAGTAACCTTTCAGACTAGGGAGGAGGAAATCCTAAACGAACATAAGAGAAATGAATGTGTAATTAATTACACACCATAATGAGTGCTGGGGGGACTGTGAGCAACAAGGGAGGGGTTTGATTAGGGGTTCAAACAAGGCATTTCTATGGAAACAACATGTGCTTTCATACCAAGTCAGACCATAGATGTCTTGAAATTGACATATCCAGCCGGGCTCGGTGGCTCAGGCTGTAATCCCGCGCCTTTGGGAGGCTGAGGTGAGTGGATTGCCTGAGTCCGTGGGTTCGAGACCCACCTGGGCGGTGAGACCTCATCTCTACAATAAATCAAAAAATCAGCCGGGCGTGGTAGCGCATGCCTGTAATTCTGGCTACTCGGAAGGCTGAGGCGGAAGGATCGCCAGAGCCCAGCAGGTCGAGGCTGCGGTGGCCGGTAGCGGCCACTGCACTCCAGTCAGGGCAACAGAGTGAGACTCCAACTAAAAAAAAAAAAAGAAATTGACATATCCAGAAATAATCCAAAAGGTAAACTGTACAAAGGTGCTAATTTACCTAAGAATGATTTAAGAGAACTACAAAACGGGTCTGCAAAGAGTGAGTCAGTGCAGGCTGCCTGACATAAAAAAGATGTTTCTACAGTCACCCTGTAGCAGGTCCTTGTAGCAGGTATGTGCTGAGAGTTCTGGAAAAACTTAGGAACATAAGGCAGTTCAAAGCAGTAATTCCCCTTACCATGAATCAGATTCACATGGAGTAAGGAGTGAAGGGTCACTTCACTTGGTTGTAGCTTTGGAGTTTTAGAAGAATGTCACATACCAACCTTAGAATGCAGCAGATGTGAGCCCTTATGTGCAGAAAAATCACCTATCTTGTGAAATACTTGGGGCCCTTAGCCCCAATCCCAGAGATTCCAATTCAGGAGTTTATAGTACAGCCTAGAAATGTTTACCAGACATCCCTAGCAACTCTTAAAAGCCCCACAAAACTAAAATCTCCCCACAGGAGGAGGTCTGGTCATGACACAGAGGCTTTATGCTCAGATTCACAAAGTGAACATGTGTTATACAAAGTCTCCCGGAAGTGTCTGTGTATAGGATGACCCTGAGCCTGACCCTTGTTATTTCCTAGGCGTGGATGGAGAATCTGAATAAACTGCACAGTTTGCTGCTACAACTCCTGCCCAGCCAACTGAGCAGCGGTGACATGTGAAAAGGACAGACGGTGTTGACAGCTCTTTCTCTCCAAAGGCCAAGGAAACACCCCCCACACGAGAGGTGGTCACAGAGCTACAGGGACCAGCACTGATGGGTGCTAGCATGAAAACACAGAAGGGAACGGGAACACACAGAGAGATTAACAGAACAGAGACAGCAGACAAACACAGAACTGATATGTCTTAAGAACTTTTTATTTATCAAGTACATGCCACACTTCACATATATGCCTCACTTTAATCCTCATAAAATCTTAGGTGGTAAAATGCTGTGATTGATATACGATATGATATTATATGATATGATGTGGTGGGATGTGATGTGATATAGGATACATGATATGATATGATATGATTGATATATGACAGAGGATATGATATATGAAAAACCAAAGCCTAGAGGAAAAGGAACTTGTCCAAGAATACAGAGCTAGGAAGCAACAGAGCCAGTTTTGAATGCAGGCTCAGACACCAGTCCATAATCCTTCTGGAGAGTCAAAATTAAGATAGGTAGGAATAAGCTGGCTATGAAGAAAGGGAAAGAAGAGTCCCACTCCAAAGAGAACACCAAGTAGACAAGAGCAATGAACAATGCTTCTGCAATATTACAACTTTAAACAGGAGCCTTGTTGTTAAAATGGCTAAGGGAGCCGGGCTCGGTGGCTCAGCCTGTAATCCTGTGCTTTGGGAGGCTGAGGTGAGTGAATTGCCTGAGTCCGCGGGTTCGAGACCTGCCTGGGCAACTTGGCAAGACCTCATCTCTACAATAAATAAATAAAAAAATTAGCCGGGCGTGGTAGCGCGCACCTGTAGTTCCAGCTACTTGCAAGGCTGAGGCGGAAGGATCGCCAGGAGCCCAGCAGGTCGAGGCTGCAGTGGCTGGGAGCGGCCACTGCACTCCAGTCTGGGCGACAGAGTGAGACTCCAACTCAAAAAAAAAAAATAAATAAAAATAAAATATATATATACACACACACACACACACACACACACACACACATGGCTGAGGGTTTCACAAGTTTTAAACAAAGGATAACTTGTAAAAACAAAGAGATAAGAAAGTAAAAAAGCAAAGATGCAATTTGGTTGGTCATGAATGACTAAGGAAGCTCTTGCTGAGAGACAGGAATCCTGCTGCAGCTCTTGCTGAGTGATAGGATTCCAGGTGATTTCTGCCCTTCGCACCCAAAGTATCTGTATTTCCTATGATGAACAAATAGTTCTTTTGTGAAGAGAAAAATATGGAGTGTATTTTGTTGCTGAGGATGTTTTACTGCATTTCAAGAAAACTGAGAAGCAGCCAGGATGGCAGAGCCTCTCCAGGAATTCAGTAAATGAAAACAAGAACAATTCAATTGACAAAAGACAGACAAGACACCTCAGGCAAAGTCAAACGTACCCCATGTCTGGGAAAGCGATCCCTCCCCCATCCTGGACAATTCAGCTCAAATCCATCAGGAAGACCAAAGGACAAAGGATGTCAGAGCATAAGCCAAATCAGGAGGAAAGAGAGGCATGGTAGGGATGGTAACTGGTGAGTCAACATATAGGGAAACCATCAATATAAGTCAATTCAATAAGGATTGGAGAGCCTAGGCTCTTACTATCAGTGAAAGAAACCACAAATATGGAAAGGGAGAAAACTGGGCTGAATCTTCTGGTGTTAGAGATATCGGATCAAATCATGGATTCCAATATAGACACAGATAAATTTAGAAAGAAATATAAACATAAAAGAAACATGTACTTTTGTGTATGTGCCCCTAGCTCTTTTTGGGAAGCACCCCAAAAGTAACAAGCATACCTAATACCCAGATCTTCCTTTCTAAACACTACTGTTCACTGGAAGAAACCAGGGATCCTTGTAGAAAGAGTGGACTCCGGGGCTGGAATACAAAATGAACCTGGAATATGTTACCGTACTTTGAAGGCAATGAAGTCTTCAAAGAACGATTAGGACATTTCAAAAGGACACAAAACCACTATGAAGGGGCTCCTAATAACAAATTGGGGATAATCTAAGCATCAAAACTTGTAAGAGAGTAAACTGATTATCGTCCATGGAATAAAATAGAAATTCACGAATGAGTGAGTCCATATGAACTAGAAAGGCAGACAGCCAGGTGGTAAGGGGACAAAATAAATGTGTTGAATGAGACCTTTATGTAAAGTACTTCTCAACAAAACAGTTATCCATTACTGGGGAAAGAGTAACTGTACAGTAAAGATACCTGGAAGACAAAAACCTTAGTCAAGTGATGACAGTAACTCTATTGGAATAAATAAAAATGTACCACCTGCTGGGACGCAATGAGAAGAACATGGCATCACTTCTGTGGTATTACAAATTAAGAAACATTATACAAAATAACTGGCCTTCAATCTTCAAAAATGTCATGAAAGTCAAAAAATATTGAGGAACTGTTCCAAATTAGAGGACATTATAGAATCAATACAACAAAATGTAAAGTTTGATTCTGCCATGTATTCATTTCACATAAAGGACAACATTGGGCAACCGGTAAAACCTGACTGAGTCTGAGGACTGACTGATAGTAATATATCACTGATTACTTCCTGACTTTGATGGTTATTTTGATTTTTAGAAGAATGTACTTGATTGTATGCAAAATATATTAAAGTATTCAGAGATGATAAAACCAACCAGCTCTGGGGGAATAGTTATCTCTTCTATTCATGAACCGTCAGTTACCTTATAAAAACCTTTACAGTCTAAGTTACAAAGATCACAGAATAGGGCATCTGTCACATGTGATAATAACTAAAGGCACAAGTTACTTACAATCTTGGGGTGTGTGTGTGTGTGTGTGTGTGTGTGTGTGTGTGTTGTGTGTGTGTGTGTGTAAGGAGAGAACCTTCCCATCTCTAACATGCCTTACTGAGGCTGATTGTAATATGCTATACAGTTTAGAGTTTAGTGAGTGTTACCTAGAATTGACCCAGACTATGGGTTGGGATGTTCACTGTGCTGGTTTCCAAGAGGTAATAATGACACGGGGCATGGGTGTATTGGGCACATCTCCTGACCCACATACTGACAAGATGAGAATAAGACAGATAGATGGTTTTCACTTCAGCACAGGGGAGCCGATTAGCTGAAGGAAGCAGCTTCTGAACACTGGTTCCTACAGAACAACCTAACACTTAGGGCCTTGGCAGCAAAATCAAAGACAGTAGTTAAGAAAGGCAGATTAAAAGGGAGAGTGAAAAATACCTTCTTTTTTTCCCTTTCCAAATTCTGTATTTTCTTTTATTAGACTGTGTAAACCACTGGGTCATAATCACTATTTAGACAAATGCTAAAAAAAATCCACATTCTCTTTTATAAGGAAAGCATTGACTCTATGTGTAAGCACTGCACCTATGGAAGAACCAGACTAGGCTAGAAAATCAGTTCGTACACTTTCACAGCAGAAAAGTCTTCTCTTCTTAGCAGATAACTAAAAGTATACTGGTCCTTAACCAACACACAAATGACCCATATACACTAGATAATGATGACTTAATTAAGATACTACAGACCCCAAATTCACTAATGCTCTCCAGCCTGAACATGCATACATCTTCAGTCACCTATTCTAATGCTATAAGGAATCTGATTTACATTTTTGAAAGTCTGTAGCAAATAAACATATTTTGCCAACTGCACAAAAGCTCAGAATTTTAGGAAATTAAAATCCAAATGCACAAGTTAAGTAACAAAGAGGCAGCCAAATGAACACAGTAACTTCTCTTTTGCCTAGATTCTCAGAGTCCAGTCTACACAAAGCATGGTGTCTACATCACAGTCTTGTCAATATTCACCACACACCATCCCTGCCCCTTAGGAGTTTAACTATATGCTCTTGGTCTCTACAAAGCTACAATACATGAACACTCTATTTGAAGAGTTTCTATGTCTTCTGTGAAATCATAACTGAAAATATAATCCACTGTGTCACACAATGGCAGAACCCATATAATGTCTTTTTCGTTAAGTACAATGCCAGGAAAGGGTCTTTCTCTATAACCAAATGTGCAGGCTTTCTTTCCACAGACAATGAATGCTATGTAATCCAATGCTATACAGAGAAAGGGATGGCTCTCTTTAGCCTTAGCAGTCATAAAACTGGAAGTCAAATACAGTGCACAACAGTTATAATTAGCTCCTCTCAGGAGCCTGGTACCTTCTACTCCCTATGGTCTTCATACATGGCTGATTATGTCCTTTATCTTTAATTGAGAGCTGCTGTATGCTGTCTTTAATCCTATCAGATTTAAATCCTTTTGAAAGTCCCTAAAGTATGTACTTACATGTGTATATATTCTGTAGCTCACATAATTTTCTCTCATATTGCTTACATTTTCTGATATCATTCCATATTCAATAATCTAAGAATCTAAAATGATATTGACACAAGGAGGATAATTTAATAAAGACCAAGCAGTTTGGGTCACTACCTCCCCTTGTCCGTTCCCCCAACAACTTGCTGGGGGCCAGTGGGGAAAGCAGGCCAGCACTGCTGGGGGCCAGTGGGGAAAGCACTGCCAGCACTCACCTTTGCAGTAGTCCGCAGGGTCCTCTTGCTCCTCATCATCTGATCCCAGGATTTCCTCTTCTGGCTCTGGGGGTGTGGGGTCTGGCAAAGGTGGCGGTGGTGGTGGTGGTGGAGGAGGAGGAGGAACTAAAGGAGCTTTCTGTTGAGGCTCCGGCCTGAAACAGTAGAAAGAAAATTGCATTACGGACACATTTGAGCATTTCTAATATAGGAAAAAATACAACTTGCCACATACTAAGAAGAAATGACATTTAATGTCACTTCACCCATTTTAACTGAATTCAAGCAGTGATTTAACATACAGGTCAGAGCAAAAGAAAACCCTTATTAGCTAAGGAGTATTTTTGTAGGCATCTTTCCACTTAGAACTTCGATATTTCTTAAGTCTTGCCAATGTTATAAAATTTAAGTGAAATGAAAGCATGTCTCATGATATATAGCTTTATTAGTTACAAAACATGCCACAGAGATTATAAAAAGAAAGGTGCAAGCAGCCCTCAACTTATACAAGGAATTTTTTTTCAATTATTTGAAACTAAAAGGCTGGGCACAGTGGCTTAAGCCTGTAATCCCAGCACTTTGGGAGGCAGAGGTGAGAGGATTGCCTGAGTTCAGGGGTTCAAGACCAGCCTGAGCAACTTGGTGAGACCTTATCTCTACAATAAATAAATAAAAATTAGCCAGGCATGGAAGTGTGCCTTTAATTCCAGCTACTTGGAAGGCTGAGGCGGAAGGATCACCGGAGTACAGCAGGTTGATGCTGGGGTGGTCGTGAGCATGCCACTGCACTCCAGTCTGGGCAAAGGAATGAGACTACAACTGGAAGGAAGGAAGGAAGGAAGGAAGGAAGGAAGGAAGGAAGGAAGGAAGGAAGGAAGGAAGGAAGGAAGGAAGGAAACAAACTAAGAATTCCTTTGCCATAGAAATAGTAGCCACTGCACTCCAGTCTGGGCGACAGAGTGAGACTCCAACTCAAAATAAATAAATAAAATAAAACAAAATAAAATAATCCAATTATCTATCAACCTTGGTTATCAAGAACATAGTCCAAAACTGGAAATTAAGGAAAAAACCTACTGTCAGTCAAATACAAATATAGTCCATATACTAATACAAGACTTGCAATGTTTATTTCTAATTGTCACAAAAAGGTTAAATGATGCTTAGTATACTTTTTTTACAAAGGATAGGAAAACCTGTAATAGAAATAAAAGTTCAAGGGCTTAAAGATATCTCATAAGCCTTGAGATATTCAGACTAATTCCCAGATACATTAAATACATTTGTACAGAAGTAAACCATTCATAACAGAATTCTATATAAATCAAGCTTTCACTTACTATAAAAGTATTTCTATTTCTTATCCCAATAAGAAAAATATGACCCTAAAGTCTCAACCTGGATGCCAGAAGCACACCTCTCCCTTAAGCTGCCCTACTAATGGGACCACAGCTACTCACCCTGAGCTGGCCACAGCTGTGTAGGTAAAAATCAGGGCGGGAACAAATCCCTGTGGTAGAAGTAAGGGAGTCAAGAATGGTGATGGTGCTCCCCTCCCTAGAGGCAGCAACAGTTGACTGAAGTTAAGGGGGTTCCAGATGTTAGAAGGAAGGAGAATCACAGTGGCATTGATGTGGAAAACACCCCCCCCCACACCACCCCCATCTGCTTGGTAAGTCTTTCTTCTAAAAGCACCTGGATTTCCTTTTGGGACACTGCTAACTGATACACAATGTAAGGCTGATTCCACATCCTTTCTCTTCTCACTGTATTACAGCCTGGGCACAAAGTCAATGCTTGTTTACTTGCTTTCCCACCCCAGAACCTTGAAAAGGTCAGGGTCACACTGGTGCAAGCTCATCCCTAGTTGCCATTAAGAAACAAGACCAGCCAGGCTCGGTGGCTCAGCCTGTAATCCCACGCCTTTGGGAGGCTGAGGTGAGTGGACTGCCTGAGCCCGTGGGTTCAAGACCCGCCTGGGCAGCGAGACCTCACCTCTACAATAAATCAAAAAATCAGCCGGGCGTGGTAGTGACGCCTGTAATTCTGGCTACTTGGAAGGTTGAAGCGGAAGGATTGCGGGAGCCCAGCAGGTCGAGGCTGTGGTGGCCGGGAGGGGCCACTGCACTACAGTCTGGGCAACAGAGTGAGACTCCAACTCAAAAAACAAAAAAAGAGACAAGACCAGGGGGGCTGCCCTGACCATTGCCCTTCTTTTAAGCTGGACCCCTAAGTCCCCAATACCACCACTAATCTATGTGTCTTGCCAACAAAAACCCAAACTGCTACAATGGAAGAAAGGGGGAGGAGTAAAAGGTAGCAGAAATACCCAAAGTCATGAAGAAGGGGTGGAGATAACACAGGACAGGTCACCTCAAAGGCAAATACTGGCAAGTATGATTACCTGAAGCAGGACATCTAAGAACATTTTAAGCTGAAATGACTTGTATTGATTTCTTCTTGCTAGAATTTATGAAGACTCAGAGTTACAAGTCCCTGGGCAATAGATATCAAGAACGTTCTAAATTAACCACTCCATGAAGCACTGAAAAGAAATAATCACAGACACACACCACGTCCAGAATCCATCCAAAACTTCCAACAGGCCTTATGGAAGTGCAAGAATCTTCCTGGCAGCCTTGCAAATGCTCATTTCTTTTTAACATATGTGCCCTTACTGAAAGTATAATGGTCCCAGGCAAAAGAGAGTTTCAAAGAGAAGGAGGCAGAAGGAACTGCAACAGTTCTACCACTTTCCCAGAGGGAAGAGAAGGTTAGAGTTGATGCCCAAAAGGCAGCACCACCCACTCTTCAGGGGCGGAATCTATCTGACAAATTTGCTCAATCAGAAATACTTTTCAACTTGGCTGTTTCTTCCTAATTTAGAAACTTTATATTCTAAAAAAGGTGGATTCTCTGAATTTAAAAGAAAGCACATCATATTCACTGTAGAAACTAATGAAAGGAGAAGAGATGGTGGGTATTATTATGCTACTGCAGGGCACTACTGTGCTCGGCATTATTGATACGGGCTGGATAGTCCCTTGTTATGGGGACTGTTTTGTGTATTGTAGGGTGCTTATCAACATCCCTGGCTTCCAGTCACTTATGTCGGTAGCACATACCTCCACCCAGTTGTGGTCCTCAAAAATGTTCTGGGACATCAGCAAATGTTCTGGGGGGCTGAGGGGTGAGGAGACAAAGTCATGCCCATTGAGAACCACTGCACTGGTAGTATTTTCTATGTGTAGCTTTACCTCAAAGGAATAGTAGACTGACTCTTGTCCTGCAGAAGGGAGAAGATTCTAATTTTCATGGACCATTTTCTCTCACTTGAGAGGCTCAGGCACCTTTGTTATGTCTTTCTCACTTATTCTCCACTCATTTGCTGAACTGCTCACATGGCTTAACAAATTCTCAGAACCTCCAGCCTAAGGAAATGAGCACTTGCCATCCCTCCAGTCAGGGCCACATTGAACAGACAGGCATAGAGCTCCTCAAGTCAGTTCTACCAAGTGAAAAGTGTGAGTCAGGGTGCCCTGATGTACCGAGAAGGTTGAGTAATGCTGATTAAGATTTCATCTGGCCATCATACCGAAGTATCTAGAATTGTACTGCCCAATATGGTTACCACGGCACTTGAAATGAAGCTAGTTCAAACTGAGATGCACTGTAAGTGGAAGATACACACTAGATTTCCAAAATTAGTACCAAAAAAAGTAAAATATTTTATTAGTAATTTCATACTTATTATATGTCAAATGTTTTGTACACGAGTATTTCCACTGGGTGGCACAACCCTAGGCCCTTCAGATTCACCATGTAGGAAGGGCACCTCGACCTCACATTCAGAGATTCTTGGTCACACAAGTGATGGCTATTTTTTTCTAGGACTTCTCTTTACTGACCTACTTCATACCAATTATCACCAATTCTCAAATCACTCAGTTCATTATAACAAGTTTCAATTCAATGTAACCACCAAATGCTGCAACTCCAGTCATTAATTCTTTTTCATTCCTCCATTCTTGTTACTGCCTACCACCATAGGAGAACGAACACAAGTCAGGTAAATTTCTCCTAAGGCAGATACAGGGATGACAGAGCCATGATATACTGTCTTGAGGATGGCTTCTTTAAAGTAGTTTCTGGTGGCTTCTAGAGTACTACAAAGTCTGGTTAAAACTCAACTGTCTAAAAGATCTCGTGGTGACAGGTTACTTCATCAAGTAAATACTCATGAAGTACTATCAACAGATTAAGAAAAAAGAGACATTCTCCACCAATCCTATCCTAATGAAAACTATCAGGAAGTTATTTCATGTAAGAATCACTGGAAGCATGCAAACAGTCACAGGAATAGAAAAGGTCCATAAATTCTTTTTTTTTTTTTTTTGAGTTGGAGTTTCCTTCTAACTCAGGCTAGGGTGCAGTGGCCCACTCACAGTCACACCGCAGCCTCGACCTGCTGGGCTCAGGCAATCCTTCCACTTCAGCCTTCCAAGTAGCTGGAACTACAGGCATGTACCACCATGCCCAGCTAATTTTTTGATTCACTGTAAAGAGGAAGTCTTGCCATGTTGCCCAAGCTGGTCTTGAAACCATGGGCTCAGGCAATTCTCTTGCCTCCGCCCCTCAAAGTGCTGCAATTATAGGCATGAGCCACCATGTCCAGCCCATAAATACTTTCAAAGAGAGTACCAACCCAAGTAAATGGCAAAAGTACACTCTTTTCAACAATGGTACTATAAATATATATCCATACGGGAAAAAAAAATGAAATTGAAGCCAGGCGAGGAGGTTTACACCTATAATCCCAGTGCTTTGGAAAGTCAAGGTAAGAGGATAGTGTAAGGTGACACACACTCGGTGACAACATGAGCACACCCTGGATATAGCCTCCAGCAGGGATGGAGTCCTGGGGGTGGCCAACTCAAGATGTCCTATTCTCCTCAGACTCCATGCCTGGGCACATGGGTCATGCAGAGACCACCGGCAAAGTGTTCTCTGCACCTTCTGGCCACAGCTGGTATAAAAAATGCCATCTTCCAGTTGGCACCCAACCAATGGTATAGCATGCTAGTATCTAACCTGAGTTCCTTGGTAGGGCTACCAGTATCTCTGGTGGCCCAGGCAGCCACCAACTTAGGGGAAACAGAGAGTACACAAGCAGAGAGTCCATGCCACTGGGGTAAAAGATAAGGGACCTACAGGGAAAAAGACAGCTAAGGGACCCATCAAGGTAACTTGCCTTCAGATGTGGCATGATCTGGTAGTGGCAGGGATGCATGTTGAGAAAACTGACAAACAACCCAACAGTGTTCTAGTTGAACTATTGTAGAAGCTGAAACCAGAGCAATGCTTTATCAAAGAAGCTCAGGTCCAGCCTACTGCCCCACCCACCTGCAGAGGGGTGGCAGGCACCATCCCTCCTAGACTAGAATAAGGGCCAAGGCCCTGGAATCCAAGTAAGAGTAATGGTGGCCAGGGTATCTGGAACTGGAGGCCACATATAGAAGTGACAATACATTGGTCATCTAAAAACAGACTGACTGTACTTGCCCTAGTGGACACTGGGTTGAGTATACCCTTATCTATGTTAACATTCATCAGTTCCAAGGACTGATAGCAGTTATAGTAGATGGCTACAGGGGAGGGGCTGTGAAAATCAAACAGGTTAAGCTGGCATGCAAGGTGGGAGGTTCTGCTTAAGCCTCATTCAGTGTACACATCTCCTGTCCCAAAATTCATCCTGGGAATGGATTTTATCAGGCTTGACTCTGCAAACGACTGCTGGGGAGGTGTGACTGAGTCAGAGTGGTAAAGCAAATGATCAGGGGCAAAATAGACATGGTGATATTACCGACCCCATGTCAGATGCTGGCATTAAAGTAATACTGCCTGCCAGGGGGCATGAGGAGATCATGGGGACTGTCAAAGAACTAGTTCAATTGGGCATAAGACCTGTGCACAGCCCATACAGTCCTGTGTGGCCAGAGCAGAAACCTGATGGGATATGGAAAATGACAACAGACTGCAGGGAATTGAATAAGGTGGTTCCACTGATGCACACGGCAGTTCCCAACACTGCCTCACTCCTTACTAAAACAGGAGAGGTGCTTGGCATATATCATTATGTTACTGATTTGGCTAATGCCTTCTTCAGCATCCCCATTGCCCCAGAGAGTCAAGACCAATCTGCATTCACCTGAGAAGGAGAGCAGTGGACCTCTACCATCTTGCCCCAGGGACATTTACATAGCCCTACTAATTGTCATGGTTTGATGGCTGTAGACGCTGGCTGATAACCACACCAGAGGGAGTGCAAGTTTCACATTACATTAATTATATCATGTTGACTTCTGAGTCTTTTTCCAGCTCGCAAACTGCCATCTCTACCTTGCTGTTACTTGGCAAACCAGAGATGGACGATCAATGCAGTCAAAATCCAGAATCCAGTCAATTACTTAAGCATCATCTGGCCAGGTAAGACTAAAGCTGTTCCATCCACTGTCATAGATAAAGAACAGGATGACCCACATCCTACCACACCAAAGCAGTTACAAATCTTTTTAGGCCTTCTAGGGTATAGGCATGCTTTCATTCCCCATTTGGCCCCTATACTGTTTAGTCAAGAAGAGAGTCCACTGGGATTGGTCCGTCCACGAAAGAGGATGAGGCCTTTGAACAAACTAACTCACCATGAAACAGTACAAGCTTTGGGAGTTTCAGTGTAGGGATAGTCCTGTAAATTGGATGCAGCCAGTTACATCTGGTTGGGGTCTGTGGCAAAGGCAAGGACATAAACATGTGCCTTTAGGATTCTGGTCCCAACTATGGAAGGGAGCTGAAGCTGGACATAGTGTCATGGAACAATAGTTCTGTGCTACATATCATACCTTAAACAAGGGAAGGATATCTTAAAGGGGTCCCAGTGCTAGTATGTACCCAGTACCCTATATCAGGGTGGTTAAAGGATATCTTCCAGAAACCAAAGTCTGGAAAGCCCAGACCCAGACTATGGAGAAACGGCATGCATACCTGCAACAGAGGGGCAACATAACTAACAGCCCCTTGAGTGCAGAGGTCCATTTGGGGTTGGGCCCTGTCACCTATGTGACACTGAGGGTCACACAGTCCTGGCTTGAGGATGCTGAGCCATCACAAATCCCCTCTTTTATACAGGAGGGACAGGGCCTCATTCCTGACCAGGCCTGGTACACTAAAGGTTTGTCACAAGCCTATCCTTGTACCTGGACAGCCATGGCTATCCAGTCATCCAGCCACAGCATCTGGGAGGGGCACAGCAGCCAATAGGCTGGGTGACAAGCAACCCAGATGATCCTCCTCCGAGAGCCAGACCCAACAGTCCTATGCTGGGCTTTCTTCAAGGGATTTACAATGTAGCTACTATAATGGGAAGCACGAGAGTGGACTGTAGCAGGTGCCCCCTTTGGGTGCAGAAATGTGGAAGGACATCCTCCATTGCATCCGGAAGATGCACATAACGGTTTACCATACGGATGCCCACACTACCTCTACACCACCTGGAAATCAACAGCCAGATGAGTTCTCCTGCATTCATCTCCTTAGGAAGTTCTTATGAAGACATGATCCACTGGCTATACAAGAAGACAGGACATTGGGGACAACGTACCCTCTGGGCCATAGCAAAGAACTGGGGCCTGCCACTTCAATATAAAGACACAGTGCTTGTCTGTTGGCAATGCCCTACCTGTGCTCAGGCCTGCCCGAGGCTCTTGACACATAACATTGGACAGATAGCCAGGGGCTGGAGCCCAGTACAGCAGCGGCAGGTAGACTACATGGCACCTCTCTGCCCCATCAGATAGCTGCTGCTATGCCATGATGTGTACAGATACCTATACAGGGCTAATGCAGGTATATTCCAGCAAAGGTGTCACCCAGAAAACCACCGTAAAGGAACTAGAGCAGCTGTGTGCAGGCTACGGCATCCCTAGAGATATTGACAGTGACCAAAGCTCACATTTTACTGGACACCAAGTGCGAGAATGGGTGAAGGCCCTAGATATCCACTGGCATTTCCATCAGCTGTCCAACCCTATAGCAGTGAGGCTGACTGAGCAGATGAATGGACAGTTGGAGCAACAACCCCGGCAGGAGACTGCTCTCTAGTTTTATGGACATGTGCCTACCAGCAGCCATCAGCATCCTGAGTGAGCACATGCATCTTAACTGCCCCAGCGCATACACTCTTCTGACACCAGGACCTGAGCCATCGTCAGAATACAGGTGGACAGTATAAAGGAAAACACACCTTTGCCCCAACCTGGGAATCAAGGTAACTGGCTACTGCCCCTGCCACAGGACCTACCCACCTGGGAGCACCTCATTATGTAGCCCTGGAAATGGCAAATCAGCCCCTGTTGGTTTAGGTTTTCCGCTTTATGGGGAAAGGGCTTAGAACAGGACATACAGGTTACACCTGTTTTGCATCCTATTCCCCCTCATACATCTAAAATAATGAACCCTAGTCCCGCTTCATGCAAGGGGATTATACTCTCCTTGTGGAATGTTACAATACTCCCACTGTCTTATTCTAGTCTCCCAAAACATGTCACTGAGGGGTACTGTAAACCAGAAACTAGACCACCACTGGGGTGGTACTTTCCCAAAATAACACAATCTCCTGTATCCTGGTAAGTGGTCATGACTTGTCCTTTCTTGTTCCTACTGGACATTTGACCTTTCACCCACAGATGGTGTGCAACAAACTTCTTCACTGAATGGACACAGAGAGCAGTCTCTTTCCAGAATAAAACAAACTATTGGGTCTGCAGGGAGTTACCCCTCTCCTCCTACAAGCCTGCCGTGGCCTCTCCAGCCAGCTAAGCAGAGCACCTGGTGCCACCTCCATACTTGGGCCAACGCCTCATATCCATTTCCTCAGTGCCAACAGCACTTCATATGGTGAGTCTTCCATAATCCATGAGACAAGAAAGTACATCTAGTGCTTAGTATGGGAGCTGGTGAACACAACTCCACAGTGGGGATACACGTGTATGATGGGTTGGGTGGCTAATAGCAATATACATACAGGTAGGTGGCAGGTCATGCACCTCTGTGCACTGAGAGGCACAATAGTAGCATACCTCAAGCTAAGATCCATGACAGGGGGTGGCTACCTCTCCAAGTATGTAACTAGTCCATCTGGCTGACTAATGATATATGGCCAAGAAGGCAAAGCAACTCCCTCATGTTGAAGTCCATCCCTCTCCATTGGGGTGGCTGTGGACCTGGAGCTGGCCCTCCTTGCCTATAACTGGAGTGGAACATGCACATGGAGTGGTCACTACCTGCTGGGACATGTTGTACTCTGCCTAGACACCCTCCCTACCAACTGGAATAGCATAAAAGCCACTCACTGCCATCAGAGGTTTTACCCCTTAGCCATTCTTGCCTCTCCAGCAGCAACCACAGATGTAGAGTTACAAGTGGAGGCCCTGACTAAGCACATAGCTGCCACCTTTACTCCCGTCCCACTATTGTCCTTCTCACGGAAGACACCTCACAGATTAGGCAAGTAGCCTTGCAAAATTGCATGATCCTATATATTTTGCCTGCCATCCAGAGTGGTATTTATGCATTGATTAAGATGGAATGCTAGAGGACTGGATTAAA
The DNA here is from genome assembly GCA_027257055.1 of Cephalopachus bancanus. Taxonomy (NCBI): domain Eukaryota; kingdom Metazoa; phylum Chordata; class Mammalia; order Primates; family Tarsiidae; genus Cephalopachus; species Cephalopachus bancanus. The sequence continues at coordinate 278,505 of JAPVLO010000777.1, forward strand.
AAAATGTGGTACATATACATGATGGAATACTATGCAGCCATAAAAAAGAACAAAATCATGAATTTCACAGCAACCTGGATGGAACTAGAGTCTATAATACTGAGTGACCTCTTACAGAAACAAAGATCTGAGTATCACATGTTCTCACTCATATAGTGGACCTTGATCATCCAACGTATTACCATAAGAAAATGACCGACAGCGGTGGGAAACTATAGGGGGGGAGAGGAAGGGAGATGGGATTAATGAGTAAACATCTGTCTGGGGATGGGGAGACACCTCTTATCATCAAGGGTGCCTGAACAAAGCATATTTGTACACCTAACCCTTAACTCTACCCCACAATATCATAATAAAAAGTATTAATTATAAAAAAAAACTAAAAAAAAAAAAAAAAGACGGAATGCTGTGTGTATATCCAAGATTACGGCCATATAACTCAGGCTATGCAAGCATTAGATACCTGCAGCTCGGCTATAGAAACCCTGTCTCAGGTCACCTTCGAGGCATGGTTAGATGGACTCCCTGGTACATGAAGAACCTTCACATATGGTATGCTACTATTCTGCTTAGTCTCCTTGTTTGTTGCTGTGGGCTATATTGCTGTTGTGGCCATTTGGATGCAATGTTCCTCCCATACTGGCTCCAGGGAATTCATGGAAGAATGCTCCTCGTGTAGTGTATCAACAGATTAAGAAAAAAAGAAGCTGGCTCGGTGGCTCAGCCTGTAATCCCGCGCCTTTGGGAGGCTGAGGTGAGTGGACTGCCTGAGCCTACGGGTTCGAGACCCACCTGGGCAGCGAGACCTCATCTCTACAATAAATCAAAAAATCAGCCGGGCGTGGTAGCGCATGCCTGCAATTCCGGCTACACGGAAGGCTGAGGCGGAAGGATCGCCAGAGCCCAGCAGGTCGAGGCTACGGTGGCCAGGAGCGGCCACTGCACTCCAGTCTGGGCGACAGTGAGACTCCAACTCAAAAAAATAAAAAGAAAAAAAAAGAAAAAAGAGACAACTTCTACCTATTCTAATGAAAACTATCTGGGAGGTATTTCCTATAAGAACTACTAGAAGCACATAAAAACAGCCATGGGGGTAGGAAGAATTCGTAAATATTTGCAATGAGAATACCAACACAATTAAATGGTGAAAGACTAGTCTTTTCAACAATGGTACCACAACAAATAGATATCTATATGCCCCTCCCCCTTCCAAAAAAAATAAAAAATGAAGTTGAGGTTCATGCCTATAATCCCAGCATTTTGGGAGGCAGGGGCAAAAGAACAGCATGACTACATCCCTACAAAACCTATATATGTAGGAATGGTGGCAAATGCATGTAGTTCCAGCTACTTGAGAGGCTGAGGTAGGAGGATCTCTTGAGACCAGGAGTTCAAAATTAACTCCAGTCTGGGCGACGGAGTGAGACTACAACTCAAAAAAAAAAAAAGAAAAAACAGATAAATTGGACTTCAAAACAATTAAAAACTTTTTTACTTCGAAGGTCATCATTATAAACATAAGAAGTCCACATAATGAGGGGAAATACATGAAATTATGTAATTGATAAAGGACTTGTACGTAGAATATATAAAGAATTTTACAATGCAGCAATAAAAAGACACACTAATTTAAACATGGGTAAAGGATTGGAACAGACACTTCTCCAAGGAAATTACACAAATGACTACAAGAAAATGCTCAACATAATTAGTCTTCAGGGAAAAGGAAATCAAAACCACAATGAAACACCACCTCATACCCACTAGAATGGCTATAGTCATTCTCACTGTAAAGAGAAGATCACACAATAGTGTCAGAAAGGATTACGAAATGGGAATCCTCATATATCATTAGTGGGAACTGCAATATGGTACAACCATTTTGGAAAACAATCTGATATTCTGTCAAAAAGTTAAATACAGAATTATCAAATGACCCAAAAGTGTTCAAATTAGCATTATTACTCATTATAAACAAAAAGCAAAAACCCAACTGTCAATCAGTTGACAGTAAAATGTGACATTTCCTTACAATGGAATATTATTCAGCAATAAAAGGTGGTATACACCTATAGTTCCAGCTACCTGGAACACCAAGACAAGGGGATTACTTGAGTTCAGCAGTTTGAGACCAGCCTGGGCAACATAGTGAGACCCTGTCTCTTTTAAAAAAACAAACAAAAAAACCCTATACAGTTATATGATTTATTTAAATATCCAACATTAGAACGTTATAAGTATATGATTTCAAGAAAGGTTTAGAAATATCTACATTAAATGTAAGCAATCTGTATGAATGGTCTCTTTTATAACTGCCCAGCTACACTCACAGCGAAAACTAGTATGTTATTCTTTTAAAAGGATTCTATTTAATGGTTCAAAGTTTAAACAAAGTGCTAATTTCAGAACATGTTCTCATAGCATAAGAAAGATATCATTTCAGTAATAAGAACCAAAAAAAAAATGGGAAAGCAAAATTCCACCTAGCCACTTACATTTTTCACAAAGCACTATATTTATTTTAGCCTACATAAAACATAAATATTCTAATCATTACCCCCAAATAGGCTAAAATAAAAAGTTTTTTAAAAAACTTCAAATTATCTGCTTTTCAATATTATAATACTAAAATTATTTTATCATACTTATCTCTATTTTGCATATACACTTGCTCTATCAGAAAAGAGGGGAAAAGGTGAACAACCCTTAAAAAATGCATGCATCATCTGTTCTACATTGCCATGGCAACCAGATGGGAATTCCATTTTCCTCCCAGCTGCCACTATATATCCTTTTGAGCGGAGAAAGAACAATTAAACTATACATTTGGTAGGAAAAGTGTTCCTTCCTTGGTTATCAGCTTATACGGCAACTGGCATAATTTAAGAAATGTAGTTCAGTTAATCTTTAGCAAAATGTAAAGAAAAGAAGCTCCAGGTGAATTTCTATAGTATTTCAGTGGCACTCACATACAGACAAATTTTATTTTCTTTCCTCCTCATGTGACCCCTCAGATCTAAAATTCTCTCTCTCCTTCCCTCCCCACTGCTCACTCTCCCTCACTTGGTGGTGGTTACTGTTAGCTTGAAAAATATCTAATTGCTGTTTCTACTTAAGGATAGAACCAATCAGTACAGGGTGAGTATCTGAAATGCTTGGGACCAGAATGTTTCAGATTTCAGATATTCACATTTGGGATCCTCAACCTGTATACACTGTCTCTCAAAATAGCTTGTCTACACAGGTGCTTTCACACTGGGTAAAGCCACCAGCTATGGAGGAAAAACGATTTCATGTACTCCTCTCCACTGAAAAGAAAACCTTGTGCAATGTTGTGCTGTGGCAGGCAGAACTCTAGCATGAGCCCGTGACGCTCACCCATGTGAAATACCCAGCTCCTCTGAGTGTGAGTAGATGTGTAAATGTGAGATATCACTCCCATAATTATCCATACTATATGCCAATGGGAGACTGCACTGGGTGGCCTGATCTAATCACACATGGCCTTAAAAGCAGAGGCTGGTCACAGAAGGGGAAGCAGAGAGGCATACTCCAGCTGGCCATTTGTGAACTACCTACATACAGCAGGGAATTGCCAGGGGCCTCTAGGAGTAACAGTGGTCCCCAGCCCACAGTTAGAAGAACAAAATAACAAAGACCTCAGTCCTACAAACACAAAGAGATGAGTTCTACCAACAACTAGTGAGGTGGAAAAGGACCCTGAGGTTCAGATGAGAACCAAAGATTGTCGACATCTTGATTTCAGACTAGTAAGAACCCAGCCATGCTGTGCTGCCCTGATTTCTGAACTACAGAACTGTGAGCTAATAAATGGGTGTTGCTCTAAGCTGCTAAGTGTGCAGTAATTTGTTACACAGCAAGAGAAAGCGAACACAGCTGCCAAGGTTCTCAAAATGTACTGAAGTCGTTCCGCAGAATTCAGATTTTGACCTAAAAAGTTGCGATCTGGATTTTAAAAATAATAATAATTGAAATGGCCAGGGGACTTAAGCTGGGTAATAAGAAATAAAAACCAGCTCCCTTTTAGGTACAGGCAAGTTAAAAAAAATTCTTACTCCTCAAGTTCTAACAGCAATCATGATTCTAAGCCAGAGATTACTAGCTTTCCTATTTTCTTTTTTGTTGTTGTTTTTGGTTTTTTTGAGTTGGAGTCTCACTCCGTCGCCCAGACTGGAGTGCATGGCCGCTCCCAGCCACCGCAGCCTCGACCTGCTGGGCTCCGGTGACCCTTTTGCCTCAGCCTTCCAAGTAGTTGGAACTACAGGTGTGCACTACCACGCCCGGCTAATTTTTGATTTATTGTAAGAGATGAGGTCTCACCAAGTTGCCCAGGTGGGTCTCGAACCCACAGGCTCAGGCAATCCACTCACCTCTGCCTCCCAAAGCGCGAGATTACAGGCTGAGCTACCGAGCCCAGCTTGCTTTCCTATTTTCTAAGAACATATTGTTTTCTAGTATATGGAACATAGCCAACTCAAAGTTAGTAAGATATTAGTAAATTAGACCTGCTTCCACTGATCTACATTTTAGACAACACAAGAGTTGGTGTTCTAAAGATGTCACTGCTTAATCACCTCACAGAGTTCTGATTTCAGTTTTTATCTATTTTCTAAACTAACAATTCCAACATTTCCTCACTAATTTCCTTTGCATCTTGCTTTTATCCTTTCTACCCATTTTACACATCAATTCCATATAGTCTTTGCAGAAAGTGAACCTCTAGTCCTAAAACTGCATTTCAGTGCTACATACATCTTTATGCCATAGTACTATTTATGTTTATAAACCAGGACTGGGCATGATGGCTCATGTCTATGATTCCAGCACTTTGGAAGGCTGAAGGAGGATGAACCAGGAGTTCGATACCAACTTGGCAACACAGCAAGAATGAGTCTCTAATTAAAGTTAAAACATCTGTGGGACCTGGCAGAAAATGTTACAACTGAAGTGGAGAAAGACTGACAGAATAGAAATATCAGTTAATCCAAAAGCATATAAAAATGACATCCACTTATGCTAAAACTACTCAGGGGCACAAAGGAGTCCAGCACTGAGAGATACACACACAGTCTGGCAGGGAGGGGAGAAATGCATGTAAACCCATGAATGTCATAGCCACATGTCTGGCTATTGTTACGGAAGGCAAGGTGTCAGAGGCGGTCAGAAACACCTACATGCTGGAGGTTATCTTAGAGACTGCCCAGAATGAGCTGAGTAAATCTGAATAAGGGCCCAGGAAGAGTGTCATCAAAAGAATTTAGGCCTTTGTCTAAAATGATCTGGCATGGCTGGAGACATGCAAGAGGTTAGGTACAGTCAGTACACAGAGAAATAACCTGCAATTCTATCCTAGAGGCAAGTAGAACCAGAGACCTGCTTGATGTGAAGAACACATGAAATTTATGTGTAGAATGGGCAGAAAGGATAAATGCAGTCACATTGAAAAAAGTCTGGAACTGTTAATTCAAACTTTTTTGTCATTATTCCTTAAACAATTCAGTATAACAACAATTTACAGCCAGGTGTGGTGGCTCACGCCTGTAATCCCAGCACTTTGGGAGGTGGAAGCGAGAAGATTACCTAAATTCAGAGGTTTGAGACCAACCTGGGTAACATGGCAAGACCTAGTCTCAATAATGAATCAAAAAATCAGCTGGGCATGTAGTTCCAGCTACTTGGAAAGCTGAGGAGGAAGGATCACCTGAGCCCAGCAGGTCGAGGCTATGGTGGCCGTGAGCGTGCCACTGCACTCCAGCCTGGGCAACAGAATAAAGACTCCAACTCAAAAAAAAAAAAAACTATTTAGCATTTACATTGCATTAGGTATCATAAATAATCTAGAGATGATTTAAAGTATATGGAAGAATGTGCATAGATTATGTGCAAATATGATGCCATTTTATAAAAGGAACTTGAGTATCCATGAATTTTGACATCTAAGGGGGGTCCTGAAATGAATTCTCCCATGGATACCAAGGGGTGACTAGAATTCATTTGTTGTGGATGAGTGTTTGTCTCCTAATGTCTGGTTTGAAATAGTGTACAATTCACTTGGATAGAGAAGAGCAGGAGGAGGAAAAAAGATTTTGAGAACAGTAACTTCTGCTTGAGGGGCAAGTGGGACACTGAGCAGTGTAGAACACAGTAGGGACTGCTTGACAGATCAAATCAGTAGCTAAAATAAAGGTCTGGGCTGCAAATAGAAGTGAAGGTCATGCTATGCAGCTTGTAGTTGATGCCTTTTTGTCAAGCATGTGAGAGTGCCAAGGAGAAACAAGAATGAAAGGGTCAAGGGCAGAGCCCAGTTCAGAGCCAAAGTACAAAGTCCATCAAGCTACCAACAAAGTCTACACTTCTGGACTTACGATCTATAATCAATGACTCATACTATAATCACCAATATAGATATGTAATTTTCAAATACAAATTTTACAGCACACACGTACAAAATCAGTAAGCCTACATTTTACATGAGGCTGAGATATACATACGAACTAGCAAACTAAAGACTCACATGATTTTGTATCTAAAAACTCTGTCTGTAGACAATCTGAGGCCAACTGGGTGCAGGGTAAAAAAAAAAAAGTTACGAAAAAAGAACTGTCTGTTGAGAACTATGCTGGTGAAATTTGCTATGACCACTAATTATTGCCTCATGTTAGTCAGGAAATAATGCAAGATTTACCACTTTAGACAAGGCTTTCAGAAACTTCCACAAACTCTATAGTTAAAGACGTGTACAGTTACTAATACATAATGAATCAACAAAATTCAAATGTAACTTTTTACCCTCCAAGGTAATTTAGAAAACAGACAGGAAATAAATGAAATTCCTAAGCCTGTGTTATACAATATGGTAGCCAGTAGCCAATTAAATTAAAATTGAATAAAATTTTTTAAATGTTATTCAGCCACTCTATCGTCATTTTAAGTGCTCAACAGCCACATGGCTGGTGGCTACAAGACAGCACAGATTGTACAGATAGAACATTTCCATCAGTATAGAAACTTTTATTGAGTAGCACTGCTCTAGGCAATTGTTTAGCAATATGAGCCTCTTCCAACAAATCATTATTGTTAATAAGTAATAAGGTTAGCTAAAAAGGATTTAGAATGCTTTTCTTTACAGATTATTTTAAACTGCTTACTCAAAGTATATAAATAAGTTATAAAATGATAAACAGGCAAGATATAACCACTTTAAATTGAACAGATTATTCCAATATCTGAATACCTTTTAGCTCAGTATATCTCCTTACTGGAATTCACCCTAGTGATATACTCACTGTGGCAATGTCTGCAAACTGCAATATATTGGAACCTACATGTCCATCAATAAGGGAGCTTGTTAGGAGCATTATGACAGATTATGGCACATCCACAGAACACAATTCTGCCAAAAACAATGAGGCAAATAAAATATAAACACAATTCCATTCATAATAGCATCAAAGAAAAGATAAAATACTCAAAAATAAATCTAACACAAACGTTTAAAACATACTATGAAAACTACAAAATCCTGTTGAAAGAAATTAAAGAAGACCTAAAGAAATAGAAAACACATCCGATGTTCATGGAATAGAGACTTAACATTTTTGTTAAGATGGCAATATTGCCCCAGTTGATCTACAGATTCGATGCAATTGACAAGTCATTCCTAAAACTGAAATGGAAATGAAAGGTCCCAGAATAGTCAAAAATGTTTGAAAAAGAAAAACAAAATGGGGGGATTCACAATTCCCAATTTCAAAACTTACTACAAAGCCACAGTAATCAAGACAGTGTAGTACTGACAAGGATAAAGATCAATGAAATAGAACTGAGGGTCCAGAGTTAAAGCCTCACATTTACAGTAAACTGATTTTCAACAAGGATGCCAAGACAATTCAATGGGGAAAGAACAGTCTGTTTGACACAATGGTGACGGGATACATAAATATTCAAATGCAAAAGAATGAAGTAGGACTCCCAGGTCCCACCACACAAAAACTAATCCATAATGGATCAAAGTACTGAATATAAGGGCTAAAATGGTAAAACACCTAGGAAACATGCTCAACATTATTAGCCACCAAAAAATTAAAAAATCAAAACCACAATGAGGGGTACCACTTCATACCTACTAAGATGGCAATCACAGCAATAATCAAAACATCAGATGATAACAGGTGATATGAAGGTTGTGCAGAAATTAGAATCCCCAGATACTGCTGATGAAAATGGTGTAGCCATTATGGAAACCAATCTAGCAGTGTCTCAAACATTCAAAAAGAGTTACCACGTGACTCAGAAATTCCACTCCTTGGTATTTGTCCAAGAGAAATAAAAATTTATGTCCACACAAAAATTTGTACATGAATGCTCATGGCAGCATTATTCTAAATTGCCAAAAGAAGAAATGACCCCAAATGTCCATTAATCACTGAGCGGATAAATTAAAATGTGGTATATCCATTCAATGGAATATTATTTAATGATTAAAGAAAAGAAGTACTGATAGATGCTGCAACATGATGCCCCTCGAAAACATTAAGGTAAATCAAAGAAGCTAGTCATCAAAGGTCACATATTGTATGATTCCATTTACATAAAATGCCTAGAATAGACAAATCTACAGAAACCGATGGTAGATTAGTACCTACCTAAGGCTGAGGAGATAGAGAAAATCCGAGTGACTACTCAAGTATATGCAGTCTCTTTTATCTTGCTCTCCAGTCCCCAAATAGCTGTAACTTGACCATAACCATAATAGTTAATTTTGTAGTAGTTAATTCTTTGGTAAATTCATCCTAGGTGCTGGGGGGATCACTGAAATGAAGGAGAAAGCATCGTTCTAAAATTAAATGGACTGAGTAATTTGCTGTGTGCCTGTTGCCCCAGCTACTCGAAAGACTGAGGCAGGAGGATAGCCCTAGTCCAGGAGTTTTAGGCTGTAAAGCACCTTCACTGCAACTGTGAATAGCCACTGCACTTCAGTGCCTTGGCAATATGGTAAGATATCGTCTCTAAGTAAGTAAATGTGGTTGATGGCTACACAACTCTGGGTACAGTGAAAAGCCATTGTATACTTTAAGTAGGCAACTTATATGATATGCAAATAATCTCTTAATAAAACGGTGTTTTACAAAATAAGGCAGTTCTATAGGTACACAGGTACTAATATGAAGAATCTACCATTGATGAATAAAAAGGTACAGACCACTGTGTATGGCATGTATCTTTGTTTTACACAGACATACAAAGCTTGTGCCTCATTTTTGTTTTTAGATTAGAAAATTTAGTTTACTTAAAAGTAAGTGGGGGGGGGAGATTCACCTCTCCCAAGGCAGGGGAGGGGGCCAAAGACAGGAAGCATGGTGACAGCCATAGCTCAAAGAGCACATGATCACACCAGAGTCTAGAAAGGCAATGGGCAATAGTTGCTGGTGGTTGAGTCTTTTTAACCACTCCTCTTGATGGGGGATGGTCATTAAGGTGACTAGGTGGAAGTCCGCTCCACGTCATCAAGAAAGGGCAGGCAAGCACAGGTACTGATGTCAGGTAATGGACAGAAGGCAGATGGGTGGGATAGTCACACGATAACTGCTGTGGTGAGGTCTGCCTGTGTCACTAGGTCACAAAGGGCTGATTAGGTTAACTTGGAGTTGGGGGCCTGGAGGGGTTTTTCCTGCAAGAGACTTGTTAGACATTTGCCACCTGCAAACTCCTAGACCAAAGGTTGTCTTATTATCATTTCTATAGCTTTGACCTTCTGCCTTGACAAGGATGCCTCATGTTAATAGATTGTCTTTGGATGGACAACAAGGCCTCTGTCCAGGAAAAGAAACTCAATGTCTGGTAAGATAACTTTTTAAGAATTCTCTCTATTCCTTTTATGCTTTTCAATGTGGTACACCATGTATATGAATCTGAAATAAATTATTAATTTTTAAAGACAAGAAAGGAATAAGGAAGGATGCTTTCTCCTTCATTTCAATGATCTCCCAGCACCTAGGATGAACTTACCAAGAACGACAAAATTAACTGTTACAGTCATGGTCAAGTTACAGCTATTTTAAGGCTGGAGAGCAAGATAAAAGTCAAAATCCAAATGATGTACAGCCTTCTGGGAGCAAGGCTCTGCATTAGGCTAAATACTTGTTCCATCACTTAAAAATTCATGAGAACTCAAGCCAGAGATTACTTCTTCGGACTTCCAGTGAAAAACAGAGTGTTGTGAAAACTAAAAGAGATGGTATAAATCCCCTGGCACAGTAACTAGGCACATAGCAAGCAGCCAGTAAAGGTTAATCCTCACCTCCCACTTCTCTGGTATTGGTCATAATAAACCTGTTTCCTCAGGGTTCCAACTGTGACCAATGAATATACCTGATACATCATGCATGATACTGCTATCATGCAAAGGTCTTTGCATACAAAGACCTTTCTTTGGCCATGTCAGGAGTTCTTCCCATCCCTCTCTGTTCAGAGTTTCACAAGGATTTATACTATTATCATACTTAATTCTACAAGGCCAATATGACAATGCTCTGTTGTTATAATCATTCTTGATGAAGATTAAGTCTAAAATGGATTTTGAAAAATTAACTAGTGAGCAAATTGCTTTAAAACTATCCTTCAAGAAACATAATTTTTTTCTAAGTTTTTTTTTGACAAGAACAAGGCTAAGGCCAGTCCTCAAAGAACTTCTTGTGAACTAGGGCTCTGCAAAATTGTTTCCATCTTAAAAATTGATTCCCACTCAGGCACAGTGGCTCATGCCTGAAATCCCAGGGGTTTGAGACCAGTCTAGGCAACTTGGTAAGACCTCGTCTCTACAATAAATCAAAAAACTAGTCGAGAATGGTGGTGTGCACCTGTAGTTACAGCTACTCAAAGGTTGAGGCCCGAAGGATCACCTGAGCCCAGTAGGTGGAGGCTGCAGTAGCCATGAGTATGCCACTGCATTCTCGCCTGGGCGACAGAGTGAGACTGACTTTAAACAAACAAATAAATAAATATTCGCTAGAGAGAAAACAAAATGTATAATTACCAGCACAGATTTTTGATCACCTGAAGATTTATTAGTCCTCTACAACGCTACTGCCTCTCTGAAACGTTATAATTTCTCTCATCCAGATATTTTTTAGCTAAACAGCTTTAATTTTGAAGACTGCTATTTCAGTTAGCACTAATGCCAACCTTACAAAATAATTGTATGTAGAATTATTCAAAGATGCTGATATAATATTATTGTGGAAGGGTGGCATTTTTCAGATTGGTGAATGCCTGAAGAATCCATTAAAAAAAATTTTTATGGAAATAGGCCAGGCATGGTGGTTCATGCTTGTAATCCCAGTAATTTGGAAGGCCAGGGCAGGAGGACTGTTTGAGGCCAGGAGTTCAAGACCAATCTGGGCAACATAGCGAGTCCTTGTCTCTACAAAAAAATTAAAAAATTAGCCAGGTGCAGTGGCATGCACCTATAGTCCCAGCTACTCAGGATACTGAGACGAAAGGATGGCCTGAGCCCAGGAAGTCAAGGCAGCAGTGAGCTGTGAGCATGTAAGCCCATGTGACAGAGTAAGACCCCAACTCAAAAAAAAAACATTTTTGTTTAAGGAAACAAAAGGGATTCTGAAGCACCAAATCTAATCCCAACAGAAGAAAGTCAGGAACAAGGGAGTAGTAGGATATGATTCCAACCAGTCACACCAAGGGCCAACCAGAGACAAACTTGGGATGCCCTACTCATACTTCTTCAGACTGGACAGAAAGGCAAAAATCTCTAAGGATTTGCAACGTTGAGCTTCCTTTTGTGAAAATGTAGTATTTGAAATTACACTAACTATTCAGTGTTGGAAACCCCCAAGCCAAGAAAATAATTTAGAGTGCTTCTGGGTGAGTGGCATCTAAAGGTAGCTGAAAGAAGTAAAAGCAAATCCACTTGAAAGAAATATACCTTTAATCTGAGCTCCTTGGGACTGTCAGGAATTATGATTCAACAAATGTGATTTAATAATTTTTAATCACCAAATAAACAATGAAACAAAATGCTATGAACAAGCCAAAAGAAACAAACAGCAGAATTAGATTTCAGACACTAGCATTATGAAATAAAGAAAATAAAATAAGTATATTCACAATGCTGATAAAAAAGTCCGCTTAGCTCTTATTTGTTGTTGATTAAGATAACAAAAATAGTCTGTTAGACGGATCTGAAGGAACTACCTAGGATGCACAATGAAACAGAGATCAGAAGTATGAAAGGTTGAGAACTGAAATAGGGAAGGAAAAGGTCTAACCTACCTACTATTCAGGGTTCTTGAAGAACAGAGGTAGAAAAAGGGAAGAGGAACTACTAGAAGGAGCTGAGAACTGTTCAGAATTGATAAAGAACATAAACTTCTCAGATTCAAAAAGCACAAAGTATGCAAGATAAATCCCAAGTACAGTAAAAATGAAGAACCCAAAAGCAAAGAGAAAACATTGGGGGAAAAAAAAGACCAGCCAGAGGAAAAAAAGATATTTTCTATATAGGAATGACAACACTGTCACTAGATTTCCCCAACAACAGAAGTAAAATAACATGGCATAAAATCAAAGTACCAAAAACTATTTATATTCTCCAAAGTTATCAAAAAATTTTTTCTAAAGTGCTAAGAGCTATAAATGTCATGCTTAGTTGCATACCTGGCTAACAACAACAACAACAAAAATACATATATATGTATATGCATATATATATATACACATATATATACATATATGTACGTATATATCTGTGTGTGTGCATGTATGTGTGTGTGTGTATATATATATGTATATAACATATACTACTAAATTAACAAAACTGAGTTTATCATCTACAGATCCTTTCTTAAGAAACTGCTTAAGAATGTATTTCAGGCCAGACTCGATGTCTTAGCCTGTAATCCCAGTGCTTTGGGCAGCCAAGGTGAGTGGATTGCCTGAGCCTGCAGGTTCGAGACCCGGCCGGGCAACTTGGCGAGACCTCACCTCTACAATAAATCAAAAATTAGCCGGGTGTAGTAGCGCGCGCCTGTAGTTCCAGCTACTTGGAAGGCTGAGGCAGAAGGATCCCCGGAGCCCAGCAGATCGAGGCTGCAGTGGCCGGGAGCATGCCACTGCACTTCAGTCTGGGTGATGGAGTGAGACTCCAACTCAAAAAAAAAGAATGTATTTCAAGAAGACAGAAAATAATCATAAAAGAATATCTAAATTTCAAGGGGAAAATGGTGATTTGTAACAAACAGTAAACATGAGCAAATCAAAACATATACTGAATGTATACTTCTAAGATTGGCAATAAATACATGTTTAAAGTAATAATATCTTAGGAAATAAACATTTCAGATAGCATAGTGCTAATGCTAAGCACTCTGTATTAACTTACTTAGTCCACAAACAACTCTGTAAGTACTGTACTGTTACAATACAGATGAGGATAAGTAGACTACTAGACAGCTAACTTAGAACAGGAAAATAGGTCCAGGCTTCACTTTCTAATGGGACTCAATCTCCTGCTGTGCCAGTAGACTCTATGGAGGGAACAGTGGTTAGATGGCTAACACGTAAACAGGAAACATTTAGGAAGCAGATGTGATGAGCCATCTGTGTAGTACTGATAGCCATGTAAGGCACTCAGGCTTTTCCAGTTGCAAAGATATGACCCACTACGGTCTTAGAGAAGGCCCAGGAATCTGCATGTCTGATAAGCACATCAGGAGATTCCAATGGAGTCGATTCAGGGGCCACATTTAAAGAAACATCACTACATGCATATGTATAGCCACCATAACCATTACATGTAAGTCATTTTGTCTATTTTCTATTTGGCTTTATTGCCGTTTTGAAGAAGAAAAATTATGTTCATGTGCATTTTGGATATTAGATATCAAAGTAAACCCTTAGACAAATATTGTGCCAGTTTCAAGTTTGTGGAAAATACCACTATAGAAAAGATAAATTGTGGCTAAACAATGGAATACTACACACCAATAACAAGACAATGAACAATAAATACAATAACATAAACTCAAAAGCCCTGTGCTAAGTGAAAGAAGCCAAAACAAAAGATTACCTAAGGTATGATTTCATTTTTAAAAGGCAAAACTACTGTGATGGGAAACAGACCAATGTTTGCCAGGAGCCAGGGAGCAGAGGGAGGGCACTGACTGCAAAAGGGCTCAAGAGAACTTTTGGTGCTGAAAAAAAATGTGTCCTCACGACTATGTATATGTACAGTTGTCACACTCATTAAATTGTACACCTAAAATTAAATGATTATTTTATGTAAGTTATTCCTTAATAAAACTGACTCCATAGGGCACCCCAGTCACCAGTGAGTGCTCCCGTGAGAGCTGCTGCTCTAAACATATGCTCCCATCACACTCGACATGGTTAAACGTAAATACTTTTCACTGCCAAATAGAAAATCTGGTAAACCCTTTGCAATCATTAACATTAACACATGGGAAACTCAGTCCTGACCTCCACTGCCTAATTTAAACTTTGTTAGGGAGTATTTAATTGGTGAAAAAACAAAAGATTTAAAATTGAACATAACAGAGACTTACCTAAAGTGGAACAGAAATTCACCATAAGGTGGTACTGAAACCACAATACCACAAATTATTCTTCCTTGTACTCACAGAAGGCACAGTGCCTTCTCAACACAAGGGTATGTGAAAGTTGAAGACTGTCCTGAAAAGCATCAAATCCATATACATGACAGAGCAGGAACTAAAGCCCCACCCATCAGAATATCCCACCAACTCAGATCAAATAGAGTATGATATTCTCAGAACTGTGATATTTCTTCCTTCCCTTGTGTTATGAATCATGGGATTCTAATCCATAGTTCCAAATTCTACTAGATTATCCAAAGTATAGGGAATACACACCCCGTTCAAGAAATATTTACAAAGCTCAAACTATTTTTATTGCTAAAATGAGTAAAATGACTCTTCTCATATGGAACCATGAATCTAACAAATTAAATCAGACAGATACACAAATAACATAAACAAAGCAGAAAGTGGTTTGATAACATTACTTCTTTAACTCAATCTATATTCAAGGTATACAACTTGTCATACTGTTATATAAGGTCCAAGGGATACAATAACAGAACCAAAATATGTCAAAAGGTACACATGTTCTGCCTGGCTGGTTGAGTCTCTAGAAATGCTTAAAGAAAGAAGAGAACACAAAAGAGATCTATGAGGAAGAAAAAGGTGTCAACAGATTCAGCTAGGGAAAGGGTGGCCAAGGCAGGAGGAAGTGAGTGCATGAGCATAGGTACGGCAGCAGGAAAAGCTCGTCCGCTTTTGCTTGGCACCAAGGCATCCAAAGGAGAACACTGCCAGAAGTACTAGAAAGGTTGGGATCAGATTCTGACACCCTTGAATGAAGAATTTGACGTTTATTTGGTACGAAATAAAATATCATGTAAAATTAAATCTATTTCATTTGGAAGCTGTAACATACTCGGTATGAAATAGGACTATACAGCACAATCATGTGGAAGTTTTTCAAAATGCAAAAGCAAGAACCAGGAGACTCTGACTCCACAGGTTTGGAATGTAGCCTGGGTACATGTCACTGGGAGACTGATACACACCCATGGTTAAGAATCACTGCTGCAAGGAGTCATTACCATCTCTAGCAGACGTCTACTGGCAATGCACTAATGTGCTTATGATCCAAGTACAAGCAAGAAAAGCAGATACAAAAAGACAGAGGCAAAGAAAGGCAGATACAAGTAAGAATTTCTAATGGCCCCAAAGATTTCAGAAAAAGAAACTCTACTTTTAATTAATGTTTCTTTAAAAGTTATTACACTAATCACAGTTTGGGAGCACCTACTACAAGTAAAACTTTAAGTTAATTCTATCAAATATAAATAATATACTATAATACATTCAAGTTTCAACTCAGAAAAGCATGCCTATGGGAGTTCTGAATTAAACACGAATAGGTAACACCTTAAATCTGCATTTTTCTTCTTCCCTTCCTAGTTAAAGAGAAAATAAACCCCAAAAGAAAGACAATAGAAAAGAAAAATTAAGGAACAAGAAATTTAACAAATTTTTTTAGAAAACAAAGAAAATGGGGGGAGAGAGAACTCAGAAGAACAAAAGCAGCTATAACAAAAAGCAGTTGCAGAAATCAATACTACCAGAAATCAGTCCACCCTGGAGCCACAAGCGCCTCAGCACAACAGCCAGAGTCTGGAAAGATATTTCAGGGAAGAGATGCTGCTGGATACACACAAGGCTCAGCTGGATGGAGCCGTTGCTTCATTCTCCCCACACTCCCACCTCCAGTGTAACCAGATCCCAATCTTTCCCAAAGCAGAAAATGGAGCATTACGGAGACACTAGACACAAGAAGGAAAGGTACTGGGCTGAGAAACAGTCCACACAGTGGACAGTCAGAATCCAACTTCTTATTCACTCTGCTCCCAGAACATAGGCCCAGCTCCTCTCTTCCGTGGACAAGAATATGGAGAATTCTTTACTGGAGAAACCACATAGCCCCACTCAGGCCAGGCAAAAATATATTATTATAATAGAATTATTTGTTTCACCCTTTCCCTTAAAAACTAGTGATCTGCAAACCACTTATACTTTACGTACTAGGTTCTGCTCCTATTCCTAAGATCCTTTCAGATTTCCCAGTGCTAGGGCCAATCTCTATTTATTAGGTATGATGCCGAGGACATAACTGAGAACAAAGACTGTGCCTTAGTCCCTATGTACTCAGTAGAGATCCTTACTAAGATATAAATTAAATAAATAAAAGATGTTGAGTGAAAAATCATAGTTCAAAAGGTATGTATCTGCTACATCTTTAAGGATTTATAAATTCTTACACCTATAACTTGATTTCATAATCTTACACTGATTCTGAATTTCAATGGAGTCACCCAAATTTGCTGTATTTAGGAATATATTTTCAGCTGGGCATGGTGGCTAACATTTATAATCCCAGCACTTTGGGAGGCCGATGTGAGAGGATTACTTAAGCCCAGGAGTTCAACACCAGCTTGACTCCATTTCTACAAATAATTTTTTAAATTAGCCAAGTGTGGTGATGTGTGCCTACAGCACTAGCTACTTGAATTGCTTGATTCCAGGAGTTTGAGGTGACAGTAAGCTATGATCATGCCTCTGCACTCCAGTCTATAAGAATAAATAGGTAATTTTTAATAAATATGTTCCAGGTTTTTGGGTCTCCCTTCATAGATATTACGCAGTTACATATAAATATATTTTATATATATTTATATATTTAATATATAATAAGAATTTTCAAATCCTTATTATACAGATAATATATATTATCTGTATAATAAGGATTTGAAAATTCTTAAGCCTATAACTTGATTTCATAATCTTACATTGATTCTGAACTTCAATGAAGTCACCCAAATTTGCTACATTTACAAGTATATTTCCAGCCAGGCATGATGGCTCATATTTTGCGCTTCAGCCTGGGCAACAGTGAGAAATCCTGTATCTTTAAAAAAATATAATGTAGATAATACATATAACATATAAAATATATATGTATATATTTCCTGATGCTTTCTCCTTAATATGTAGGTGCCATTTGAAAACATATAAAATTATGTTTATTTAGTGGAGATATTATTCCTACATATTAGGAGTTCATAAGTAAAGAATCTTGCTAATGACTCAGCCACAAACTGATGACAAGAACAAGCAAAAATTCTCAACCAATGTACACTTGACCCAGAAGCACACAAAGTAAACAGTCTATTCATCCCTACTTATTAGGGAGAATTTTAAGAACTCAAATAATATATGACTTAAATCTAAAAAAATTAAATAAGGTTTCAATCAAATGACAAATGTTTAAAATATGCAGACAAAAAACTAAACATGGGGGAAAAGGTGAAGGTTAAATGTGGCTATAAAATGAACGTTTTTGTTTTTGTTTTGAGTTGGAGTCTCACTCTGTCACCCAGACTGGAGTGCAGTGGCCGCTCCCAGCCACCGCAGCCTCCACCTGCTGGGATCTGGCGATCCTTCCGCCTCAGCCTTCCAAGTAGCTGGAACTACAGCCGCGCGCTACCACACCCGGCTAATTTTTGATTTATTGTAGAGATGAGGTGTCGCCAAGTTGCCCGAGTAGGTCTCAAATCCGCGGGTTCAGGCAATCCACTCACCTCAGCCTCCCAAGGCGTAGGATTACAGGCTGAGCCACCGAGCCCGGCTAAAATGAACGTTTTTTTTTTTGTTTTTTTTTTGAGTTGGAGTCTCACTCTGTCGCCCAGACTGGAGTGCAGTGGCCACTCCCGGCCACCGCAGCCTCGCCTGCTGGGCTCCGGCGATCCTTCCACCTCTGCCTTCCAAGTAGCTGGAATTACAGGCATGCGCTACCACGCCCAGCTGATTTTTTTGATTTTATTGTAGAGATGAGGTCTCGCTGCCCAGGTGGGTCTCGAACCCGCGGGCTCAGGCAATCCACTCACCTCAGCCTCCCAAAGGCGTGGGATTACAGGCTGAGCCACCGAGCCCGGCTAAAATGAACGTTTTATATACTGAATGCTTTAAGTGATTTTGTTTCTCCTAACTCCTGAATCCACTTACAGTTTTGACAGTCTAGCCTGTGATTCTTAGCTAAAATAAAGGCTTCAATTGCTTGTTAGTAAATGAAACATACCACGAAAAGAATCCAAAACTAGCATACAGTTTGAGTAGAACTTCAATATAGTGTTTTCACTATAGCTCATCTTATTCATTTTTTTTCATCAAGATATCCAGAGTCCCAGCCCTGTTCTGATGTCATCCCAGGATGTGTCTAACTTGCTTCAAAAGTTGACTTGAATTGTTTTTAAAATGTTGTGTTTTTTAAAAGTACAAGAGTCTAATCCTTTGAGGAAGGGAAGGGGGGAGAGGAAGTGCCGTAAAATAATTTTCTGGTGTTGGAGGAAATAAGGGTAGAAAAAAATTTTTAATAAATTATAAATCATTACTTCAAAAGCCGGGCTCGGTGGCTCAGCCTGTAATCCCACACCTTTGGGAGGCTGAGATGAGTGGATTGCCTGAACCCACGGATTCAAGACCCACCCGGGCAACTTGGTGAGACCTCATCTCTACAATAAATCAAAAATTAGCCAG
The DNA here is from genome assembly GCA_027257055.1 of Cephalopachus bancanus. NCBI lineage: Eukaryota > Metazoa > Chordata > Mammalia > Primates > Tarsiidae > Cephalopachus > Cephalopachus bancanus. Next base: position 297,683 of record JAPVLO010000777.1, read on the forward strand.
GTGTGGTAGCGCGCGCCTGTAGTTCCAGCTACTTGGAAGGCTGAGGCGAAAGGATCGGTTGGAGCTCAGTAGGTCGAGGCTACGGTGGCCGGGAGTGGCCACTGCACTCCAGTCTGGGCGACAGAGTGAGACTCCAACTCAATATATATATATATATTGAATATATATTCAATATATATATTCAATATATATATTCAACTCAATAAATATATATATATATATTTGGTAGAATCAAAAAAATATATACATATATTTGGTAGAATCTATATATATATATATATATATTTGGTAGAATCATAAAATGAATTTCATGTGAGTGAAGTGGTCTAAGAAAAACATTTACTAATCCCAGACATTTTTTATTTTTGACAAAAGTTGTTGAAAAATATTACAGATGCTCCTTGACTTATGATGAGGTTACATCTCAACAAAGTCATCATAAAATGAAAAATCCTAACTAGAACCATGGACCATCTGAATACTGTTCCCTTCATATTCTTGTCTTCACAAGTGAAATAATAACTTAATCCTTAGTCATTAGAATTTGAAACATACAGAGTAGTAGTTAAAAGCATAGTCTTCAAAGTTCAGACTTCGGTTTAAGTTCTAGTTCCATCAGTTATAATCCCTGTGGCTTTGAGAAAGTTATTTCACCTCTCTGATACTTACTTTTCTCACCAATTTTACTCATTCCTCCAACTATAACATCCCTCAAGCCTTCTTTTAGACCCAGACAAGCGTCTACAATGCCTGCTTAACTGGTATGCAGAAACCTGTATATTTTTTCTGGGACTTCAAACCCACATAACCCCAAAGCCAAATGCTACTTTGGTCCAAGTCACACCTACTGGCCAAGGTCGGACATCACAGAGCATTCTCTCACAGCTCCCTCAATATCCACCCCTGAAGCATGACGCTGCTTCTCCTATGGTGTCTCCCTTACCCCTCCCCCTGCCTGAAATAGTCCAAACCTCATCCTTTGTCACCCATCTCTGATGCCATATCCCTGTTCCCCTCCCTTCAACCCATTTTCCTTTACCAGACCTAGCTTTCCAAAACACAGGTATGGCCAGTGATATTTCTGCTTAAAAAGTAGTATTTATTTTTCTTCAGATTACCAAAACAATACTTGTTCATTATCTGTAAATCACAGGGCTATAACTAAACTAATTGCTAACCGTCCTAGTATCCACAATATGATAATGTATTTCCCCTCAATTTTGACCTAGATATATTTCACATAATTTGAGATCATCTTTTCATAAGCATCTTCCCTATCATTAAAAACTCTGTAAAATATCATTTAACAGGGACAAACTACTTCATCATACAGTTCTATCAAAATGAATTAATCATTCCTTTAATTGTTTTCAGTATTGAATATACTGTGGAAAACATCATTAGTCATGCATCTTTGCCTATACTTCACAAATTAAATTCTTAGGACACAGTACCTAAGTACCAGGAGTAAAATTACTAGGCATTGTAGCATGCCTGTAGTCCCAGCTACTCAGGAGGATGAGGTGAGAGAATCATTTCAGCACAGGAGTTCGAAGCCACCCTGGGCAACATAGCAAGATTCCACCTCTTACAAAAAACATAACAAAACAAACCTGTCAATAAAATCTGCCCTACTTGTCTGCCTGTAAAGGCTGTGGCTATTTAAGATCAATTTTACTTAAGGCTAGCAGCTACCACTTGTACTGGAGAATCGTTAGGGTTACTGAGCCTGGAGCAAGATTTAGCAAGCTGCCAACTAGCAGTTAGAATCATCAGCCCCAGCAACTTCCTGTTTATGACTCATACTTGAAACCACTAGTTGTTCCCTCCACCTGTGTCTGTCCTGAGTGAAGTGCAGCAGGACTCCCAAATCATCAGTCAGTGTGTCTGACAGAGGACGGCCACCATACTCCCCTCAAAGCCACTTTCATGTATGACACATAACCTACATTTTTAGTCAGAATATTCCAAACCTTCTAAATTTGGTGAGACATATCCAGTTTTTTTTCATAATGTAATTACAGACACAGAAGTTTAATTGTATTTATAAAGGTTAATAGGCTGTATCTAAAAAACAAGCCCTCAAAGCTATAGAGAAAATAAAAAATAAATTCAGTAAGAATGTTTACCAAAAATGTCTTTACCTTCTTTCTTTTTTTTTTTGAGTTGGATTCTCACTCTGTCGCCCAGACTGGAGTGCAGTGACACACTCCGGGCCACCACAGCCTTGACCTGCTGGGCTCCAGCGATCCTTCCGCCTCAGCCTTCCAAGTAACTGGAACTACAGGCACATGCTACCACACCTGGCTAATTTTTGGATTTATTGTAGAGATGAGGTCCCACCAAGTTATCCAGGCGGGTCTTGAACCCACAGGCTCAGGCAATCCACTCACCTCAGCCTCCCAAAGCACGGGATTACAGGCTGAGTCACCGAGCCTGGCTTAAATTTTTTTTTTTTTTTTTAATTTTTAGAGGTAGAGTCTCACTCTGTGGCCCAGGCTAAAGTACAGTGGCACAACCATAGCTCACTGTAATCTTGACCTCCTGGACTTAAGTGATGCTCCTGCCTCAGCCTCCCGAGTAGCTGGGATCATAGGCACATCCCACTGTACTTATACTTAAAAAATAAAAATTAAAAAAAGGAACAGTTATTTTAATTTTAATTAAAAATAAATAAACTTTAAAATTCAGTATATCAGTCTAACTAGCTACATTTCAATGCTCAGCAGCCACGTGTGAGGGCTACCACATTAGACAGAATACCACAGAAACTTCTACTGAACAATGCTGCTGTACAGTTTAAAAGTTGTAAACTGCAAATAAAATTATCTTTAAAATATAGGTTTTTACTACCAAAGATGAACTTCTGTTGAGTCTAAGAATCCAAAGACCTCCAAAATATGTTAATAGCCATGTCAAAATATTAAATCTATTTCTTAATGAGATAAAATTATATCCATCTCTGAAGCATTTAGGGAACTATCATATTTACATACTTTTTAATACACAAAATAAAATATTTTATGCTTCATTTTAAAAAAAACATTGCATATGTGTTCACAGAAGAAGCAAAACTCATGTTTTAAAAAGATATCATTGGGCACAGTGGCGCATGCCTAAATTCCACACTTTGGGAAGCTAAGGCAGGAGGACTGCTTGAACTCAGGAGTTTAAAGACCAGCCTAGGCAACATAGTGAGACCTCATCTCTATGAAAAATCAAAAAATTAGCCAGGCATGGCCGTGGGCACCTGTAGTCCCAGCTTCTCAGGAGGCTGAGGTGGAAGGATAGCCTAAGCCCAGGAGGTCAAGACTGCAGTGAGTTGTGATCGTGCCACTGCATTTCAGCTTGAGAGACAGAATGAGAATTTTTTAAAATAGTAAGTTCTTGCTCTTTAGATATAATGGGTTCAAAGACAGTATGTAGAAAAGAGATTCAAAACACCTTTTTTGGTTTTTTTGTTTTTTTACTTTAGAGTCAAACTGATATACACAGTTATATAAAATTCTTATATGGATAAATTTTAGTTTCTGCTGTACTAACTGTAACTACTGCTCTCAGAAGTAATGGTCTCTTTGCCATCTTTTTACTGTGGAATTGAAGCTACAATGACAATGGTACAGATACCAACAGCTATTTTAAAAGGTTGGCCCGAGAGAGCAAGTGAATGGCAGTGAGGTCAGTTCAACAGACAAAGCACACAAAACGTTAGAGGGACACTGTTGCTTTAAAAAGGTCATCCTTTTTTCTTTTCTTTCCTTTTTTTTTTTTGCTAATATAAAGTTTAGACATCTGAGTCAGTATGGTAATGCATGTCTGTAACACTTGCTTCTTGTCTATAATCCCAGCTACTTAAGAGACAGAGGAGGGAGGATCATCTGAGCCCAGGAGTTCAAGACCAACCTGGGCAAAAGAGTGAGAGCCCATCTCAAAAAAAAAAAAAGTTAAAATTAAATATGGGATGAAAAATTTTAAAATATAATTTAAAAATCTAGACTTCTAGATAGCTTATTTTTGTCATACCAAGTATATAGCCTCAATCTTTGCTATGGCAGAGGTCTCTCTCCCTCCACACTGCCCCCTCCACATAAGAGGGGGAGCACAAGGATAAAATTATAAAGGCAGGTTACATGACCACAACGTAGGAATAAGTCTTGGTTAGATTAAACTACTGTAACATTGAGGCTAAGAGCTGAGAAATACCAAACAATCATATACAGGACTACAGATCTAAACATACTTTCAAGTAAGAACATTTACCAAAGCACTGCTCGTGTGCAGCTACACGCAGCAGGGCACGGGGGTAAAAGAAGCAGCAAAGCCGAGTCACTATCCCAGGAATCTAGTCCAGGAGTCAAGGCAAAAACCACACAACAGCTTTTAAGTTCTAAGAAGTTTTGATGAAAATGAGGACTTGGCTGGGCTCAGTGGTTCAGCCTGTAATCCCAGTACTTTGGGAGGCCGAGGTGAGTGGATTGCCTGAGCCTGCGGGTTCAAGAACCGCCTGGGCAACTTGGCGAGACCTCATCTCTACAATAAATAAAAAAAAATTAGCTGGGCGTGGTAGCGCGCCTGTAATTCCAGCTACTTGGAAGGCTGAGGCTGAAGGATCACCGGAGCCCAGCAAGTCGAGGCTGCAGTGGCCAGGAGCAGCCACTGCACTCCAGTCTGGGTGACAAAGTAAGACTCCAATTAAAAAAGAAAAAGAAAAAAACAAGGACTTAGTGATAGAGAAAGGTTTCAAGGGAATGTGGATCAAACTGGGTCTAACAGGTAGAATCTAGACAGTAGTAGGGAAGACATTTTGTACAGAAAAGTACCTCTTCTAGCCTTAAAGCACTAAGGCAGGAATGAACGAGGTCTGTCAGCTGGACACTGCTGTGCTCAATCTGAGCTAAGCAAGAATATCTCAGAATAAGATGGACCAAACTACAGATCCTTTAATAAAAGAAAAAGGAACAAATGAAAATGATACTTAGGAAGATCTTGAAGGGTGTGGAAAGCTTGACAGACTTGAGGATTGGAGCATTTCAGGCAAAGGGAGCAGTAACTAAAGCAAAGGTCAAGCCACAGCTGTGCCACACTAGCTGGGAAGCAGCACAGCATACATGGAACACAACAAACTCAGCTGCAAAAATGGTGGAGACTAACACTGGAGACCATAACTTTCAGGATCTGAAGTAGTCAGAAAAGCAAGTGAGTCGCAGATGGGGAATAGGGAGATGACAAAACCACACATGTGGTTTTTAGGAGGACTGCTCTGGCACACTTAAGCAGGTGAATAGAGAAACACAAAAGCTAAAAAGATCTGCCCAGATTTCTTTTCCTATAAAATACATATACCAATGAGGTACCCTTGCTTTACTTTTCACATTTATATCCTTTTTTTTTTTTTTTTTTGAGTTGGAGTTTCACTCCGTTGCCCAGACTGGAGTGCAGTGGCCGTTCCCGGTCACCGCAGCCTCGACCCACTGGGCTCTGGTGATCCTTCCACCTCAGCCTTCCGAGTAGCCGGAATTACAGGCGTGCGCTACCACGCCCAGCTTGATTTTTATTTATTGTAGAGATAAGGTCTTGCCAAGTTGCCCAGGCAGGTCTCGAACCCGTGGGCTCAGGCAATCCACTCACCTCAGCCTCCCAAAGGCGTGGGATTACAGGCTGAGCCACCGAGCCCAGCTATATCCATTTTTTAAAAAACCATATATATAGATAAAGGTACACTGAAATAGGCATTCATATGGTACTGATAAAAGTAAACTGCTAAAATAGCTGGGCAATATATAGCAAAAATCTTTAAAATGATCATAGCTTGTCACTTTCTTAGGAATTTACTTATGAAAAATAACCCAAACATTTTTCACTTAAAAACATACACAATGATTATCAAAAGTCACTATTTATAGCAGCAAATCTATTACAAGGCTCTATGAATTCAACATTCTTGAATTCATTAAAAATAAATTTCATTGTTAAAGTATGCAAAGAATGTTTAATAAAGCCATAAAACAAAAATGATAATAAAAAATTATATTTAAAAGACTTTGATTCAAATAACTGTAATCTAAATCTCAGAAATAAAGAAGTTACAAAAGGAAGTAAAAATAATTATAACACAAAAATGTTAACAGTGAAATTGCCCTTAATAAAATTAGACCCTTTTCAAATCTCTCTCCCTATCTTTAAAAAAAAGACATCTGTTTAACAGAGTCATGGATCAATTAATAATCTTTCACTGAAACTAATCCATCTGTCAAAGAATGCAGATATAAGACAATAAAACTGAAAAGCTTACAAAATACATAAGCTTTCATGGTGACAATAAAATCAACATTAACCTTCATAATAGTCAAGGCTACCAACAAATTAAGAACCCAGCAGACCAACTAACAACTGTAGAACACCAGTATACTGGCAGGCTCTCTGAAAGAAAACTACTTGCATATGTGAGAACCAGGGTAGACCACTGGGAAAAGAGACGATGCCCTCAACTACTATGACAAGACAGGGCCCCTTTATAATTCCTGTAAAATAAAACAGCAAATAAGAAATACATTTTTTTTGAGAAATATTACACCAGAAATAACAAATGGGTCATTCCTTTTGTTCATTCTACCAACTAGCTCACAGACGCAACAATGATAAATTTTGTTAAGTATAAGATAAAATTAATCTTATTGTAATAATTAACATTTACTGCTATATCCAAATAAGGCCCAATTAAATCTTTTTTCACTACCTATACAAAACTTAGGTCCCTATTTTAAGCAGATTCACATTAAGAATGTTTTTGCTACACAAGTTCTAGCTAGGTAAATGTGACTGTCTTTTAGTAATTTCCGTCATATAAGAGGAAAAAAATAAGAAAAAGACTGCAAAAATTTATACCATTAAACACCACTGGGAAATGAGATTGTGAGTGATTTTTCTTTTCAAACAAAAGGATAGAATTAAACAAATATTATTTAAGACAATGCAAATATATTGGGTAGCAAATACGATTTTTAAAACATATACTAATATTTCATCAACAAATTATTATTGTTTTTCAATCTACACAAGAGATCATTAGAGAAAATTCCTCTAACTCATTTAAGAAATATTTCCCGGATCCCTATGTGTGCTTGCCAAACACAGTGAAGACAAAATTTAATAACAGTATAAGCTGCTGCTTACTATGCACCATTGCATTCAATCCATAAAATAATACAATAAACTAATTATTATCATCCATTTTCTGAAGGCAGAGAGATTAAGTAACATGCCCAAGGTTATAAAACTAAATAGTAAGCAAGTCATCCTTCAAACCAAGACTGTCTGCAAATTCCATGATCTTAACCACTTAGCTATGTAGCTATGTACTGCCCTAAAGAGGCAGCCTTAAAATAACTCACACCCTACAAGGCTGAGGCAGAAGGATCGTCTGAGCTCAGCAGGTCGAGGCTGCGGTGGCTGTGAGCATGCCAATGCACTCTAGCCTGGGCAATAGAGTGAGACTCCAACTCAAAACAAAAAACTCACACATTAGTATAAGAAATAAAGCAGCAGGAGCCGGGCTCAGTGGCTCAGCCTGTAATCCCACGCCTTTGGGAGGCTGAGGTGAGTGGAATGCCTGAGCCCACAGGTTCGAGACCCGCCTGGGCAGCGAGACCTCATCTCTACAATAAATCAAAAAATCAGCTGGGCATGGTAAGCGCATGCCTGTAATTCCGGCTACTTGGAAGGCTGAGGCGGAAGGATCGCCGGAGTCCAGCAGGTCGAGGCTGCGGTGGCCAGGAGCGGCCACTGCACTCCAGTCTGGACGACAGAGTGAGACTCCAACTCAAAAAAAAAAAAAAAAAAAAAGAAAGAAAGCAGCAGGCAGAAAGGACGAAAGCAGTGAAGAGAGATGTGCTGACAGAGAAAGCAGAAGAAGGTATTCTTAACCTAGGGTTGGTTAAAAAAAAAAAAGCATCAGAGACTCACAGACATGGGAGACGGTAACAGCATTTCAAAGAAAACAAGAATTCCTCAAGAAGGAGAAAGAGCTGGTGGACCACTCCAGGCAGAGAGGACAAAGTAGTTTTTAGGAAACTACAAATATTATTTTGCAGTTGCCTCCCCCCAAAATGTTGTGAATTTTTAGGAATAGAGATAAAATTGTCAAATGTTTACTTGTAATATTTAACTTTTAACTTAAGTAAATACATATCTAAATTCACATTACAGAATATTATTTAGAAAAATTGTTTTTCCATTGTTATGTAGCAAGTTGATTTCAAATGCTTCATCACACGCACCTTTATCACCACTGTACTCATTAGAAGCCACTTTTTTTTTTTTGAGTTGGAGTCTCTGTCACCCAGACTGCAGTGCAGTGGCCGCTCCCGGCCACCGCAGCCTCGAACTGCTGGGCTCCGGCGATCCTTCCGCCTCAGCCTTCCGAGTAGCCAGAATTACAGGCACGCGCTACCACGCCCGGCTGATTTTTTGATTTATTGTAGAGATGAGGTCTCACTGCCCAGGCGGGTCTCAAACCCACGGGCTCAGGCAATCCACTCACCTCAGCCTCCCAAAGGTGCGGGATTACAGGCTGAGCCATCAACCCCTAAAGAAGCCACTTCTTTAGTCTAAAGTCAATTTTCTGAAAGACAGCATCTTTACATCCAAGGTGTCTGAAATAGGGATGGATAGGTGAATGTGTGTATGTGTGTTTTAAATATATATGATACAGTCATGGGAACTGTTTTCCCAAGTCAAAAATAACTATTCATTCAGGTAACTTAGCTTTTCCACTTTGTTTTATACACATTCTCGTTCTTTCTCTCCCTCTCCCTCTCACCCCCACTCACCCCCCATTCTCCATATCACAATCACTTTTTTTTTTTGCTTTCTTGTGTGACCTGTAAAAAACATTAGAAAGACATTCAACACTTGCAACTGTGAGAAATAATTACAAAATCCATGTTAGCATGCCTTTGACTTTTTGCTATTTCAACTAGGTGAATTCTAAATATATCTAAACTAGCAAAGATTGAAATCATTTAAATTGGCCAGCACAAAGAATTCTTTGCCATTCAAAATAAAGGCATTAGGCCAGGTGGTTTGTAAACCCAGCACTTTGGGAGGCTGAGGCAAGAGAACTGCCTAAGCCTACGGGTTCAAGACCACCCTGGGCAACTTGGCAAGACCTTGTCTCTACGATAAGTCAAAAATTAGCTGGATGTGGTGGTGCATGCCTGTGGTTCCAGCTACTTGGAAGGCTGAGGCGGAAGGGTCACCTGAGTCCAGCAGGTCGAGGCTGCGGTGGCCATGTGTGCCACTGCACTGTAGTATGGGCAACAGAATGAGACTCTGACTCAAAAAATGAATAAATAAAATAAAGACATTGCAATAGTTCCCCACTGACATGAGAAATGCTGTATAGCACTATGCTCTGGAGGATAATTTCTTAGAAGGGTCAAAAAAAAAAGAAGAAGAAAAGGGCAACCCCTTCAGGTCCCCTCCCACTGTGGGAGCTTTTCTATCCTCTTAATAAATCCTGCTGTAATGCAGCTGGTACTGTGTTAGCTGGGTACCTAGGCTAACTTTGTTGGACTTACGAACAAGTTGGATTTACTAATGTGCCAATGGAACAGAACTCATTCATATAAAGGGGACTTGACTGTATTTCATGTATTCTGATATGTGCTTTTCTCATACTTATAATTTCTTTTTTTCTGTGAGGATAGATTTTTTTTTTTTTTTTTTGAGTTGGAGTCTCACTCTGTCACCCAGACTGGAGTGCAGTGGCCGCTCCCGGCCACCGCAGCCTCGACCTGCTGGGCTCCGGCGATCCTTCCGCCTCAGCCTTCCAAGTAGCCGGAATTACAGGCATGCGCTACCACGCCCGGCTGATTTTTTGATTTATTGTAGAGATGAGGTCTCGCTGCCCAGGCGGGTCTCGAACCCGCGGGCTCAGGCAATCCACTCACCTCAGCCTCCCAAAGGCGCGGGATTACAGGCTGAGCCACCGAGCCCGGCTGAAGGATAGATTTATTTGGCTTTATTTTCTTTGGGTAATTCACAATTATAACTTCTGATAACAGAATGTATCTTTCAATCAATGATTGCATCATAATTTAATTGGGAATGATTTTTCTTTCTTAATGGTATAGAAAATGATGTGAATTATAATTTACAGTTAATTCACTGAAATCCAATATTATTGCTTTTGATACAACAATACTGTAATGTGAGATAGTAAGTTTTATTCCCATTTTACAGATAAGGAAATAGATTTCAGGACAGTATAAGCAATCAGGCCCAAGAAGAGAAACTCCAAAAATTCTGACAGATAAAACGAACATCATTCCCCTATATAACACTAATTGCAACAATGAGCTGTACTGTAGTTCACTTAATGAGAGAAGGAAAGAAGATGGGGGCCAGACAGTACACCCCAACACAACCACCACAGGAACAAACAAGAGTCCATGAGCACCAGGTATTAAATACCCAATTTAAACAATCAAGATGAAGTGTTTCAAGATTTTTATTAAGAAACTAAAAATAAAAACTGCCTAAAAACTGCCAAATGAACCACCTCCACAAATGTGGAGACAGAACAGCAATATGGAAACACTGTTTCATACAGTACTGCAAGGCACAGAAAATGACATCACGTCTCCCAAGAGACAGAAGCTGGTTTAAGGGTTTACTTTAAATTACAGCAGGTGATACCATGCAGTCAGGTTTGTGCCAAGGTGGGCACTAGGCCTGGAGAGTGGCCAGAACACCCTACCACCAGCTTTCTGAGAGCCTACCAGAAACCCAATACTTGCAAAGCAGCATCAAATAGAAACGACTCTCAAAAACCATAAACTTAGCTTCTGATCAGACATGGTTTGGAAAGGTGTTAGTTTCTGAAATATCATTCTGTGGGCTGTCAAATGATTTTTTTAATTTTAAAAATTAAAGGAAAAATTAGAATAGAAAATGTGACCAATATTATTTGTCATAACATCCTGCATATTCCCACTCTCTACTGCAAGTCTACTAATAAAAGATCTATTAAATTATGCAATCTTCTCAGCACAGTCTGAAAATCATGCTCAATGAAATATTCTAATTCCTAGGAGAAGAATTTGCAAATATTCTTGTTCATCAAATACATCTTCCTCACTAAAACAACTCAAAGCTCAGAGTAGTGAACAGTCTATGCTGATAATTCTTCTGGGGCCTCAAAAGTTTTCTTCTCTGAAAGAATCTCTATAATACTATTTAAATCTCACATTCAACTTCTCACTAGAAATGAAAAACAAACTTAGAAGAAGTCACAAAGCTTTCTCTGTGGCTATCATACATGCTTTAAAACTTGAGTACATTGACTCAGGTAAACAAAGAGGTATCATAAAGACTGCATAAGGATGGGGTTCACAACCAGCCATGAGACATTGATGCTCTGTTACAGCCACACATAAGGAAGCACTGTCCAGGGCAATTAACATAAGATATTTCTATTTTTCCTACTTGGCTTAAGCTTCATTGTAAAATGACTTGGACTCAATGAGAAAACATTTGAATGTTTATAAACAGGCAATAAAAGCAGCAGAACATTCTGACAATTACAGCACTAAAAAAAAGCTACAGTATTATTAAGTCTGACACAACTCATAAGGCAAGGCATACATCTAATCAACTCCTCTGACAAAATAACTATCTATGCCTACCCACCACCACCCCTCCCAATCACACAAATGACAAAAGTTTCTAAGTAAGGGCTGAATCATGCAGGTTAAACAACAGCAAAGCAACACTACTTGGGATTACCAGCTAGCGGCAATTAATCATTTTCAAGTCAAGGCAAATTCCCCTTTAAAGGTGAAGCTTGCCTCATTCAAATTATTATTATTATTCTCATCCCTTGGATGTGAACAGATGCTAAGAAAGGTTCAGACAGGAGTCAATAGAAAGCACTACTTCCTACTCCAGAAGCCTGGCATCCAAGGCAAAGGCTCACAGTCTAGGCTCAGCCTAGAACAGTCCCACAGGTGGGTATGACTCTTGGAAGAAGTAACTCAAGGTCACGGTCAGCAAAACCACAGGTGAAATTCATAGTGAAGATGGAAGGGCCCAGCTGCAGTGGCAGGGCATGTCCAGCTGCCATGATCCCAAGACTAATCCAGTGGCCTGCCCGTAGCTGCTGCCTCTCTTGTTCCCCAGGTTTTTTGATCCCACCACCAGCTTCAATTACGCAGCAAATCATGTTTTGAGTTAAAATAGTCAAAGTCAGCTGGTACTGTTTGGAACCCAGAAGCCTGACTGACAGGCTGAATTCGCCATTACATAGTCTTAATTTTACTTTTGTTAAAATTAAACAATGTTTGAAAATCTGTTGTGCAGTTGTTTTGTTTTGGTTTCAATAAAATCATTTTGTTCAGCAGAAGCAAGCACAATGAAGAAAGTAACACATTTATAATTCCACCACCTGGATAGAAACAACCACAACCATTTTGAAGCACACCCTTCCGAGTTATCTTCCACAGTGGGTATTCTGGCACAAGAGAACAAAGCATAGGGGCAGTAAGCACACTTGAGATCTAGGAAGTCATTACACCAGGGCAACCATGCAACACACTTCTGAGAGTGAAGGGGCTTCTTCCCTCCTTCCCTTATTAATAAGCAAGCCAAGAAAACATGAATCAGAGCTGTCCCAGCAAACCAGTGTGTATAGCTGCCCTACATATCTGAATAGGAAACCCTGATCAGGAAACCCTGTTTTAGAAGCAGTCCCACTCATCATAAGAGGCTATGAACTATAAACTCTTCTTACTTGACACAGTTTACTTTTATCAGTTGTTAAAAAGAGGAACAAAAAGATAAACTTCCCTAAATTCTAATCAATCCAAATTTTTTTAAAAGTTTTCAAACAAAAACTATAATGTAAGATCAAAAAGTACAAAATATAGATATCATTCCTTTCTTATTAAGTTAGAAAAAACATTGTTATAATTTATCTTTGCACAGGAAGCCACTCAATAAAAAATAGACAGAATAAAGAACTTTTTTCTTAAATTAGCAAGGTACTATTGCAGCAGTTACATCTGGTTCTTCTCCATCAAAATAATACACCTTTGTTTTCTTCTCCTATAATTGGGTCAGAGCCCTTAAGAAGGCTGGACGGGGGGAAACTGCCTGAAAATCAAAACATAGTGTTTCAAACATACTCCTAAGAAGCTGACAAGATGTGATGGGATGAAAGCAAAAAATGAAAACATAATTAACAAAAATCTAGTTAGAGCCAGATTTAGGAACAGTACTCTAAAGCATAAAGCAACAACAGAAGAACTATTAAGTATGGAAAATGAGAGTACAGATTTGAAAACAAAGAGACATGGTAAGAATGAGAAAGCCAGTCCCCTGCCATTTCTCCCCCTTTTTAAACTAGGGTTTTGCTTGGTAGCAGTTTTGCTTTTGGTTTTCTGCATCACTCAGAAACTGATCCTTAACCACAGGCTATTTTCTTATCTCTTTTCTCATAATATTATTTTCTGAAGGCACATCCTGCTGAAATGCCCCATATCCACTGATCAAATTTAATTTATAGCAGGAGAACCTCTAGATCAAATACACTGGGCGCAGCATAAAAGGTCTGTCTTAGTCCATTTGGGTTTCTATAACAAAATACCACAGTCTGGATCACTTATAAATAACAGAAATTTATATCTCACAGTTCTGGAAACTGGAAGGCCAAGACCAAGGTGCTGGCAGATTCAGTGTCTAGTGAGGGCCCATTTCCTAGCTGACATGTGAGGTCTTCCAGTTGTGCCCTCGCATAGTGGAAGGGGTGAAGGGTCTTTCTCAGAGAAGGCCTCTTTTATAAGGGCACCAACATAATCATGAGAACTAAACCCTCATGGTCTAATCACTGCCCCCAAATCCCACCTCCTAATACCATCACATTGGAGGTTAAGATTTCAACATATGGATTTTGGGGAATACAAACATTCAGAACATAGCAAGGTCAAAAGTAAACTTTCTATAAACTTATTTTTTATCCTTTTACAGACAATGATAAAATAATTCTTTTATCTGGAGGCAGATGGAAGGAATGTACATTAAAACATTTCTTTAAACTTAGTCCCAGGAATGTAGAAAAGGTATAGAAATCATGTGAGGTAACATGCATTATTGCCTGGTTTATAATGTTCTCTGCACATAAACCCTCTTTGGACAGAAATTTAAGAGGGAGAAGGCAGAGAACAGATTTCTTTTTTTTTTTTTCTATTTTAAAGTCTAAACATAGATTATCTATAGTTTCAGAAAGTACAAGGTGAGCTAACAGCTAACCTTTGAATCTCACTTGACTCTAAAAATGGAAAGATTTCTGGGTGATAATAATACTACCTTGAAATGGCAATTCTTAAAATACACTTTTTTCCATATAATGTTGTATTTCAAATATGCTCTTGATTTATTTTGAGTCTTTAATTTCCACATATGAAAATATCTACCCAGTATGTACTAAAGCATTTAATTTACTAAATATTAACCAAAGTGTTAAAGCTGCTTAAATTAAAGTAATCTTGGCAGTACTATTTCAGTTCACAACCTGCAATGCTTTAATCTTTATTATCATTTTGTTTGTTTGCCTTCTAAAGAATGTTCAAGAACAAAACTGGAGGGAAGGATTTAAAGGCAAAAAGATGTAAGAACTCTAAGTGAAAGCACAGAAATAATATCAGAATACAAAATAAGTTAACTTTAAAAAGGATTGCATGGTAAGGAAAGGATGTAAACTTCTTTTTAAATTTTGCTTCTAAAGAACTCTAATTTTAATACCAAAATTAGATAGTGACATATTGAGGTATAATAGAACTGTTAAGCTAAATTTAGACATTCCTTCTTTAAAGCATCCACCAGTTCCTAGACCATTTATTGAATAGATATCTTGTACTAAACACTTTATGTACATGTTTTCAGTTAAATCTCATAATTGGTATGCATTACTATGTCTGCTTTAAACAAACAGAGAAACTGGGAACTAGGGAAGGTTACTTATTTGTCCAAGGTCAACAACGCAATTTAGTGACCAAGTTCATTTGAAAAGCTGCCCTGACTCCAAAGCATGTGATAATTTATCTATCAAGTTGCTTCTCATATCACCCACCACCTCTTCAGCATCCACTTTTTCTGCACTGTCCCCTTAAGTCCTCACAACTTTATGTGAGGTGGGCATTATCATCTTTAATTTAAGATTATGAAAACTACGACAAAGAGATTCGTTAGCTTGCCAGGACTTAGCCTCTGGTTCATGGCTCCAAAGCCTACACATTCGTTCAGATATATCATGCTGTTTTCAGGTCTAACACTCTATAAATCTAGCATCATAAGATGATCTCACCCTTTACAGGAAACAATGATTCTGTGCCAGCAGATCAAGTCAGACATAATCTTTCATTACCATTGCAACTCTCATCTTTCTCCCTTCACACACCTCCATCTTCTCGCTCAGCAAAATGACCAGACAACTTCTTATGGACTTGCATTACTATCAGTCACTCCCTATACCACCACTACAGAGGACCATAAATGCTGAAAGAAATTAGGAGGAAATCTTCCTGCCAAGAAAATGTTGGGGCCACTGTCATAGTCTGCCATACTCTGCCTGATAACCTTACTCCAAGCCCATGGACCAGGTCAAGGTTGGTATTTTTTTTTTAAATAAAAATGTAAATATTTTCCACTTTCATGTCTGTCTCGTGTCATTATCAGCTGGTTGATGACAGGCAACATTTTGAGGTCTGCTATTTCAACTATAAAACTTTAAAGCTCTATGTTATGTGATATACATCCCCTCCCACTTCTTTTGCCTGCTTATGATGAAGAACCTAGAATTTTATTGGCAGAGGTAGATAAAACCCCACAGTAAGTAAAGCAAAGTAGTCATTATTATTAGGCTCTACTGTACATACACAGACCTACTCACAGGCATACACACTCAAAGTCCAATCCGAAACAAGCAACAAAAAACAATCTAGAGCTTATGCTTTGCCAACCTAAATGAATCATCTATTTTTAGGTCACATCCACTCAAGAGCCTAGGCAGATCTACAGCATCCAACTGAACTGGGCCCACCAGTGAGTCTTGAGGCAAGCCAGATCTCCAATTCTTAAGAGTAACCTCTGCCTTGACTACAGCTATAAATTGAACGTGAGAATGAAAAGCTATGAAAGCCTAAAGCTTGTCAAAGAAGTAGCATTTCAAATATAAATCTACTTCATCGTTTTATTTATTCTGGGTAGATAGGGAAGCCAGGGCTCAAAAAGCCTGAATATCTACAGTCCAGTCTTTAATTCCCTAAATATAGAGGATAACATTTCACAGTTGAGGACCCTGAGACAGAATCAAAGGTGGCAAGACTAAAATTAAAATCCTAAAGTCACTTGAAAAACAACCTTAAACAATGAATGGTGAATTTAGTGCTGTGAAGAAAGTTGAGAATTTTAACAGACTCTGAATTTGTGGCAAGGCCAAAAAAATTTAAATTTCAGTTATAAAGATTATATTATCTCTAAATCTCAGCATATTAATAAATAGTTGCAGTTAATAGAGTCCCTAAATTTAAACGTGAGATCTGGTAAACATAAAATTTTATCAGTAATTGTAGACTCTGCCTATAATTCTGACTGCTAGCATCCGTAAGAGGAAAGGGAAAGGGCATCAGTCAAACAGGTGACTCTGCAATTAACTGACTGGGTGTGTCCCCAGGGCCCAGAGCTTGAGGACAATTCAAACACAAGTGGATACTTCTAGAAGGAAAGAGAAGTACCAGAAAGAAGCCACTGGGGTTGAAGAGTTCACCCTGCTCCCAGCTGACCACACTACCATGTGAGCTGGAGACTCCACTGATGCAGTGGGAGAACAGGGAGGTTGGGTAAAACAGCCTCAAGAAGAAATACTCACAAAGCTGTTCAGAAGAAAGGAAAAGAAGATACTGTCCAACACTTTCTAATGAAAATACAAAAATTTTTTTCTTAGAGAATACTTCCTTACCAATTGAAAATTGAAATGAAAAAATGAAAATGAAAATCTTAATCTTAATTCAAGTAAACGTCTGTGTCTACTACATGGGCCAAAGACACCAGAAATGCGAAGATAAGACAATTAAAGCTCCTTTCTCTCAGGCCAGCGGGTGATGGGCACTGTTAGTGCAGAATATAAACATGGTTCTAGAAGGCAGCGGAGCCATCTGCAGGAGGTTGGGAGGGGCAGTCCACAAGGGAGATGGTATCTGCATGGTGAGGTCCGGGCAGAGGAAGGGCATGTTACAAAGATATGAAGGGTAAAGAGCCAGAGATGAGGAGCACCAGAGGGTAAATGACCTTTAGCTAAACTGACGAGTCTCTCTTAGGGATGTAGTCCTGGAGATGATGTGAAGGGTAGAAGAAGAAAGGGAGAGGCTAACGGCAGTCAGAAAAGAGACTAAGCAACATTAGAGGCCGAAAGGGAGGAATGGCTACATAAAAGCAGGACATTAATTAAGTTCAGATGGGAGATGAATTTAGGAAGAATTTCTGTAGAGGAACCAGTAAGGTCCAGTGACCAGCTCTATGTGGACTATAAGGAAAAATGAGGAGATACACTAATTTAGGTTTTTGCATTTCTAGATACTGGTTTTTTTTTTTTAAAGGAGACTGTCTTGCTCTGTCGCTCAGGCTGGAATGCAGAGGTGCAATCACAGCTTATTGTGTGGCCTTGAACTTCTGGGCTCACGTGATCCTCCTGTCTCGGCCCCCTGGGGAGCAGCTGGAACTACAGGTGCATGCCACGATGCCCAGCCAGAAACACTTTTAAAAATTAAAATGAGCAGAGTGACAAAATCTTAGAGACAGAAGGTCACCTCCCAGTCACCGCAAAACAGGGAAAAGCCTGTGAGGCCCACTGTTGTAGAGGCTGGCAATTAAGAAGTAACATGAGCCAGAAGTATGGCAGACAGATGATAATGGCTCTACAGCCACTACAAAGAAGAGTTTAAAGGTTACATACACGCATCAGCAAAAATCCTCTCTGTTTTTTGGGATAAGATTAGGGAATTTTCTCCATCCTTACATAAACTTCACAAAGTTTCCCAGTGACTTCTACTTTCTTTCAAAGATATTTATCATGCTCATTTCAACCCACAGAGGCAAGACACACACAGGACACTTTTGTGACTGACCCCGATACCCTTAGGACAGTCATAAACCGAAAGGTTTATTTACTCCCTCTCTTTAGCCCTGCAACCACATTTTACAAGAAAGAAAAGTGAATGAAGCACATATTGACTATATAGCCTATCAGTATGGTCAGGAAGGATTAGACAAGATAACGAGTTTGGTTTAGGACTGGTTAAATTTGAGAGGTCAACAGACATTTAGGTAGTGATGTAAAGTAGACAGGTGGCCATATACATGTGCAGCTCAGAATGGAGAGCCACAGATATAAATTTGGGAGTCACCAACCCACAGATGGTATTAACACCATGGAAACAGATGAGATCATCTCCAGAGAGAAGGCAGATGGGAAGAGCAAGAGACCTAGGACAGACCCTGAGGAAGGGCCAACAATTGGATAAAGGAGAAACCCACAAAGAAAGGGAGAAGTATTGCTTTTAGTTCTTCATCTTCTTTCCCAATTTCTTCACTAAGCAAGAAAAGAAACCTGTATTAAAGCGCATATATATATATATATATATATATATATATATATATATATATATCTCAGTACCAGATATTTATAAGTAGTAAAGACAATCAACTACATATTTTACCAATTTCAGTAATTGCCAGTTAGTGACAGTAATCTTTCATTTGCTGAGAATTGTCAGGGAAAAAAAAGATTCCACATGAATGACATTTCCAGATAAAAGAAGTTTTCCCTTTATATGAAAGATTCATAACTCAAATGCCTTCAAGAATCAGGTAGGTGAGTGGGAAGCACTAAGACACAGACAGTAAATGCTGGACCCTGGTTCCACCGCAGTGAGCCTGTGCCTCCTAAGGGCATTCAAATTCAGCGCTTTGTGGAAGAAAATTGAGGGCCCTGGTACCTGCACTACCATGTGAGCTAGGACTCAAAACCATGCCTCCATGGGTCTCTAACTATTGCACAAGGCTGTACAATAACAAATGATTCTTATATTTAATATCTCTAAAACCTTTCCTCCTGCCATTAGCCATTGGTCTCTATAGATGAAGTGCTAACAAATTCTGTGCTATAAAAGGCAGCATTTTTTTAAGTGATCGGTTTTGTAGCTCTGAAAATTATTTCCCAGATTCAGTTTTTCTTCATCTATAAAACAGAAATGATGATGCGGCTAGAGGACTAACTGAAAGGGTGCTTGAAAAAAGCTTAGCATCAGTGAAAGGTTAGTCATTAATGAAGAATGAAGAAGAAGAAAAGAATGAGTAAATGATGATGGCCTTTCTTCAAGTCCCTCATTGATCATCAAAATGCCAATAATTGCCTACACAGCTATAAGAATCACCAAAGTGACATATATAACAACAACAAACAAAAAGTTAAACCTTTTGCTGGCTTATTTTGTTGCTCAAAGTTTTTAACCTTTAACTGAACAAAATATGACAATTTAATAGTACCTAACAAAACATGTTAAACTTATTAAAATGAAGAGGTTTAATTCATGGTACTTGAACTGACTATATTGACGACCTTTTTGATCATCTCCTGAAAAGACTGCTATTACTTAAAAAAAGCAGATTTTATCATTCTAAAAAGTCAGAATTACATTTATATTTAAATACTGGTCCCCTTGCCTAAGAAATTACCTAATTCTCGGCCAGGCTCAGTGGCTCAGCCTGTAATTCCAACACTTTGGGAAGCCTAGGTGAGTGAATTGCCTGAGCCCGCAGGTTTGAGACCCTCATGGGCAACCTGGCGAGACATCTTCTTTACAATAAATCAAAAGTTAGCCAGGTGTGACAGTGTGCACCTGTAGCTCCAGCTACTTGGAAGGCTGAGGCAGAAGGATCGCCAGAGCCCAGCAGATTGAGGCTGCGGTGGCCGGGAGCATGACACTATACTCCAGTCTGGGTGACAGAGTGAGACTCCAACTCAAAAAAAAAGAAAGAAAGAAAAAGAAATTATCTAGTTTTTCAGAGAGAAAAGATTTGAAATTAAAAATCCAAATGTTAGACCAGGCTGGACAAGAAAAGAGTAGAAAATAACAAAAATCTGACTTCTGTCCATGTGTGCTACTTATATTTCCTCTGTTTCATGGCCAAGAATGGCACTCCTAATCTCTTTGCCTTCTTGAGGCATATAAATTGAAGTTATTGGAGAAAAGACATGATAGGCATAAACTCCTATTACATGCATGCAGCCTGATACAAGACACCTTGCATTTAAAAACACTCAACATCTTGCTTATCAAACAATCTACTCAGAGGCACATGGGCTTGGAGCTGCATAACAGCTTCAAGAGTACCTTCAAGATACTGACTGGTATGAGGCACTGTTAAGTCAAAAACTTACTGGTTTTCTTACTTACAAAGTGGAAATAGGGCCATCTACACTATATATCTACAAGGACTTTTAAAATAATTAAACAGTGAACAGGAAAATGCTCTGTAAAATGAAAGGCATTTAAGTTATTTCCTCCCTGGCTAGAGCAGAGTTAAAAGAACAGTGTAATTTAAAATAAGAATCCTTGGTTTTCTTAAAGAAAAGAAAGAAGATTGGGCAAATTCCTTTGTATTATGTTCCAAGACATTAAATGCCTGAATTTCAAATACTAGAAGTTATCCGCTTACAATAATCCTAACTTGAATATCAGTTGAATCAATTCAACATTTTGGGCATTAATTTTTCTCATGTATAAAACAAGGGTGGAAGAGGACCTGTTTTAGTCCATACTTCATGCTATACATGCCTGGTCAAAATTAAGCATTAGTTAAATGCTTTTGATTAGTTCATTTAAGTGAATTATTAAAACTAAGTTGTTGCCACACATGGTGGCTCATGCCTATAATCCCAGCTACTTTGGGAGGCTGAGATAGGAAGATCTCTTGAGCCCGGGAGTTCGAAACTAGCCTGGGAAACACGGTGAGACCGTCAACATAAACATACATATATATACATACACACATACACACACACACACACACCACACACACAAATACATACACACAAAATTGAGTTACATTATTCATAAATGCACTTTTACCTTCCCTAATCTTAACCACCATAATCTTAAAGTTAGAGAAAAAAACAGTAATGCTCATAGTATGGTGATTCCTCTTAACATTCTTTTTATCTGCATGTCCTGGAATGATGATGAGACAAGATATATAAATCTTTGATTTCTTCATATGAGTTTTTGTTGCCTATGTGTCTCTCCAAGCACGACCATTTCATTGAGCTAAGTGTTATTCTAGTGTTTAAAAACACACTATTTTGTACCACATACCCTTAAATGCAAACAATGTAAGGCATTATGCCACTGAATCCTCAATAGGAATTTTTAAGTTCAAAACTACAAAAGGCACCAAATCATGTCATGAAACTAGAGCTAGTGCCTCATTTTTTGAAAAAGTTAATTTCAATAGATCTACCTTCTAAACATTTAATTTGAAGAAAGTTCTTAGAAAATGCCTGATCTGCACTAATCTAACAAGCTCTTACAAAAACAAATCCATCATGACTATCTTATCCAAAGAATCAGAAGATCTTTTTGGTTCTCCATAAAATCTGTGATTCCATTAAATAGACGAATGGCTGATAAGGTTTACTGCCATGATACTCCATTTTTGTTGCTAGCTGTTAAATCTTTTCAGCTACTCTGGGTCCAGAATTAATAACCTTATTTTTCTTTGGGAGCTAGGGGGACTGACAAGCAGAGCTAAGCCACCACTAGGGAATGCGGCTGATAGTAGGACAGCAGCAGCAGCAGCTAGTCAAAGGTACACAGCAGTGAAAGCGTGAAATGAGCATGAAATGGATACTGCACAATTCATTACACCCAAACACAATGTCTCCATTTGTTGTTTTGTTTTGTTTGAGTTGAGGACTTGGTCCACCAGGCTGGAGTGCAGTGACATGATCATGGCTCACCACAGGCTCAACCTCCAAGGCTGAGGCGATCCTTCCACCTCAGCCTCCTCAGCCGCTGGGACTATTGACACACACTACCATGCCCAGCTGTTTTGTTTTTTGTAGAGACAAGATCTCACTCTATTGCTTAGGCTGGTCTTGAACTCCTGGGCTCAAGCAATCCTCTAGCCTTGCCCTTCCAGAGTGATGAGATTAACAGGCATGAGTAACCACACACCTGGTCCAATTTCTCCATTTGTATACTTTGAAATAAATACTTACACCTATGTTGAAATGGGAGTAAGTATACCAGGACACCACCACAGCAATACATCCATAAATATGCTGGCTTTCTTCAACCACTTAAAAGCCTAAAAAAAAACTGACAGTCCTAAACTGAGGGGAAAGTCACATGTGGCAGACCAGGTGTTTATTATATCATAAGCAGCCAAGGATTCCTCTAGAGAAGTCTTATTTATTCAAACACAGACTGTCAAATTACAACTGATGAATACCCAGTAAAAAAAAAAAAAAAAAAAAAAAGGCAAGCATTATCTTTAATGGAAGAAACTGAGCTGAAAAAAAATGCATTCACAATTTAACATGTAATCCCATCAGACTTCCTTTTTAATAACATAACACTCACTATAATTTAACTGTAAACCTTTTTCAGACCTGCATTAAACAGAAGCTCCTCCTGCAGGCTAAGGATTGTCCTGGTCCCTGGAAAAAGATGTCCTTTTTACATCCTGAGTCCAAAGAATGCTTTAATAATCATTAGTAAATTTCATTAGGGAAAAAAAAGGCTGGTGAAGGATACAAGAATTGAAGTTCCAGTCAGAATTTTTTTTTCTTTTTTTTAAGTTCTATCTAAAACTGAATGATGATAAAAACAAACTGCGATTGAATTCTATGTGGGAGAAGGGGGGGTACTGATAATGTTTTGAGTACCGTGAACTATGATCTGTCTACTTTCCATTCTCTTGTTAGAAATAATACAGACTTGGAAATTTGTCTGTATCATTGTGTCTTTCCCTTTAAAACTAAACATTTTTAAAAACTGTTTTGTCTTAACAGACTGTTTTAAGTTAGCACAGCCTTTGGTAAGTGATATGACAGCAGATAAACAATTTTTTTTTCCTAAAAGAGGCAAGAAAGCGAAGTATCTCCTAGAAAAACAACTCAAAGTAACTTTATCAAAAGAAAAATAACTAGTGAATGCAATTTCTTTTCAATTACTAATTTGAATTACAACAAAAGAAAGAAACCATTTTACCTGTAACATTTAATATTGTCAGGATGGGAAAAACAAAATAATAACATGGAATAGAATGGGGCTTATTCCATTCCAGAAAGAGCAACAGGGGAAACAATATTCTCTTCTAAATGAAAATAAGGAAGGTTAAAATTACAAGGTTCACTGACATTCTCATCTGGAAAAAAAGTTCAGTAGTTTTTGAATTTTAAAATTAAAACTTTAATTAAATAACTAATGTAATGCTCATTAATTCCTTAATCATGCTGACCACATTTCAAATGCTCAGTTGGCTTTGTTGATATTATAAAATCCTACTTCACTGCAGAACACCACTGGGCATCACTGGCCTAGAATATTTTAAACAATTTATAGCAATGATACTTTGTATGTTCATTAGGCAAAGATTTCTGCAACAAACTGTTGATAGAAAATGCTAAGACAAACATTTCAAATTACTAACTTTAAATTGAGAATCCTGGACTCATGAGTAACTGTACACCAAAAAAATTATAAAAGGTTTAACAGGCTGATCATCTCTTTAGAAAGAAGCACTGCTATCTATGGTTATCCATTTTGACATTTAGTGCTCACAGTGTCAATGAAGTCATCTGCCCTCTGTCACTCAAACAGTAAATGCTACATAATGTTCCCACCCATTTCCAGAGCAGATGAACAACATCCTGCCACCAAATCTATAGCACATTGTATTGCCTTCCATTCTAGAGGGGGTAAAAATGCATTTCTTTAGACTAAGACCTTACCTTATGCCCACAGGAAAATATGCATGTTTTAAACATCCACAAACATCTCCCTTGCTAAAACCTTTCAACAGCTCTTGGTAAACTTTAGCATAATTCCTTTGCTATGTGGATACAACTTCCTCTCTCATCTATTTTTCTCATCCTTTCCTCCATCTCTTTTCCCACCTTATAAAAGTATTTGGAGTTTCAAGGTAGTACCATAGTGTTTCTTTCACTCTGACTTCTCACATTCTCTTTCCTCCACCTGAAACACTACTGAGACTTAAGCTTCCAGTAGTCCTAAGACTGTACAAAGAATATACCCCTCCTCCCCACAAAAAAATAACTAAAATTCTAGCAAGAAAAAAGAAAAGGTCCTGACTTAAAAAGTGATCAAATTTTACAATAAAGTTAAGTTGATACTCAGTAAGTAATGAATACTTACTGAACAACCACAAGGCCCTGGTTTAACAAGGAAGGTTAGAGAATCTTAATTCCTGCACATCTTATTTTAAAAAACACACATGCACACATACAAGAAAAAAGTCAACCATCTGTGTTGAATGTTTTGTCATATGTTTAGAGTGAGAAGTTTGGATCACATAACTTCTTGAAATCCTTACAAAATTAAGATTCATTCACACAAACAGAACATCCAAATTTGTTTCTCATTGATGATTATGTCACTTAACTGCTGACATCTAGTCACTGGCACATTAAGTTCACCTTAGGAGTTTCATAAATGCCTGACTGACAAGAATCTACTGAAAGTCTTATATCTTGTTAAAGCTGATTATACTGACTTCACTTTCACTTATGCACACCCAATGAAACACAGAAAGTACCACAGCAACATTTAGCTTTACCAGAGAAAGAAGCTAAGGAACAGAGACCGGTAAGTCAAAAGTCTAGCATACTGTTCAAAGTCATCTACACAATACTCAAAAATAAGCTATTCTTAGAATTTCAAATGAGGGTATAAATTACACATTGCCAGTGACCATGTAAAGATGTATCTTTCTGAAGGGCAATTCTACTCTCCCTATCAACAAGCCTTACTAATTGGCTTTGCAAGTGATTCCACTTCTAAGGCCAAGACTCAATAAATAAAATTATGGTACATCTATCCATTCATTCTATGGGCTCAGTTCTGTGTAGCCTTTAATAATGATACCATAAAAATGATGCTATAAAAGATTATTTAATAACATAGGAAAAATTGCACATTAAGTGTAAAAAGTCAATTCCAAAATCATTTGTCAGTATGATACTGGGCTTTTTTTGGCTGGTGATGATACTACTGTTAAAGTACATCTGCTTAGTTTTTGTAGATCTACTTAGACTAAAACAAAAAAGAAATTAATCATGGTGACTGATAGCAGGATGGTGATTTTAATCTTATCTGAAATTTCTAAAATAAATAAGCATTTGTTTTGAGATATGTGAAAAAGTTATGCTAAATAATAAGTTAGAGAAAAAAGAAATATATTTTCTCCTTATAGACAAAAAGCAAACATGTTACTTCTGTTCTTAGTTTGGCTGTTAGGAAACTTATAGTCAAATTTGTTAGTCACCTTTAGTAGCTACACAGCAAATATTACAGATCAGGCTGTTCATCTTACTGTTCTCCATCAAAACTTATCCTGACCTATATTTTCTCTGACATCTTTTTTCCTACTGCGTTGTAGGCAGTCTTCAAACAAGCGTCAATACCTTTTGTGTGGGGAGAAGTAAGTGAAAGTAGGAAAAAAAAAGAAAAAGAGAAAAGGAGAAAAATAATGAAGTAGCAGTCCTGCAAACAGAGCATTGTTTTCTATCATTTTCAGATTGCTTATAAAAGCTTAAGTTCTACTACAGTGAGGATTTAAATATTTGCAGAACAAATGGATAATAACCAATTTGAGAAATGCACATCTGTCGGAGCCCTTCTTATTCCAAATAATTAACATCTTATTGTATTTTGTTATTTTAGTATGTGGTTATTAGAGCAGTGATCACCAGTATTTGGCATATCTAAAATGTCAAAAAAATCCAGAGACACCACCTTCACCACAAAAATAATTTTACTTCTATGCCTTCAGTCTACTGGTAATGCTACTTTAGTACTTTCAGGATTTGACAATCCCTTATAATCAGTTTGTATAGGTCTGTGGGCTCAAACTGTGAATCCTTGTGCATAGAACACAAGAAAAATGTTTACCCTGAGCCAAATCCAAATAGCAGATACTCTTATTTTTAAGACCTTTAAGAGTGTTCTTTTTAACTTACACAAACATTTAAAGTGGAGAGATTTGACATAAAACTCTAAATTTTCAACTTGTCTTTAAAAAAAAAATCAGAAGAGTTGACAAAATATGCCCTGATTTTCCATCTGGCAGTCATCAACAAGAGCCAATGAGCAGTCCCCTCTTTAGAGGCTTGTGATCTCTGTTCCTCACCTGGCCATCATCAACTCACTGGCCACAGCCTTGGTAGGCAACTATGTCTGTAACCCCTTCATCACACCTCTGGTGTTTCCAAGTAAGTATCCTGGAAATGCAACCATTAGTTATATGCAATTCTTTTAAAAAAAACCAAAGGCCACCCACTGTAGTGTCATCCATGACACTACCGTTCAACACTGCATGTCCAAGAAATGGATCAATTTATTTCAGGACAAGTCACTCACAGACATATCTTCCATACAAATTTTGCACACCAACATGCTGTACATTTTCTACATTTTTGTGCTACCTTTGTAGCTCCCTGGCTTCCTAATCACTGAGTGGCTAAGACATAACTCAGATGGATATTTGTTATCCATTCATCCAGGTGATAAATGCTGGATGGATGGACAACAAATACAATCTGCTAAAATTAGTCTTAATTTCTTCCAGCCCCTAGTACATCAAGAATTCCATTACAAAAAGAACCTGCACTATGTTAAAAATTGAGCTTCTATTTTTCCCATTGTTCTAATAATAGCTGCTTACATTTGTTCAGAACTTCCCTGAGAAATTCATCAGAATCTACCAACAGAGGATCTACCAAGGAGGCACTCCCAAAGTGAAGAGGACATGCTACTGCTGGTATGCAAAATAATCTCAGGTGATCTTGGGACTTGGTACTGAATGACACTGAATCACATACTGAGAAAGTCACTCTTTTTCTAAGGTTCTTTCAATCTATCTGAGTGAATAAAAACGCAAATCTCACTTTGGTGAGTGTACACCAGTTTAAGTCCCTTTATGACACTTGTCAATTTAACTTCCCTGGTAAATAGAAGGAGCATAGGGTTGGGCTTGAAGCCTTCCTTCAAAGCCTTCCTTCAGCAGAAAACAGAATCTAATCAGGACTTAACAGGAATTGTTTTTTAGGTAAACGACACTGGTTCTTCATCTCTGGTAGTGATACAAAGATTCCTTTTTTTTAAAAAAATTAAGTTTTGAAAGGGATTATAAAATATTATGAGTCTTTTACCAAAATTAAATATAAATGAAAAGGTGTGATACTAAGTAAATAACAGTACAGTTTATAGTGCAAATGTGACAAAAAGCACCAAGGTGAAATATTTAAAAAATGACATTTGGGAACTAAGTGACTGGTTTTTTTGGGGGGGGTTGTTTTTTTTTTTTGAGTTGGAGTCTCACTCTGTCGCCCAGACTGGAGTGCAGTGGCCGCTCCCGGTCACCGCAGCCTCGACCTGCTGGGCTCCGGCAATCCTTCCACCTCCGCCTTCCAAGTAACTGGAACTACAGGTGTGCGCTACCACGCCCGGCTCATTTTGATTTATTGTAGAGATGAGGTCTTGCCAAGTTTCCCAGGTGGGTCTCGAACCCGCAGGCTCAGGCAATCCACTCACCTCAGCCTTTCAAAGGTGCGGGATTACAGGCTGAGCCACCGAGCCAGGCTGTGACTATGGTTTTATGTTGTCACTTTGGCAAAGAGATGAAAAGTGCTCACATTTTTTAAATTTCCAATTTATATTGAAACAAATGCTTAAAAGATAACAATAAACTGTATATTTTATGATTTTAAAAACCTAAGATGTGTAACCTTGACACAGTATGTTAGTAAATTAGCTTATAACTATTAATTTATTAATCTATGCCCATACCATAGGAATACAAGATTCCCTATACCAAGAAGGTCTTCCAACAAAGATTTTCAAATTTACACAAAGCTCACAATTTATAAATTGCAAATAATGATGAAAGCACTTCTGTATATAAGATCATAAGGTGGGGTTAACAGTAAGTAAACCAGTAAGTGGACCAAATGTCATTGATACTCCCCACTGTCAAACAGCAGCTGTGACAAATGCTACCAAGGAGAAGCAAAAGGTCCTATAACACAGGGCTTGCAATAGGCGTAATTTGACCTAGGTAGGGCTTCCTTGAGATGAAAGGGGTGGGTACACCAAAATAGCAAGGCAGTAGGTCCAGGACCAAAATAAGAGACCAGGATGAGACCAGGGTAGAGAAGGAGATGAGGGCAGACAGCAGAAGTGCTCACTGACCCAGATCTGGAGTTTACCTTCATTCCAAGAACAACGGGATGACAGCTGAAGGTTCTAATACTGGAGTGACCTACCTGATCAGATTTGCGAAAGGTTTGCTCTGGCTGTAACATAAGCAACCTTCCAGAAAAGAATCCAGAAACATAATCAAAACTGAATTAACAACAAAATAATTTAGAAACTACTGTAGCTAGACCAAATGACCTGCAGACAAATAGCTCAGATAATTGCCTAGTTTTGTTTTTACCAGAAACTAAGTAACACTACATTTTTACTTAGGTATATAATACAAAAATTTTAGAGACTAGGAACAATCTAAAATTAAACAAAATTTGAAGATATAAAAATGTCATGACTTCTTGGTCAGACCCAAGAAGGCTTACCTACCTCAAGGGCTTTAGTAAAGAAGACTGGAGTTCAAGGGAGGGGTCCCCCAGGGGACACTGAGTATCAAAAACTAGGGCTGATTTATATTCCCAGTTCCCAAACCAAGCCTTTTCTTTGTATTTTTACATGATAAACTTCTTTGTTGTTTTATAAGCTTCTAATAAATTTTGACCAAAGAAAGGTTTTGTTACTGAAACCAAGTCGGAAAACTACTGTTAACACCCATGGCCTCTAGCAACTGGTTAGATTATAATAATTGGTCCTAGGAAAACAGTACCTCAAATGACCACACCCTGGATCCCTTTCTGGTCTAAGCTCCTAATTCTGATCATCTACATGAAAATCAGTATTCAGAAATAGTCCCTTGTGTGCTCCTAATCCTTCTCAAGATGGTGCAAACTCTGGAGTACACTGGCACAGTCACTAGAATGCTAATATGGAGAAACAGGGAAAGGGAAGAGAGGGAAGGGAGAAAGCACAGATAGTACAACACTGCTGGCAAGCACCTGGAGCACACACAGCTAGTGGGAGTACAGAGTGGTAGATCCACTTTGGAAAACTGGAAATACCCACTAAAATTCAGCAAGTGCACTCCTAGAATACACTCAACAGAAAGGCATTTACCAAAAGGCACATATACCAATGCTCACAGCAGCACTATTCCTAATAGCCACAAGCTGTAAACATCCCAAATTCTCATATACAGAATAAATAAATTGAGGTATATTCATATAATAAATACAGCAATGAGAATCAAGTATAACTACACACAATATGCATGAATCTCACATAAGTAGCATTGAGAAAAGACAGACCAAGAGCATATGCTGAGGGTTATATAATGTTCAAATACAGATACAATTGAACCGCCATACAAAAAAACTAATTTCAATACTCAATTTAATATAAAAACCCCAAATATTAAGAGCCTAAAACTCTTAAACATCAATCTAGCAGAAAATTGTAGTGATCTGGGAGTTTGACAAAGACTTCTTAGGTATACACAAAAGGCATAAATTAAAAAAGAAAAAAATCAATAAATGGGATTTTATAAAGCATCTTCATTAAAAATACTAATAAAAATTTAATAAAAACAAAGCAAATATTTGAGTGGAGGGAAGACAAAACAATCAGTCACTCTGTCATCTCATTCTGCCATTGAGGAAAAATACATCTCAAATACATCTATTCTGCAAGTAGAGAAACAAAGACAACAGTAGCAGAATGGGGGTGGGGTGGGGGTGGGTAAAGAAAAGGAAAACTAGGTATTAACGAATGTTTATCCAAGTCTTTGGGATGCATGGGGGTGGGGGGGCTGTACAATTAGGACAGACTTTCTGGCTCCTCTTCCTGGGTTCTCTTACTCCACCACAAAGACATAAAAGAAAATACATTCAGCTTAAGAGCAAATAAAAGACACCTTGGTTCTGGATCTTTCCCATGGAATATACTTTACTTCTTTCTCTCTTTATCCGATTCCTCCCTTACTTTTCAATTTTCTCCCTTCCATTTTCCTTATTTTTCCAGGTCTCTTTGCTCTCTGCATCCACACATCATTATCATATGCCCTTTTCCTCTTCACTTAAGAGACTCCAAAATAAGGGAAGGAATTAAAACACACACCAAAAGAATAGCCCAGGTTCATTTTGTAGTTGAAACACCCTTGTACTGAGGAACGTACAGCACACAATGTCACTTCTCACCAATCTTGTTTATTCAGCATTGGTAGAATATAGGCCACAGCATAAATAATATCATAACACTTTCTCCCTCTCCTGAATGAGACAGCTAGAAATTTGTGAATTTGGTGTTTGGTAGCTATCTGAGATGCTATGATCTAGGCTAGTACCTCTTACCAATTGCACTACAAGTATAAGGAACCATTTTTAACACTAAACGATGTCAAAACCCCACAAACACACACCAAAAAATGATCCTTTCTGTTATCTGTTCCCTAAGAAAATGCCCAGCCTATACAGCACTATTACTAGTTTTTAACTTTCAAATGATTATGACTTTACTAATTAAAACAACATCCATTTACATTTAACAATGTGGGCAACACTAAGTGTGAGTGTAGACTCTTGGTTTCTCAGCTCCCATCATCCCAAAAACTCATCAGACCTCCCTGGGTTCAGCCTAGACAAATTAGAAATCATAGCTCTGACCACTCTGGGCTCAACTCTTCTTATTGATTAAGAATTGTACAATTTTGTTACCTGCATTCACTAAAGAAACAGCAGTATCATTTCATAAAAATTATAGTAAAAAGTGCCTTCTGGTCACCCAGGATCCTTCTGAGATGATTTGTCAGCCACTCCTTACACACACACTCACTCCTTCTTTCTCCTTATCCTCCTCCTGCCCCACTTATAAAGTTCTCAGAACTGAAATCTGGACTGTTTAATAAATGATTAGTCAGTCCTCCATATCCATGGGTTCCATATCCAGATTCAACCAACCACAGATAAAAAATATTGGAGAGGGGGTGGCGGGGGGGGGGAGATGGATAACAACACAACAATAAGAAATAATACAATTTTTTAAAAAATAGAAGCCAGATTCGGTGGCTCAGCCTGTAATCCCGTGCTTTGGGAGGCTGAGGTGAGTGGGATGCCTGAGCCCGCGGGTTCAAGACCCGCCTGGGCAAGTTAGTGAGACCTCATCTCTACAATAAATAAATAAATAATTAGCCAGGCGTGGTAGCGTGCGCCTGTAGTTCCAGCTACTTGGAAGGCTGCGGCAGAAGGATCGCCGGAGCCCAGCAGGTCGAGGCTGCAGTGGCCAGGAGCGGCCACTGCACTCCAGTCTGGGCGACAAAGTGAGACTCCAACTCAAAAAAAAAAAAAAAAATGGAGTATAACAACTATTTACATAGCATTTACATTGTATTATGTATTATAAAGAACCCAGAGGCGATTTAAAATATATGGGAGGATGTATGTAGGTTACTTGAAAATACTGCACCATTTACATAAGGGATTTGAGCAGCTGTGAATTCTGATATCTGTAGGGGTCTTGGAATCAAACCCCCTTGGAATCCGAGAGACAACTGTACGTTTTTTGTAGTTATTATTGTTATTATTGCTGCTACTCTTCCCAAGTTACCCCATAAGTCCCAGGAGTAGTCTAGCTAGGAAAGGGCAAAAAGAAGAAACAAAAACTCAAAAACCTGGTTTTTTATCAAATAGTCTCAATTTATTTTATTACATTAAATGGGAGTAGACAAGGAAGTAACACTGTGCCCACCACCAACTCTATCATATTCAAGATGCACACATTCATTCATTCAGAAGGCACTCAATTTAAAGAAAGAAAATATTTGTAGTAGGATTCACTCATAAAACCTCTAGAAGTGTACTCTCTTGCAGTGACTATATCTTCCTCTTAATCATCCAGACACCTCTTTTTATACATTTAATAACATTCTCTGCTCTGAATTTTTAAAATGATTATGCTGAAATTTTTCTCTCTTCAAAAACCCAAAATCAAAAAATAAACTGTAACTTTTTGTAACCCCACTATGCTTTGGTTCTATGAGTCAATCAATCTGAACAGAAGTATTCCATACCTGCCCTATAAAATGATAGTCTACGAACCTCCCCACTGTTTTACTAAAGGTAAAAACATAATTTTAAATTTCAAGGTGGTATTGAGATCTGTTAGGATAACATGTTTTCTAATTTAGCCCCAAAACAACCTTAAAAATTCCACTATAATTTTACTTCAAATCACATTTGTATTTTTCAATGAAGGAGTCTCAAGAGTCTATAAAAATAATCTAGGTTTATTTTTTGGTTTGCTTTTCCCATTTTACAAAATTGTCTAAACAAAAGTAATTCAACCAATACTAAACTTTCACAAGGCTAGTAATTCTCCTTTAGTAGGATAAAAATATGAGATGAAAAAATTATTAGAAACATCACATCACAGTTTCTATTATATTTCATATTTAGAAGTACTTTTTTTCCACTCAGTTTTCTGAAATATCAAAAGATCATTCTATACCACAAGAACAAAATCAATTTGGAGAATTATAACTTTTGGTTTTCTTCCAACGAAGCAGCTTGTCCCCTACTTAAAGAAAGAAGCCAGATTTCTTCAGCCATTCTACCACTAGATAAATGAGAACAGTGACTACATGTGAATTCCAAATATCTCTATGACTTAGGACGCCATGCTTCCAGCCAATAACGTCATTTAAAAAAAAAAAGTCAGAGCAAAAACTTTTGGTGGACTGGTGAACAAGGAATTTAAAAATGTGATGGTAATGCCACATGATACTATAAGGTATTAAATTCCTGGACATGATATAGTGTTTCTAGGTCAGTAATTTTTTTTTAACTTCAGATTCTTATTTTTGAAGTTCTTCCAAACAAATTAAAAAGATAAATAATTTTGACTATTCATTATTGTATGACTTATAATAAAAAGGAAGAAGAAAAAAGAGTACTTCTATTTTTAATACATTTTCATTACTGAAATAACTTCTAAGTTTGCAAAGTGTAGGCTGATTCATAAGCTACATTTATCACTTATTAAGTCAAGATATCAGAACTGTCAAATATATCTCTAACTACCCCCCAAAATAATAATAGGTAAATTAAACAATCTCTGGTAAAACTGTATATAAAATTATAAGCATAGTAGCTAATTCTTAAACTTTAAAATTATATGCAAATAAATAAATAAATAACAAAATCACCAAAACATTTTAGAATATCTTTTCTTACAGAATATCTTTTAACACGAAAACCTCATCCATTCCCAACTTGTTTCTCAATACTATTCATCACCTCTGTTCAGTCCTCAGTTTATCTGCAAATAATCCATGATACTCCCTCAAAGCTAACACAAATATTACTGTCATCTCATTAAGTGAGTTCTTTCTAATACCAAACTCTAATATTATAGTTGACACATGAATTATTCACTATTTATACCACCACCCTCTCCCCTTCCCCTCACCACCATTTTACTGA
The DNA here is from genome assembly GCA_027257055.1 of Cephalopachus bancanus. NCBI lineage: Eukaryota > Metazoa > Chordata > Mammalia > Primates > Tarsiidae > Cephalopachus > Cephalopachus bancanus. The sequence goes on from JAPVLO010000777.1 coordinate 331,599, forward strand.
CAGAATATTCACAAGGGTGAACACTGTTTTTCGTCTCAGCAAACAGTATGCTTAAAATCGAATGGTTAGCCACAAGTCAGAAGTTAGAAGCTACATAAACACAAATGGTTCTAAATTTTTCTAATTTTCAGTCTCTAAAGAAAGCAGTAACATCATCAATGTGATGCTCTAAGTTATAGCCGGAAGCTTTTCACCTAATTATACTAACAAATCGATTTACATGATCATTTTGCCATCAGATCATGTCCTTCATACACTAGTGTACTTCAATTAAATCCATTTTACCATGGTAGGTTCTTCAACTCATATTTTTTCAGTGTTTTTCCTGTATCATTCCTCAACTACCAAATTATTTCTCCATAATATTTTCCTAAATGTAAAGCCAATAAACAAAAAAACCCCTGAAAACTAACCCTAGAAAACATAAATCTACATACCTTAAGTACAAAATATCAAACAATAAGTAAAAACTATTAGGTAACCAAGAGAAAGATAAGCATCAACTGTATGCCCAAGAATCTCAATTTAAAACATTATGTAGCATATACAATTTTGATAAACAGAAGTGAATACAATATTTACACATCAATAGGCAACAATAGCCCTATTTCTGACTTTAGGTAAAAATATCTTAGATCTTTTTATAAGGCAAAATAGTTATTTTAATGAAATATCTCCTTACAGGTATAATCATATGATTGACAGATAAAATAATTGCTTTAAAAATACTTCTGAGTCATTTTGTCCTTACCTGCAGGCATGAACCATTACTGCATGCAGTGACTGTTCCATTTCCTAGCACAGACTTGAAGAAGCAGCATATCTCTTTCAGAATGTGACTAATCTGTGGGTTTGCAATTCCTAAGCTATTTACAAATGGCACTCCCTTCCCACATAAGAATAAATATTTATTACAATCAAAAATTAAGTATTTTTAACCTAGATCTTACAAATAACCTTGGTAATTCTATATAGCAGCAACCTCAAAATACAGAAAGATAACCTAATAGGATCTCCTTAAAGAAAGCAAGATTTTCTCTGTTTACTTTTTAGATAAATTTTTTCTTAAAGCCTTCGACAGTTGTCACACATGAACCAGCAGTCTGCTGTGTTATGGTGTGCATGCTGCAGCTGATTAGGCTTCACTATTTTTTTTAAAAATCAATTACCCTTTGCAAAAGCAGAACAGCTTGCCCAAATACACATTTTCAATACAGCACAATACCAGCATGCAGGACAATACGTTATATAGCAAACTTGACAGGAAAAAAATATATGTCCTGGTTTGTTTCTTAGCAATGCTACACCATTAATTGTTCATGCAAGAGATGTAGCTGTACCTTTCTGAAGAGGACGACTTCTCAGAGTTAACTGACATCAGCAGCTCAATCTTCTGCTTGATTTCTGGAAAAATCAGAAAATATTCACAACCAAGATTGCCTGCCCTTGCCTTCAAGCCTTATATCAAGAGACTTTTCTTCCCTAATCCCTTTTGTTCAGAATGAGGCCACAAGATTCGCAGTACTTCTGTTAGGACTGGGATTCAATGGTGCTATAAAGGGAAAAAGCTCCAGAGGCATCAGGCCTTGCTAAACTATGCACATGACTGTTTATGAAAGCAGGAAGTACCATTTCTTTTAAGCAGAGGGGTGTTTTCTTTTTTAAAGTAGAACTAGCATGGCTCTACAAAAAGATTTAAAATTTAGCAAATAAAAATATAAACAGGAAATGCTAACGTCTAAATTCAATATACCAAATAATTTGAGAAGCCTGGCTAATAATGTTACAGGCTGTAACAAACAGACATGCAACCCTTGGCTGCTTCTATTTCACTAGCCCTAAAAAATATGGCTCAGTGAATCATTTTTGTCACTTAAGAATGAAATATTAAACCAGAACCCCAATTTGTAGACCAAAAAATGTTTAACCTTTGTTATAATTTCTTGATTGTGTTTAAAGATATATTTACTATCTAGTCCCTAACTCCTCTAGAAAGAGACTTATTTTAAACCTTAATTTTCCCCTCCTCCTTCGCAGTACAGTACAAGTGAACAGCAACACCCAGTTACCGAGCAGAGATGATATACTTGTCCTTTCAGGAAAGGACTGACAATGCCGTCTACAACAGCAATGTAAGTGCCAGTTCAATTTAATTAAAAGATAATTGCTGATACTGATTCAGAAAGGAGATAATGGTTTAAAAAGGAAGAGCAGGTGACAACAAGAGGGGGAAAAGAAAAAAATCTAACACATTTCCTCTAAAATACCAACCGACCTAAGACACACAATTGTAAGTTAATAAAACTGACATGGTCCTCTTATTCAGACTGTTTCATATGTAAAACTGTTTTCCTATTCCTAAAAAGTATTTCCAACTGGATTTTTAAAATTAAAGTATGTTTTTATAATAAAGTTTACATATTAAAAATAAAACACAGTGCCACTAAAATGCTATGAACAGTCTCAAGATTTCAAAATAGATCTCAATCATTTTGTTTTTTATTTTTAAGGGTAAGTAAAGCAAAATTTAATCTTTCAAAATTTTTACTATAAAAACCAAGATGGAATATAAGAAGATGTACAAGAAAAAGGAATAAAAACTAGTTATACAAAATATAATGGACTTGTACACACTATCCTCTCGATGTTGTTAAAATAAGGGTTTATCTAAATTGTTTAAGCTTATAACTTAATCAAATGGGCATTATAAAAGCAGCATGAATATAGGATGAGAGAATGGAATCTACCACAGCCTGCAGCCAAACTGCCTGATCACTGAGTTTACAGAGCACAGTGGTTTCAACCGGGATGGTAACAATGAGACTTACCTTGAGGATCCTTGGGTGGACTGCAGAGCCTGGCACGTGATGCCATAGTGAACACTCAGAAATGCCCCTCCCTCCCTGTCCCCATTTTAAATCAGTGTGTTAAAGAGCTTGGCCCTGCCTCGGACTTAGAAACAGGCGCCTCCATTTTTAACAGCTAAAGGACTTTGGGGAAATTACTTAAATTTTCTAAAGCCTCTGTCTCCTCTCCTCTAAAATGGGGATAATGATTCCTAGGTGAAAGGCTGTTACGAGGATTTAATGAAATAATTCATGAAAGTAAAGTAGCATTGTGTTTAGCATGTGGTAAGCCCTCTCTGCCTATTGCTATGTAGTACCTAACAAAGGACACAGCTCCCTCAGTATTTACTGAGTGAGTTAATGAAGTATACAAGGTCTGTCCAATGTTAAACAGCTTTTCCATACTTTAAACCCGCATTCTCTGTTACAATCAATTTCACCATCTACCTTTTTTAGTGTTACAATAAGTATGTGGAAATTGCCGAGCTCGGTGGCTCAGCCTGTAATCCAGCACTTTGGGAGGCTGAGGTGAGTAGACTGCCTGTGCCTGCAGGTTAGAGACCCCCCTGGGCAACTTGGCAAGACCTCATCTCTACAATAAATCAAAAAAATTAGCCAGGCATAGTGGCATCCACCTGTAGTTCCGGCTACTTCGAAGGCTGAGGCGGAAGGATCGCCGGAGCCCAGCAGGTCAAGGCTGCACTGGCCGGGAGCGGCCACTGCACTCCAGTCTGGGTGACAGAGTGAGACTCCAACTCAAAAAAAAAAAAAAATGTGGAGATTTAACTTAATCTGTATCTCAGTCTCCCTTCCTACAGAATTGTTCTCAGTTCATCAAATAACTGCTTCAGAAATGAGATTACACTTGAATTCATCTTCATCACGGCAATTTTTTAATTCCAAAATGACAAAAGGTACTTCAGTATATCTACATAAATTTGTGTGCTTAAGATTAAACTACACAGCTCTCTCAATGAAGTTTATACCCACCCTGTAAACCTAGGAAAGCTATAAATCAAACTATAAATCAAGCTATAAATCACACTCTGGCTGGTAACTTTGGGAGCTCCAAACCAAAAAGGATTACAACAATACATATATTAAAAGGTTTCTAACATCATTTTCACATTATCTCCAGACCTTCAGATTTGTCTATAGCTCCAGAAAGATGGAGAAGCCTAGGAATGTTCACTAACCCTATGTTAGCATTGTAACCTTTGTTACTGTCTATTCCTCCCTAGCCATACCATTCATTGGGTCTGGATACTTCCTACATTCATGAAGAATTCCAGAAGTCATTTAAGTCACTTCCATTCCACCATAACATCTGTCATAAACTGGGAGACTTTGATATTCATACTGATACAACTTCTTAAAACCCTGGCTGAGGACTTTGGTCTCCTTGATCCAGTCTCTTGAACCCCTGTATATCCTGAATCATTCACTCCCATGACCATGTTTAGGGCACTTTGTTATACACACTGCAAATATTTACACCTCAATTAGCTGGTTGTTTTTCAATTTTTCTTTTTTGGTCACCCAAGCTAGAGAGCAATGGCATGCTTACGGCTCATCACAGCCTCAAACTCCTGGGCTCAAACAACCCTCCCGCCTCAGTTTCCCAAGTAGCTGGGACTCCAGGCACATGCCACCATGCCTGGTTAATTTTTTTATTTTTTTGTAGAGATGAGGTCTCACTATGTTGCCCAGGCTAGTCGTGAACTCCTGAACTCAATCTTCCCACCTCGGCCTCCCAAAATGCTGGGAGTGCAGATGTGAGCCACCTCACACCTGGCTTTGTTTTTCAATTGTATTTAATTACTCCCAAAGTAGTATCTGAGACTCAACACTTTCTCTGCAACTGAGTCAACCAATCTTTTCCTTGATAAATTCTAGTCTTCCTATTAAATTGAGAAAGGTCTTCCTCACACCAAAATGTTTTAAATCTTTATCCTATTTTCCTCTAATAAGCTTTACAGTAGTATTTTGCATGTAATTCTTGGACGTTTCTAGAATTTATTTTGTTCTGTGAACTGATATAGAGATCCAGTCTGCTTTTATAAGTCAGACTTTAAAACCTTATACCCCACCCCCACAATTCTAAAAGACTCTCTTGTTCACCACTTCTTGGTTCTTCCAAAGCAGCAATCTCATAACCTTGTAATTACGTATTCATTCAACCACTCATTGTTTCCATTGATACATTTAGACCAATGAGTACCAAAAAGTCTACCAGCCTGATGATTTAATAGCTGTATTCCCTATGGGCAAAATTTGGAAATGCATGACAGTACACTGGTCAGCTCCTCCCACACCTCCTAGCCTTTAATCAAGCCTTTACCATCTCCCCATCTCCCACCTGAAGACCATGCTTCCTTAGTTCACAAAAAATAAGCAAGCGGTTCCTGTATAGCTTGAATAAATATATCTTTTCTTTTCTTTTTTTTTTTTTTTTTTGAGTTGGAGTCTCACTCTGTCACCCAGACTGGATGGAGTGCAGTGGCTGCTCCCGGCCACTGCAGCCTCGACCTGCTGGGCTCCGGCGATCCTTCCACCTCAGCCTTCCAAGTATCTGGAACTACAGGTGCGCGCTACCACGCCCGGCTGATTTTTTGATTTATTCTAGAGATGAGGTCTCACCAAGTTGCCCAGGTGGGTCTCGAACCCGCGGGCTCAGGCAATTCACTCATCTCAGCCTCCCAAAGCGCTGGGATTATAGGCTGAGCCACCGAGCCTGACTGAATAAATATATCTTAAATTATGGTTAATTTGATTTTTTTATAATTTTGTTTTTTAACTACTAAATAACATTATAGGAGGACATACGTTGGGGGTTTTTTTGTTGTTGTTTTTATGCTTTGATTTTTTTATTTCTCCTCCCAACTCTGGGTCCTCTGCAGGATCATCTTCTTCCACATGATTTTTAAATGTTGATGCCTGTGTATGACCCCCTTTTCACTCACTGATCCTTCTAGCCACACCCTTGCTGTCATCAACTGAAAGGGCACTGATGATGACTGGTATCTGCATCTCCAGCCAATACTCTCTTACAACCCATAAGCATGGACCTCCAACCCCTAGACTACATTTTCAACTAGATAGTCCCCGAAATGTCTAAAACTGAACTCATCAACTTCTCAACATAATGCCTCTTTTATAGCTTCTATCTTGGTGAACAGCACTATTGCCCTACTAAGCCAGAAATTTTTGAGTGATCCAACCAGTACCCCTGTCTGATTTGGGATATCACTCCCATCTGCCTCCCTTTTCTGTATCTTATGCTCCAGAAATACTGAGTTCTATTCTATGTGGTTCCCAAGCACAGCACACTTTCTTACTCCACTAAATCTTTCCATGTATAGCTTCCTCTCCCTTGACTGCCACGGTTCAGTTTGTCTCCCTTGCACACCCAACTCACTTTCCTAATCTCAGTCCCAAATGTTACCTCCTTCAAGACACATTCCCAGACAGAATTAAGTCTATCTCCTCTGCGTCTCTATATGTTGCATACACTTGCATTACTGAATTGCTAAAATATATAGATTACTTTGACTCCCTATGACATCACGGCTTCCTTAAACCACTTCAATTCACAGAGAGCCTGGTATGTCAGAGACAGTGTTGATACTTTCTGTCTTCTCAGCCCATTCTAGCCAATCTAGTGGTAAAGTTACTAACTAGTTAAATTAGTAAATTCTTAATATATATTTCCAGATACAATTAATCAGAGATCCAAACAATTTTAAAGCTAAAAGGATTCTCAGAGATTATCATGTAGCTGAACCACATGAATTTATAAAGGAAAAATCTAAGAAGAAAAAAGATGAACAACTAAAACACATTCTTCAACTTCTCCAAAAGGTTATTATTCTCTCTGAGACCTTTAGCTAAATTTCCAAGGACACTAGCAACCAAAGCAGAACATTCCAGTGTTCTTTTAAATCAGCATTTAAAATGCTGTTTTTTCCTATCTCCAATCAATTAAAATAATTACTTCCAATCACTTTTCTTGACTAAAACAACAAATCATCTGCGACATGACATTCTTCTTATTGCCTTACACACCCCACAAAATAAAATAAATTTACTGGGATTTCCCCCCTTTATTCTCTTGTATCCACCCTCCAGTCCTTCCTCATTGTACTATTTTATTCTCATTTTTAGTCATGTCTTAGAGATACGAAAATTTCTCATGAAGACAAAGAGTTTAACTCTTCAGTTAATGGGCCTCTATCTAACATACCACTCTCCACTCTGTAACACACCAAAGTTTAAGATTCCTCGAACACTTAGGAATATCAGTCCACAGTTAAGCCAGTCCCCAAGAACCCTGACCAGGACTAGTAAATTACCAATAACTCTTATCAGAATGAAGTCCAATAAAGGAGGTGCTTCAAAGATTTGGGCATTCTACAACAGAACCAGGCCACTCAATCAACCTAGAATCCTAGAAGCGGTGGCAGCATAACACAGGAAAGCCGTGAAAATACGGTCCTTCATCTTTTTTTTTGAGTCAGGGTCTCACTCTGTCACCCATGCTGGAATGCAGTGGCATAATCACAGCTCATTACAGCCTCGACCTTCCAGACTCAAGCAATCCTCCCACCTCAGCCTCCTGAGTAGCTGGAACTCCAGATGCATGCCACACCCAGCCATTTAGTTTTGCTTTTTCGTAGTGCTGAGGTCTCGCTATGTTGCCCATGCTGGTCTTGAACTCTGACCAGGTAATTCTCATGACTCAGTATCTCAAAGTGCTGGGCTTACAGGTGTGAGCCACCAACCTGGCTCTGATGTCACTTAATCACTAAACTTTTGCATGTGGACTCTGACTTTTGTGACATTTTAAATGAAAATTTTTAAAAACATAGTAACCAGGCAAATAGTTCTACCTAAATTCTCTTTCCATGGGAGTTATCCTGGCAAATTTAATAAACTTCCTTTCACTTGCCAAATTATTTACGTAATCACCCATAAAAATGATTTTATTTGGAGGTGTACATAGGGAGGATTTTTTAAAATTCATTACTGCCTTATTTATGTAGAGCTACTTTTAGACAACAGGAAACAAATATGTACTAAGATACCTCAGATGACAGGGCAATATTTCAAGACTATATCTAAAAGTTAACAGGAAAACAACTCGGCAGGCCTCAGGACCACTCTTCTTCAAAAAGCAGGAAACTCCCAAAACTGTTACCAGGTACTCAGTGGGATGGTTCTCCATTTTAATACTCCACCATTCTGGGGTTTCCACACCTCTCTGACCCAATTCCACTCCTCCTGTCACTACCAAATAACAGCTTCTCCACACTGTTTCCCATGTTCACGCATCCTGCTGCCACAGGAGGCAAGCGTATGGCCTCCTTTCTTGGTGTCTCCAACTTAGGCCTCTGATTATCTTGAAGGAACTCCCACCGAAACATGAAAGACATGCAGAGACTTTTCTGGCTCAGATGCCAATCTTCTTAGATACTACCATCTAATGCCAAGTATTAAGGTTCTCACTCAAAACTCAAGAGACTGGCACATAAGGGACAGGAATGAAGCAAGTCCTCTGAGCTACCGACCAATATCTTGAAAGACCAGTCTAGTCTAAAAAGGAAGCCCTTGCTATCTCAATTTTCATTATTTAAGTCCTCTCTGTTATGAGAACACAGAAAAGCAGAAATTGTGCAAACAAAAATGATCATTAATGAACTGAGCATTCAAACAACTATCCCTGATCATTACCAATCTCTCTCCCTACGCATCAAAACCTTTTTTTGTTAGTCTCTCATTGATGGTCTTAAATCCAACAATTCAATAAAATGCAAAACCAGAACAAGGTGAAAACTGAAAATGTGTAAAACCCACAACATTTGACAAATCTGATAAAAGATACAAAAAAATGCTAGGATCCCAGGCAAAATCACTGATAAATGATGACACAGTAGAAGACTGTACAGTTAGTAACTGGAAAAGAAAAATCAACAAGGACAATAACATGCTAGATGCCTCAAGAATGATAATTATTTGATTATCAGAGGCTGAAAGAGGGAAAATAATAAAGCCCTTAAATAATTTACAAAAATGCTCTTCATTATGATTACATTAAAACCTATCAGACGTCCAATCATGTTATTATACAACTTAGTATGGAAATGTATGCCAGAACAATCAACACTTGATACCTTCTTTGTTCATTCTAAAAGTCAGTATGTATTTTTCACTACAATTTACATTTTGCTAAATGAAATAATCTTTACTTTCAGATTTTTATTTCATTTTTCACGATAAAATTCCAATCTCATCCCTTTCCTTGAAAGTAGCCTTTTGCCAGGTTCAACTTTTCTCCTGCTGTAATTCCAAAACAAGATTCTTTGTGTTCCTGAACATAGCACCAACCAACTATAATGTGTGTTCACTCCAAACTCTCCAATGGGGTGGGAGCAGGGGGTGGAGGAGAATGAAGGGATAGGAGGAGATGGAATAAGGCTGGCTACGTGGTTACATTTCTGATTTAGAACTTCCAAAGCAGCTGCTACGGCCACTTAGCAGAAACTTTGACTAGGAGCGGAAATGCTTTTCCTTCTGCCATTTAAAAAATTATTATTCTGGGCCAGGCTTGATGGCTCAGTCTGTAATCCCAGCACTTTGGGAGGCCGAGGCAAGTGGATTGTCTGAGCCCACGGGTTCGAGACCAGCCCTGGCAATGTGGACAGACCACGTCTCTGCAATAAAATAAAAAATAGCCAGACGTGGTAGCACACATCTGTAGTTCCACTACTCAGAAGGCTGAGGCGGAAGGATCGCTGAAGCCCAAAAAGTCGACACTGGGGTGGCCATGAGCGTGCCACTGTCACTGCACTCCTGTCTGGGCGAAGGAGTGAGACTCCAACTCAAAAAAAAAAAAATTATTATTCTGAGTGCAATTTTAACCCAAAAGAAATGCTAGCTTTAAAGGAAAGGTTTGCTGTTCATTTCCAAATCATAGCAAGAAAAGTGAATCAGTCCCTCCCCAAATTGGGAAACCTGCCCCCAAAGGGGACGACAGAAAGCCAGCAAGCAAGAAGGCAGAAAGAGACTGCTGCTCACCAGTCCCAGATTACCCAGCAGAGAGGCTGAATGAGACACGTTAAAACTTTATAGTTCACCCATCAGTATTTGTTACCAGTGTTTTGGTGTAGAATTTCAGGAACAACTAAATACAAAAACGTATCAGTATGAAACTATGAGTGTTTAAATAAATCTCTAATATTTTCAGCCTCACCACCATTGCCCTCTATTAACAATGAAATGTAATGAGATCAATCCCTGAAAACTGTCTACAGGTTTCACACCACAGCAAAGTCTCATGAATAGTTAATCTAGCCTCTCAATAGAACCAAGGCACTCTTACCCTGACTCTGCTGGGGAGACAGGAGAAGTAACACAAGTTCCTAGATAACTAACTGTACGCTGTTACGCTCAAGGTGACACCCAATGCCGTGTTCGCCACGAGGCCAAGTTGTAAAGTTTTCTCTGTACACACTCTTAAAAAATGAGTGTCATTTGTGGTTTTGTTTTGTTTTTAGTTGGAGTCTCACTCTGTCGCCCAGACTGGAGTGCAGTGGCCGCTCCCGGTCACCACAGTCTCTACCTGCTAGGCTCCGACGATCCTTCCGCCTCAGCCTTCTGAGTAGCTGGAATTACAGGCGCGCACTACCACACCCGGCTAATTTTTTGATTTATTGTAGAGATGAGGTCTCGCCTGCCCAGGTGGGTCTCGAACCCGCGGGCCCAAGCAATCCACTCACCTCAGCCTCCCAAAGGCGCGGGATTACAGGCTGTGCCACTGAGTCCGGCTCATTTGTGTATTTTAATGATGTAATATACAAACTTTAGAAGTTACATCATAGAATAATACTCGGAAAAGGGAAGTATTTTTATAATTTTAACTTAGAGATTGTTTTTTCATACTGGATATTAATAAGACAACTGAAACTACTTGGTTCTCTAATATTATAACCTACAAAAACATAAGCCAAGATGTTTTAATTCTATTTACAATTCTTGCACACAACAGAGTGTGAATTCACAAAGGCAATAAATGCCAGCATTCCAACTCCCTTGGTAAGCCAGGGCCCAACCAACCATCTCAAAAACAAACTTCATTATGTAAAGAGGTGGTAAAATTATTGTGCAAGGCTGCTTACATGTTTAAGAAAACTAGTCATAAAAAATAAGTTTGTTTATTAGGTTTAAGAAGAATTAGTGCTCCTAACTCCCAACTCACATTAGCTTTCAAAGCTTAGGAACCAAGACTGATAAGATACATATAGTCTAATTTTTCCATCCTACATTTCCTCAACACCAATTTGTATTGAGCTAGGTGCTACCTAGGGTAGGAGGGTGAGGGATGTAATAAACATATGCAAGGCAAAAATTCCTTTCCTCAGAGAGTTCAGTCTAATATTTAATATTATGCTTTAACCATCAGGCTTATTTAAGCCCTATACAGAGGGTGCCAAAAAATATATATACACAATTTAAGAAAGGAAAAAATTGTATTAAAATTGTAATACTAGTCTGGGCACAGTGGCTCAACCTGTAATCCCAGCACTTTGAGAGGGTGAGACGAGAGCATTGCCTGAGTCCAGGGGTTTGAGACCAGCCTGGGCAACTTGGTATGACCTCATCTCTACAATAAATCACAAAAAAACTAACCAGGCGTGGTTCTGTAGTTCTGGCTACTTGGAAGGTTGAGGTGGAAGGATCACCTTAGCCCAGCAGGACGAGGCTGTGGTGGCCGTGAGCATGCCACTGCACTCCAGCTTGGGCAACAAGAGTGAGACCTCGCCGGGCTCGGTGGCTCAGCCTGTAATCCCGTGCCTTTGGGAGGCTGAGGTGAGTGGATTGCCTGAGCCTGCGGGTTCGAGGGCATGCCTGTAATTCCGGCTACTCGGAAGGCTGAGGCAGCAGGATCGCCGGAGCCCAGCAGGTGGAGGCTGCAGTGGCCGGAGAGGCCACTGCACTCCAGTCTGGGTGACAGAGTGAGACTCCTCAAAAAAAAAAAAAAAAAAAAAGAGTAAGACCTCAACTCAAAAATAAAATAAAATAAAATAAAATAAAATTGTAATACTCAATATAAACCTATAACAAAAGATGACTACCAAGTCACGTTTGACTTCTGCAATTACAAGAGGTGCTCAAAGTGGTTATCATCAGCGTCTAGACACTTCTGATTACAGCGAACTACTGCAGGACTTGTTGCTGTGTGAGGCCTCCTAGATCTTCTCTTGTGCACATCACACACACAGTACCATGCATCTCAAACATATCATGAATGGGTATAATTGTTAGGCGGGTTACAGATTCTGATGCATACTCACACCTCCATTGTCGTTGTACTTCCACAATATTCTCTAATTTCAAATACCATGTCAAAATGGTCTTGCGATCCTCGAACAACAACCAAGCTTCTGCCATTTTCTTTGACTGTCCTGTTTCATGCATGGTGAAGTTCGCATTCATTTGATTAACACCATCTTTTGAGCAAACATCATTATACACATTGCTACCATAATTCAATTCAACTTAGAAAAGTAATACATAGAGAGCATCTCTTAAAATGTGTATACATTTTTTGGTACCCCTGGTATGAATGAACTCATTTAGTCTTCACAACAACTGCAGAAGGTAAGTGCCTAATATAATTTCTTTCTTTTAGCGGGTGAGGAGGGTAGGATTAGAGACAGGCTCTTGTTATGTTGCCAGGCTAGTCTCAAACTCCCGGGCTCAAGGGATAGTCCTGCTTTGACTTCTCAAAGTGCTGGAATTACAGACATGAGCCATCAAGCCTGGTCCAACTTCAACGTAACATGCTTGGAAATCAAAGCTCTGAAAGTCGAAAAAATTTACTCAAGATTCCAGAACTCTAGCCAGGGCAACATCATGAGACCATGTCAAGAAAAATTAAATTTAATTTAAATTAATAAATAAACCTTTTAAAAATATTCCAATATCATGAGACCTTGTCTCTAAAATAAATAAATAAATAAGAATGTAAACAAATATTCCAGCTGGGCTCGGTAGCTCAGCCTGTAATCCCATGCCTTTGGGAGGCTGAGGTGAGGGGATTGCCTGAGCCCGCGGGTTCGAGACCTGCCTGGGCAGGTGAGACCTCATCTCTACAATAAATCAAAAAATCAGCCGGGTGTGGTAGCATGCGCCTGTAATTCCGGCTACTCGGAAGGCTGAGGCGGAAGGATCACCGGAGCCCAGCAGGTCGAGGCTGTGGTGGCCAGGAGCGGCTACTGCACTCCAGTCTGGGCGACAGAGTGAGACTCCAACTCAAAAAAAGAAATATTCCAGAACTATCCACTAGATGCAGTGGCACGCACCTGTGTTTCTAACTACTTAGAAGGCTAAGGCAGCAGGATCACCCTGGAGTTCAAGACTGTAGCGTACTATGATGAGGCCTGTGAATAAATCCTGCGCTCCAGTCTAAACAATATAGTGAAACCCTGTCTCCAGGAAAAGGAAAAACAAAAAAAGAATCCAGAGCCAAACACTGTTGAAAGAAATTAAAGACTTAAATAAATGGAAAGATATCCTTTGTTCATGGATTGGAAGACTTAATGTTGTTAAGATGATACTATTCCCAAAGTTGATCTACAGATTTAATATAATTCCCCTGTCAAAATCCAACTGTCTTTTTTGCAGAAATGAACAAGCTAATCTTTAAATTTATATGGAAATGCAAGCAACAAAACAATCTTGAAAAAATAAAAAGTTGAAGAGCTCACACTGACTACAAAGCTATAGTGATCAAAAGTATACAAAATGGCCTACGGAAGGATACTTAAATCAATGTAATAGTATTGAAAGTCCAAAAATAAACTCTCACATTACAGTCAACTGATTTTCAACAAGGGTGCCATGGTCATTTTTTGATAAAAGAATAGTCTACAACAAATGGTGTTAGACAACTGGATAGTCACATGCAAAGTAATAGGGTTGGACCCTCTACCTCACGGCATACACAAAAATTGACTTAAAATGGACAAACAGCTAATATAAGGGCTTAAACTATAAAACTCTAGAAGGAAACAGAGATATAAATTTCATGACCTTGGGTTAGGCATGACTTAAAAAGCACAAGAAACAAAAGAATGAAGAGATAAACTATACATCATAAAAGTTAAAAAAAAGTTTTGCAGACGCCGCCGCCTTGAGCCTTTTCCCTTCAGCCATGGTCAACCCCAACGTGCTCTTCGACATGGCCATCAACGGCGAGCTCTTGGGCCGCATCTCCTTCGAGCTGTTTGCAGACAAAGTTCCAAAGACAGCAGAAAACTTTCGTGCTCTGAACACTGGAGAGAAAGGATTTGGTTATAAGGGTTCCTGCTTTCACAGAATTATTCCAGGGTTTATGTGCCAGGGTGGTGACTTTACACGCCATAATGGCACTGGCGGCAAGTCCATCGATGGGGAGAAATTTGATGATGAGAACTTCATCTTGAAGCATACAGGTCCCGGCATCTTGTCCATGGCAAATGCTGGACCCAACACAAACGGTTCCCAGTTTTTCATCTGCACTACTAAGACTGAATGGTTGGATGGCAAGCATGTGGTTTTTGGCAAGGTGAAAGAGGGCATGAATGTTGTACAAGCCATGGAAGGCTTTGGGTCCAAGAATAGCAAGACCAGCAAGAAGATCACCATTGCTGACTGTGGACAACTCTAATAAATTTGTTTTATCTTAAATAGCCAGATCATTCCTTCTGTAGCTCAGGAGAGCACCCCCTTCATCCCGCTTGCTCGCAGTATCCCTATAATCTTTGTGCTCTCACTACGATTCTTTGGGTTCCATATTTTCCTTATTCCCTTCCATGTCTAGTTGGATTGCAGAGAAATAAAAACTAAATAACAAAAAAAAAGTTAAAAAAAAACATTAGTGCATTCAAGGATATTACCAAGAAAATCCACAGGATGGGACTAGCATCCAGAATATATAAAGTCCTTTTACAAGCCGGGCTCGGTGGCTCAGCCTGTAATCCCACGCTTTGGGAGGCTGAGGTGAGTGGACTGCCTGACCCGCGGGTTCGAGACCTGCCTGGGCAACTTGGCGAGACCTCATCTCTACAATAAATCAAAAAATGAGTCGGGCGTGGTACAGCACGCCTGTAGTTCCAGCTACTTGGAAGGCTGAGGCAGAAGGATCACCGGAGCCCAGCAGGTCGAGGCTGCAGTGGCCGGGAGCGGCCACTGCACTCCAGTCTGGGTGACAGAGTTAGATTTCAACTCAAAAAAATAAATAAATAAACAAAAAAATAAAAAATAAAGTCCTTTTACAACTCAACAATTTAAAAACCTAACAACTCAATGAAAAAGTGGACAAGGAATTTAAATATACATGTCCCAAAGAAATACAAATAGCCAATAAGCACATGAAAAGATGCTCAATATCAACATCATTTGTCGTCAGAGAAATGTAAGTCAAAAGAACAATGAAATACCACTCCACACCCAGCAAGAGAGCGCTAATCAAAAAGAGAGATAATACCTAGTATTGGCAAGAAAACAGAGAATTTGGAGCCCACATTCACAGCCAGTGGGAATGTAAAATGGTGCAGCAGCTTTAGAAACAGGCAGCTTTTACAAGAGTTAAAAGAGTTTACAAAATGACCTAACAATTCTACCTCTAAGAATTCAGTTCTCCTTAGAGAACTGAAAACATATATCCTTACTGTTCACACAAAAATCTGTACACAGATGTTCATAGCAGCATTACGCATAACAATCAAAAAGTGGAAACAAGCCATATGTCTGTCAACCAATGAATGAGAAACAAAATGTGGTATATCCATACATAAAAGGAACATAGTATTAATGCATGCTCCAACATAGATAAACCTTGAAAACATTATGCTAAGTGAAAGAAGCCAAATACAAAACACAAGTTATATGATTCCATGTATATGAAATGTCCAGAATAAGGAAATCCAGACAGAAAGTAGACTGTGGCTGCCAGAGGGTTGGGGTAGACAGGATGGAAATGGCGAGTGTTGAGGTGATTAAAACATTCTGGAATTAGATAACGGTGATAGTTTCACAACACTGTGAATATGCTAAAAACAACTAAATTATGCACTTTAAAATGGTGACAGCTTATTTTAGCATTTTTCCCAAGCTAGAAAAAAAAAGAAAAGAAAAACTGCAGAACTAGTATGTAGCCAAGCCAGGATAAGAAACCAGGAGTCCCGCTCCAAAGCCTAACTCCGCAGCTATGCTGCACAGCCTGCAAGGAGGAAAGGATCAATCTGATTGGGGAGAGGGGTATGGTGGCACGGAAAGCATTTGGGCATGGTTATGAAGGTTGGGACAACTTTGCCAGGTGAAGAAGTGAGGCTCAGGCCTGCTCCAAACAGAAATGGCACATGCAAAGCTACAGAGTGCTGTCCGGGTGATTTTTAGCTAGTAGGACTGAAGTAGATACTGGTAGAAAATAAAGCCAGAGGTGCTGGCAGGGTCTGTTCCTAGAGTATCTTCTATGCCATACAAAGAAGTTCCAATTTTAAATAAGGTAGAATTTATAGCCAACTATAAAATCTACTAAAATAAGAGATTCAACAGGTGACTGAGATTTTAAAGCAAATTTTTAAAAACCTTATTCCATGCCAAGGGAAAAATATTAAACTCCATGAAGCTATTTATAATGCTTGTCAATTCACCACAATTCATTTTGGGTCTGTACGCCCACACAGTACCCCTCAGGAGCTTTGCCAATTATCACTTCTCTCATATGTAAATCCTAAAATTCTCATCTCAAACATCAGTTTCCATAAAGCATCAAGCATCATATTTCTATAAAAATATCTTTCATAGCAGTGAGCAATAGTAAAGTCTACTTCCAAGGCTTTGTTGATTTATACAATATTATAAAGTACCCCAAACACTTTAGCAAAATAAACCAGGGTCTACTTTATTCTTGTCTTGCTGTCTGTAGGGCTTCCTACCGATACATGAACAGGAAATCTAAACTAGTTCTCCGTTTAAATAAGCAAGAATCAACATACAAGGCCTTAAACATACCAACATGGCCTTGAATCAATACTCCAGAGTACAGGTTCTTCATCTTACCACCTTTAGCCACACACTGAAGTTGCTGGCTTCTCACTACACAAAAACAACATTTTAAGCATGAAATAATGCCTGAAGATTAAAACATTAAGAGTAATGGTAATTGTAACTGTAACAAACAGAAATAACAAAAACAGTAACATTTCATAACAGTTACAACGCATCAGGCATGCTTCTATTTGCTTTACATATAACTCTCTTGACACTCCTGTATCTGTACAAAACAAATACTATCATTATCCTCATTTTACACATAGGGAAACTGAGGTATAGAAAGGCTACGTAACTTGTCAAGGTTCACAGAGCTACTAAGGTAGAGTGGAAATCTGAACCCATCTACACGCACAGAGCCTGAGCCCTCTACCACTATGTTCTATGCATCTCCTCTTTCAAATGTCCTCAAATTTTTCAATAATAAAAAGCTTAAACACCCATTTACACTTATAATATTTTTTAAAAGCTATGATACAATCCTACAAACTCAGACCTATTTAGAATTCAAATAGGCCAAATACTCTTGCAGTCCCCTCCCTCCAAAAATCATTTATTTTGTCCTGTCAATCTTAAAACAATCATGTATAAGATTATGCTAAATGCTTGATGTGATAAAAGTCATTACTGTGCTAAATGCTTGGTGTGATAAAAGTCATTACATACATTAACAGTCTATAAAGAATCACGCCTGTAATCCCAGACTTGGGGGGTGGAGGTGAGAGGAATGCCTGAGTCCAGGGGTTCTAGACGAGCCTGGGCAACTTGGCGAGACCTTATCACTACAATAAATCAAAACAATTAGCTGGGCATGGTGGCGCATACCTGTAGTTCCAACTACGTGGAAGACTCAGACGGAAGGATCGCAGGTTAAGGTTGCAGTGGCCGTTGAGTGTGCCACTGCACTCCAGCAGGGGCAACAGAGGGAGACTTCAACTCAAAAGAAAGTCTATAAAGAAGATCAAAATTTTTTTTTTGCTATATTTCACTGTGGTTTATGAGGTTAAGTTAGATACTGGGTAATTTGGGCATTCAAGAACGGCTCAGGATATAGCCCTTGTCTTTAATTTTACTCTTAATGATGAAGGCCACCTGTACTGATTCACAGACCAACTAAATCACTCTTTTGGGGTGGTGATGCCCAAAAAGTCCCACAGGCAATTCTAATCTGCAGCCAATATTAAGAATCACTGCTTTTACACTGGCCCTGTCTTCCCTAACTAACTAAAATGACAAAACTGCAAATACAGAATTCATTTCAAAAGCATAGTTAATTAATCAATCGTGCCACACAGTACTCTATTTATCGATGTCAATATAGGGAATGCTGGATAAGTACACTCTGGTGATTCGTCTTCCAAATCTACCCTAGAAAAACATTCTCATGTCCTAGGAGAATTACACAAAGATGTTCATCATATCAGCAAATAATGAATAACAACCCAACTGTTAAGTGAACTATAGCACATTCCTAATACACATTTTAAAAGGATGAGGTACATCCACGTGTATTGACAGGAAAAGAGATCCAAAACATAACTGTTACCAAAAAAAAGAAAAGAAAAAAAAAGAAAATCACAGCTTGCAGAACACACAATATACTACTTTTGCTATAGACATGCATTTCACAGGAGCATATATGTGTGTATATAAATAAGAAATAAAGTTGAAGAAGAATATATTCCAAAATAATTGTAAAAGATTTTCCTTATTTCTAGGGATGGGATATAAAGTGAGAAAAGACAGATAGGAAGATTTTACCTTTATCTGCACTTTACTTTTTTACAGGTAGTATCTGTGTAATTATTTTTAAAATAATGTTAAGTCTTACCAGAGTACGCCCCACTTAAAACACATGCCTTTTGTAGTTACATGGATTTCAGACGGGCACTATGCAAAAAGACTGCCTTCACACCGTTATAAATAGCCTACAAAATGCCAATTTTCACTTTGAAACAAAATTCACAGTTTAATCAAGGTCAAAGCAATGTTCTGTTGGGATTCTGAGAGTGTTATGTTAAAAAAAAAAAAAAGACCAACTAAATGCTTGACACTGTTCTATCATTTTTAAAAGAGAGCCTTATGGAGGTTATACAATTGGCATTCTAAAAAGACTATCTATAAAAACTTTAGTCTGTCCCTTCTAATTAGATCCATAGCTGGCTCTTACAACACAGCAAAATTACTAAAATAAACCAGAGAACTAAAAAAACTGTCTAAAAATATAAAAATTATTAATTAAGCAGTCCAAAAAATATCAAGTCTCTACTATGAAGTGAATGGAGTATCCTAGTGAAAGATATGCTATTGCTATAGAAACAGAGAATCACATCACTGAGAATGGAGGATAAAAACTCAAGTCAGGCTCACACCTGAAATCCCAGCACTTTGGGAGGTTGAGACAGGAGACTCATTTTAGGCCAGGAGTTCAAGACCAGCCTGGACAACAAAGCAAAATCCAACTACACAAAAAATAAAAAATTAACCAGGTGTGGTGGAGCATGCCTGTAGTCCCAGTTACTCAGGAGGTTGAGGCAGGAGGATGGCCCAGGAGCTCAAGGCTGCAATCTGCAGAGCTATGATCCTGACACTGCACTCCAGCCTGGGTGGCAGAGTGATACCTTGTCTCTAGAAAGAAACTCAAGTTTCTAAGTAGAGTCATCCTCTCAGATGCTCTTTTCCTAGACCACACAGAGAAGAAAGAGGTGCTCAGGAAGCTGAAGTCACATGTCTGGGCACTTACTTAGGAAGACACATGTACCACACAAAAGAGCCAACACAATAAAGAAATAAGTATAAAACGGCTCAAGAACAGAGCCTTAAGAAATTCTAGTCTCTGGGTTTTTTTTAAAACAACTTTCCTCCAGTTACATCACTATTTTAATAACAAAATGGTTCCTCGACGTATACTTAAATATCAGAGATATTGCAAGTTCCATTCCAGATCACCACATTAAAGTGAGTCACAGAAATTTTCAAGTTTCCCAGTTAACACAAAAACTATGCTTTCGCTATACTGTCGTTTATTAGGTGTGCAACTGCATTACATCTAAAAACAATGCACACAACTACTTTAAAGATACTTTACTGCTATAAATGCCCATCATCATCTGAGCCTTCGGCAACCTGAATCTTTTGCTGGTGGATCCTTGCCTCCATGTCGATGACTGCTGACTGATCAGGGTGGTGGCGCGATCACAGCTCTCTGCAGACAGCAGTCTCAAATTCCTGAGCTCAAGCAATAGTCCCGCCCCAGCCTGCCTAGTGGCTGGGATGACAGGCATGAGCTACCGCATCCAGCACAATTTCTTTTTTTTTTTTTTTTTTGAGTTGGAGTCTCACTCTGTCGCCCAGACTGGAGTGCAATGGCCGCTCCCAGCCACCATAGCCTCGACCTGCTGGGCTCCGGCGATCCTTCCGCCTCAGCCTTCCAAGTAGCCGGAATTACAGGCATGGTAATGCCCGGCTGACTTTTTGATTTATTGTAGAGATGAGGTCTCGCTGCCCAGGCGGGTCTCGAACCCGCGGACTCAGGCAATCCACTCACCTCAGCCTCCCAAAGGCGCGGGATTACAGGCTGAGCCACCGAGCCCAGCCAGCACAATTTCTTAAAATTAAGTTTGCCAATCAACTAACTCTTCCTTTCACGTAAGATTTCTCTGTAGCATGCGATGCTGTTTGATAGTATTTTACACACAACAGACAGAACTTCCTTCACAATTGAGAGCTAATCCTCTCAAAGTCCGCTGAGGCTTTATCAGCTACATTTAAGTAATAGTCTGAACCCTTTATTGTGATCTCAACATCTCCACCAGGAGTAGATTCCATCTCAAAAAACCACTTTTTTTCCCCCCTCAGTTCAATTCTCACCCTGTCACCCAGGATGGAGTGCAGTGGCATGATCACAGCTCCCACCACAGCCTTGACCTCCTAGACTCAGGTGATCCTTCTGCCTCAGCCTTCTGAGTGGCTGGAACTACCGCACATGACACCATGCTCAGTTCATTTTCCGGTTTGTTGTTGAGATACGGTCTTGCCATGTTGCCCAGGCTGGTCTCAAACTCCTGGGCTCAGGCAATTCTCTTGCCACAGTCTCCCAAAGTGCTGGGATTACAGGCATGAGCCACCACACCCAGCCAGAAAACCACTTTTTTTACTTGGTTCATGATGTTTAAGGAAAGTCATCTTCACAACATAAAAGTATAAGGCGAAGCAGCAGGTGCTGAGGTAGAAGCTGCAGAAAGTTACCCAGAAGATCTAGATCACTGATGAAGGTGGCTACACTAACAGATTTTAAATGTAGATGCAACAGCCTTCTTTTGAAAGAAAATGCCATCAAGGATTTTCATAGCTGGAGAAGAGAAGTCAGCACCTGGCTTCAAAGCTTTTGAAGGACAGGCTTACTCTCTTGTTAGGGGCTAAGGCAGCTGGTAACCTTAAATCAAAGCTAATCCTCATTTACAATTCTGAAAATACCAGGACCCTTAAGAATTATGCTAAATCTACTTTGCCTTGCTCTATAAATAGAACAAAATGCCTGGATGACAGCACAACTGTTTACACGTGGTTTACTTAATATTTTTAGCTCACTGTGGAGACCTATTGCTTTCACAAGTATTACTGCTTATTGACAATGTACCTGGTCATCCAAGAGTTCTGGTGGAGATGTATAACAAAATTAGTTTTGTTTTCATGCCTGCTACCATTCATTCTGCAGCCCATGGATCAAGGAGTAATTTTGACGTTCAAATCTTATTATTTAAGAAATACAATATGCACAATTATAGGAGATAGTGACTCCTTTGATGAATCTGTGCAGAAAATTGAATACCTTCTGGAAATGATTCACCATTCTAGATGCCACGAAGAACATTCATAATTCGCAGCAAGAGGTTAAAATATCAACATTAACAGGGGTTTGGAAGAAGTTGGTACCAACTCTCATGAGTGACTTGAAGAGGTTCAAAAGTTCAGTGGGGATGGGCACGGTGGCTCATGTCTGAAATTCCAGCACTGTGGGAGCCTGAGACAGGAGGATTGCTTGAGTCTAGGAGTTCAAGACTAACCTGGGCAACACAGTAAGCTCCTCTCTCTACAAAAATTAAAAAAATTTATCCAAGTATAGTGTCATGCAACTGTAGTTCTAGCTACTCCAAGCAGATTATTGAACCCATAACAAATTACATTTTAAGTAAGTTCAGCACTGTGTACAAACCTGAACAAGAACTTTCCTTGGATGAATTCATGATACCTCATGAAGAAGACTGTATTTTGGGTTTATAATCCAAATAAAAATACACAGTATGGAATGCTAGTTACAGTGGTATCTGAGGTGAATACTGGATATGTCTGCAACTTTTCAGGTGACAATTTAGAAAAGACCATGTCACCTTGTGTTTAACAACAGAAGTTTGTGGCAACCATCTTCAGATTTTTTTTTTCACCCAAGCTCAGTATTAGAAAAGTGAAACATTTGCCGGTCGTGAATGTTTAATAAGATATTGCAAGTTTATTAATTAGCTCGATTTCAATGTTTTTGCGTCTCAGGAAATAGGGAGGCCCGAAAAAAGGAAGCGAGACAACATATATCAATTACATTCACTGTCTTATACGGGCATGGTTCATGGTGCCCCAAAACATTTACACTAGTAACATTAAAGATCACAGATCAACATAACCACAGATATATAATGAAAAAGTCTTCAGTACTACAAGATTTACCAAACCATGACAACAGAGACGTGAAGTAAACACACGCTGCCAAAAAATGGCACAACAGACTTGCTAGACACAGGTTTGACACAAATCTTCAATTTGTACAAAAACACAATATTAGCAAAGTACAATACAATGAGGTATGCCTGTACTAGCCTGTGTATTTTCACTTACCTGGAGTGCCCAACTAAACTCTGAAATTTGGACTGAGACTACTTTCTTTAAAGGTGGGGAGGTGAAGCCGGGCTCAGTGGCTCAGCCTGTAATCCCACGCCTTTGGCAGGCCGAGGTGAGTGGATTGCCTGAGTCCGCGGGTTCGAGACCCGCCTGGGCAACCTGGCGAGACCTCATCTCTACAATAAATCAAAATGAGCTGGGTGTGGTAGCGTGCGCCTGTAGTTCCAGCTACTCGGAAGGCTGAGACGGAAGGATCGCCGGAGCCCAGCAGGTCGAGGCTGCGGTGGCCAGGAGCGGCCACTGCACTCCAGTCTGGGTGATGGAGTGAGACTCCAACTCAAAAAAAGAAAAAAAATGTGGGGCGGTGAGGGGATAGAAAAAACACATAAAAAGTGAGAGCAAATAATAATAAAATGGAGCAAAAAGAAAAAATATTTGTAATAATGGTGGCATTCTATTTCTTAAGTTAGGGAGTATCTATTTTATTATTCTTTATACTTACATATTTCATGTATTACATACATGAAAAAAATTTCACAATTTTAACATATTTTAACCAGAAGAATAATTGAAAGACATGTCAGGGCAAAAGTGGAATACTGTTGATCCTGAAAGGATTGCCTAGTCACCTTCTTTTCTGTGGCTCTCGCAGCATGATCTCTTCTTCATTTCCTTCTCTGAAATGAACCTCAGTCACCAGGCTTCAAGGAATGAGTGATTCTGGACAGCCTTGTGTTCATAATAGTTGAAAGATTACCCATTTTTAACTTCACTTAAGCCATTCTGGATTGAAACATTCACATTTGATTAAAAAGTAAACAGAGCAGCCGGGCTCGGTGGCTCAGCCTGTAATCCCGCGCCTTTGGGAGGCTGAGGTGAGTGGATTGCCTGAGCCCGCGGGCTCGAGACCCGCCTGGGCAGCGAGACCTCATCTCTACAATAAATCAAAAAATCAGCCAGGCGTGGTAGCGCACGCCTGTAATTCCGGCTACTCGGAAGGCTGAGGCGGAAGGATCGCCGGAGCCCAGCAGGTCGAGGCTGCAGTGGCCGGGAGCGGCCACTGCACTCCAGTCTGGGCAGCCGAGTAAGACTCCAACTCAGAAAAAAGAAAAAAAAAAAAAAGTAAACAGAGCATAATACAAAGTTTTGTGGCTAGCTCCAGGCTTTTCATTATTGGCACCATTCAGATGTTCTCAGGACCTCTGAAATACACAAGGCAGCTCCTGCTTCTAGACCAATGGCCCCTGATTGAGATCATGCTCTTTTGCTTGTTTTTCTGTTTTGTCCCTTACAGTCAAACTATTGCCTGAAGTTACCATCTGTGTGCACTTCTAATTGGCTCATTTATACCTGCTGAGACAACTATACATAGGTAGTTTCCCACTACACATACAATTTTCCTTAAACTATCCATGGCACTTGAACATTTATGAGTCCTCCATCAGGCTCATGTAAAGATAGCACTAGTCCTGCTCTCTTTTGAGGGTTCCACTGCCACTATACATCTGCTTCTCTTTGAGCATCTGCTTGATTCTTTCCCAAGTGATTAGCTCTACAACTGCAGCTTGCAAATGGAACATAAAAGTATGCTAGGCCCCTTTATATGATGGTGGCAACAATAGCTCTTGCTGTATCATGGTACTAACCACTACTCTAGAATTTGACAAGATATTACATATCTTCATCTTCATCTTCATCAAAGCACTATTAAGTAAATACAAATATCATCTCCACCTTAGAGATAAGCAAAGGAAGGGAAAACCCAAAAGATAAGATGATATTTCTAAAATCACCCAGCTAGTAAGTGACAGACCCAGAATTTGGCTGCAGGTCTATACAACTCTAGAGTCAATGCTGCTAGTATCGACAATGCTATGCTCACTGAAATGTCCTAATCTTGCAGAAATCCAAAGTCCTGAGGCAGGGAATACATTATCCCGGTTTATCTTTTCCAGCCAGGTGACACCATCCACAAGATGCTGGACTACCTGTGGACCACCTACACTGGGGTTCAAGTACTCACCTAATCCAACCCCTCAGAGTGACACAGCACACAACACAGCCAAATTCCAAAGGGCTACCTGTGGGCATCTCTAGTCTACACCTACACCCATGTGCCCCTAGCTCTGACAGCCTGAAGGGTTAGGAGGATGCTTGGCACAATCAAGCACAATTCCCAAAGTTCAATGCATGGGAATAGAAAGGAAAAAAGCCACAGCTTGGGCAAAAGGTTTTTATCCAGTTCCACAGCACCTCCTGCATGTTTCTGTTCCAGTTCTATTCATTAGTCAAAACGTTTTATTCAAAATGTTAAGTATTTATCATTTACTACCACTGTATTTAGGGAAGGTGTGACTCAGAATCCTGTCAAGAGCTCTTCAGGTCCTCTCATCAAAGGTTCGAGTGAAAGGAAATTCACACTGAAATATTTCTTCCTCTAAAGGGTTCTATTTCTTGTGAGGTGTGAAGCAAAGGGAAAGCTATGCCTGAATCTTTGTCATTTTTTTAATCCTTTTCCTCTATGGCTGATGCCTACTATCTTGTCTAATACTGTCTTTAATAGCAAATATTGGCTTTCTTTAAAAAATATAAAATAAGGCCAGGCGCAGTGGCTCACACCTGTAATCCCAACACTTCAGGAAGCCGAAGCAGAAGGAGTGCTTGAACCCAGGAGTTTGAGACCAGTCTAGACGACATACAAGACATTATCTCTACAAAAGTCAAAAAATAAAAAATTAGCCGGGCGTGGTGGTATGTATCTATAGTCTCAGCTATCCTGGAGGTTGAAGGGGAAGGACTGCCTGAACCCAGGAGGTTGAGGCTGCAGTGACTCTGACTATGCACTCCAGCCTGGGTGACAGAGTGAGACCCCCCCACTCTAAATAAATAAGTAAATAAAAATATACTTTGCTATTTAAGAATCTTAAGTAATCTTTTCTTTATTTTAGACCTACACAAATACAGCAGCCCTAGCCATGTTTAGTTATTGAGGTGTGCTTAGTACAAAAATAGAATGAAATATTTCACTAATACTTTTGTTTAATATTTTATGTATTACATGTTTTCATGTTTTAACATAAATTTATATATTCCTATATATCAATAAATACATATAAATATGTTCTTTATAAATGTGTTTAATATAAATTATTTACTATTTTATACTGAATACATATATGTAATACCATTTTTGATATGTTGAATTAAATATAGTATTAAAATTATAAATACAAAAAATGCAGTATTATTCAGCCATAAAAAAGGAAATAAGTTTGCCACATGCTACAACATGGATAACTCTGTTCACTGAGACAAAAAGTAGACTAGAGTTTACCAAGGACTAGGAGGAAGATGGGGAGTCACTGTTCCACGGGTACAGAGTTGCTGTATGAGATGAGGAAAAAATAATTCTAGAAATAGTGGTTACATACAATGTTGATGTACTTAATGCCACTGAACTACACACTCAAAGTTTGTTAAAATGATAAATTTTATGCTGTGTATATTTTACCACAATTTAAAATTACATTTGTGGCTTACACAGTATTTCTATTGGAAAGCACTAGTCTAGATACAGGGTTCAGGTTCCAAAGTGAAAGAGACTAAGTCATCTCAAATTCTTAGTAGAGAGGATATAAACACTGCTAGCAACTCAGCTGGTGGTTTCTTAAGTATCATTAAATGAACTTAACCCCACAGGGAGGAAAAAGTCTAGTAAACAGGCCTGCTACCAACAAGCTTAAAAGACACACAAGAATACTTTGTGTGACCTATCAGCCAGTTGCACAAACCATTCCACAAGTGCTTTTCAGCCAGCATACAAAGCACTCAACAAACACAATCAGCTTTGTATGAGAGCACATCTCTGCCTAAAAGACACACAATTTTACAAAAGTATACAGTACACAAAGAAGCAAAAAAGATAATGTTAACTTCTTATAGTATTCACAGAGAGGCTACATAACTTGGCCCAAAGTCACACAGCTAGTAAAAGGTAGAGCTGAAAAACAAATCCTGGCACCCTGCCTCTCATAATATTTACGGTGGGTTCAGAATTACATTTACGCTGGGGTTCAAGTATCACAAACTAATAAAAAAGTAGAGACTAATAAAACTTAGTGAGTCCCTCTCACCCACCTGCAGGGCCATACTCTAGGGAATCAGTAACCCACAGGTATAATAAGATTTTCAAACCAAAATAAATATGGTCCAATTTTATTTTAGAAATACAAAGTAAAGTAATAACAAGCTGACTGTTTAGAAATAGGAAAACAATTGCCAATCACAGACCTTGAGTTTTACATGGTATTCAGTACACTGGCAGAAAATGAAGTGACCAGACCTCTAGCCCAAGAACAGTGGTCCCCAGCACTGCCAAGGCGAGGTGGGATGCAGCGGGTCCACTGTTGGTCACATTTTCAACATAAACTGTACTTACTGTTACCTTATTAAACATCTGCATAATCTTCCAAACACACTGGCTTTCCCTGATATGGTGGCCATCTGACCCCTCAAGATGCGTCAACATCCTACAGCCCACCTTCTTGGCTGTACACCTCTACAAAAATTTAGACATCCAGAATGGCCACAATACAACCTGAAAGGTCTCCAGAGATTATCACAACCTGGCAGGTTCTTTTCCTGAAACCTGCAAAAGCTCTATCAAGCTTTAACAGAGTTAACAAAAATCTCTGATAAATCATCTATAACAATTACTTTTGTTTTCTTTTTCTTTTGTTTTTTTGAGTTGAAGTCTTACTCTGTAACCCAGGCTGGAGTGCAGTGGCATGCTCATGGCTACCACAGCCTCTACCTGCTGCTGGGCTCCAGCAATCCTTCCACCACAGCCTTCCAAGTAGCTGGAACTACAGGTGAGCGCTACCACGCCCAGCTAATTTTTTTAATTTGTTGTAGAGACAAGATCTCACCATATTGCCCAGGCTGATCTTAAACCTGTGGACTCAGGCAATCCTCTCGCCTCCACCTCCCAAAGTGCTGGGATTACAAGCGTGAGCCACTGCGCCCAGCTTGTTTCAATTTTGAATTAAATTTTAAATTCATTCTTCTTACTGTTCAGTTTTGAGAGTTAACACAGTCGTGTAACCACCACCACAAACAAGGTACAGAAAAGTTTCATCACCCAAAAAAATACCCTGTTGCCATTGTATAGCCAACCCCTAGCACCTGGCAACTACTGACCATCTGTTTCCTGTCCCTAGAGTCTTGCCTTATCATGTATATATGTAATCTTAACAATACTTAACGCTTTTGAGAAAGGGTCTCACTCTGTCACCCAGGCTAAAGTGCAGTGACACAATAACAGCCCACTGTAACCTTGAACTCCCAGGCTCAAGTGATCCTCTCACCTCAGCCTCAACTGGCTAATTTTTCACAAGATCTCACTATGTTGCTCAGAGTAGTCTCCAACTTCTGGGCTCAAGCAATTCTGCCTCAGCCTCCCAAAGCACTAGGATAACAGGTGTGAGCCACCAGGCTTCTTTGTCTTGGCATAATCCATTTTAGATGCATCAATTTGTAGTATGTACTAGCAGTTCATTTATTTTTGTTGACAAGTGATATTTCATTGTATGAATGTAGTTCGTGTATCCATTCATACCGATTAGGAAAATCTGGACGGTCTCCATTGTTGTTAATGGTTTTGTTTTTGTTTTTTTTAAAAGCTGCTATAAACATTTATATACAGGTTTTTCAATGAATCTAAGTTTCTGTTTCACTTGGGTAAATAGCCAGAGGTGGGTCTTATGATGTTTGACTCTTTAAGAAATGCCAAATTGCAAGATGATCATCTGGGCCCAGGAGGCTGAGGCCAACCTGAGCAACACAGCCTGCCTCCCCCTAAGGAGGCCTTCAGTCAGCCCTGAATTAATCCCTACCAAGAGAACAAGTGACGGCATCCTTCCCAGAGACAATGGAGACCAACACCTCAGACCTTGCTCACCCAGTTAGCCAGAGTGAGCTCATTGTCCATCATCACCAGAGCCCTCTCCTACATCTGACTTTTACCACCACTAATGTGCCCGAACTTCCCAGCCATTTCCACCCATCTCTGGGGACCCTTCCCCAGGCTCACTGAAACTGTCATAAACTCCCAGAAGGTCTGCTCCTTGGCCTGACGGGACTGCACAACCTGGATAGTGCCAGGCTCATGCAGTCTCACTGTCCCCCTCTGATACTGATGAGGGTGTTCAGGTGGGAGATACAATACTTCCAAGTGAAGTTCAGTTTCACCATCACCCTATCAGCTAATAGTTTCATTTCATCTCAACATTCTGAACAGTAATTTTTCCATCTACATATTTTTCTATTTATTATTTTACTTTATTTTTTAAATTTTTTTTTATTTATTTGTATATATTTATATATTATCCCATATATTTATTTTCCATATATCCCATAGACAGTGTGAAGGTTAAAACTTCTGGTTTAAGATTTCACATTTTGGTCAGGCACAGTGGCTCATGCCTGGAATCCCAGCACTTTGGAAGACTGAGGTAGGAGGAATGCTTGAGACTGGTCAACATAGCAAGACCCTGTCTCACAAAACATTTCCAAATTAGCCAAGCATGGTGGCACACACTTGTAGTCCTAGTTACTCAAGAGGCTGAGGCAGGAAGATCACTTGAGTCCAGGAGTTAGACACCAGCCTGGGTAACATAGCAAGACCTCATCTACAAAAAAAATCAAAAAGTTCACCAGGTGAGGTGATGCATGCCTATAGTCCCAGCTACTCAGGAGGCTAAGGCAGGAGGGCCAATAGAGTCCAGGACTTCGAGGCTGCAGTGAGCTATGATGGTGCCACTGCACTCCAGCTTGAGTGAGACTCTGTCAAAAAACAAAACTAAACAAGAATTTCACATTTTATTAACTTTAAAAAAGATACTGGCGAACTAACTTTTCAAGAATAAAGAATAACGAACCATGTAGAGTCAACTGCTATCTGTATAAAATTTTATCCAAACCCATAACAGTTAAGCTTTATATCTGTTATTTGTAGAACAAGTAATCACCTTCCTTTATTTAACTGAACACATACTTTCTTCCATCATACCTTCAACTCGAAAGGTACCTATCCCACATACCTCATCCCCCAAAACACTCTCCCAGTTTCTACCTGGGGAAGTGGTACTGGGTACTGGTGGCTTGTTCAAGAATCACAGATTCTTATGGAGTTAAAAGAAATTTTGGTGACCATCGAATCAAATCTTCCACTTCTGAGGTCTGCCACTGTTGTAAAGGCTCCTCTTCCCTTGTCACCACCTTCGGCACAGGCCCTTGATGGCAAGGTCTTACCTCTCTATATACCTAAAAAAACACAATACCTCTGATACAGCAGGCATTCAATGAAAACTGTTGGTAAAGATGATCAAACTAACAAGTAATTCCCAGATGTCATTTTTCCCAACTGCTGGTGCATCTGACAAAAAGGGTACACCTCTCTCCTCTGGTTCTTGTTTCTCCCTTCACAATCTCAATATAGCATCTTCTCTCAACAATCTCAATAATCCTAAAAACCTCAAGAAGAGTGTGAAACACTGCAACTAGCACTAGACCTGGAGTCCCAAGACCCGGGGTTCAATCCCAATCCCTTGTTATAAACTTCAGGAAAGATGCTAAAACAGGTTGGACCTCAATTTTCTGATCTTTAAAATTTGAGATTTGATGCTCTAATGTTCTATAATTCTTTCTATACAACTATAAGGATCTATACGTTATTGCTTCTTTCTGAAAATATCCTTTGTCTTCTCATTTGTTAAGGCCTATTCCAAAAAAATCTGCAGCTAAAAGGACACTACAGCTAACATATCCCTTTCTAGCTAAAGAAAATTAGCACATTTTGATTACTCCAAAGAGAAACATTAAGAAATCAGATATTTTAACCTTTTCTTATGTTGTACCACAGAGATAGGAGTGATATAATGGTTCCTTCATCTTACAAGAAGCATCACCCATTTTGATACAATGTCTAGAATATGATGAGATGAATGGATTGCATGTCCACCAAACAATTCTTCATGTACTATTGTATGTCACTGAACTTTTGAAATGTTGTATGTGGCAGAGAGTTTAATGTGACACTTGCTGATAAGAACTTGGGGAACAGTTCTTAAATGCTTTCCCACTAACAGTCAATGACAGGCCACAGAAAATGTTTGGTGAAATTCTTAAATACCTAATATCTCTTGGAGCTGCTTTTGCTCTAGAGATAGAGGAGGAATACTAGCCCAGAACCCATGGAACTTTTCAAAATAACCAGTACAGAATAAGAGGGTGCATGTGTCTGGATAATCCTCTTCACGTGAGAAACGCTGGCAGCATATAGGTCCCACAGATGTACAGATTTCTACTCAGTGTCGATGTGTCCTAGATGATCACTATAGGAAGAAAAGGAGGCAAAAATATATCACCTCCTAAATCAGGATGGTCAGGTAATGGGACTTACCGTGACCAGTGCTAGATATGGCACAAAATCCCATCTAATCATCTCACCTATGATAACAGTGTTCTGATTTTTATTTGGGTACTCACTTCTCTCAAATGCTCACACTTCCAGTGAAGCTGCTACCAACCTGGGCTAGGGACAAAGCACATGACTAGAGTCTATGTGACTTCCCATATCACATTACTCAGGGATGAATTAGTAGCAGGTAACCTACACCAGTCCAATTTGAAAAACATCTAGACAGGAGCAGTGGCTCAAGCCTGCAATCCCAGCACTATGGGAGGCAGAGGTGAGGGGACTGCCTGAGCCCACGGGTTCAAGAACAGCCTGGGCAACTTGGCAAGACTCATCTCTACAATAAATCAAAAGATTAGCTGGGCGTGGTAGCAAGCACCTATAGTTCTGACTACCTGGAAGGGCTGAGGCAAAAGGATTGCCTGAGCCCAGCAGGTCAATGCTGAGGTGACCGTGAGTGTGTCACTGCACTCCAGCCTGGGCAATGGAATGAGAATCCAAATAAAAATAAAAAATAAA
Source organism: Cephalopachus bancanus (assembly GCA_027257055.1). NCBI lineage: Eukaryota > Metazoa > Chordata > Mammalia > Primates > Tarsiidae > Cephalopachus > Cephalopachus bancanus. The sequence continues at coordinate 363,426 of JAPVLO010000777.1, forward strand.
AAAAAAATCTTAGAATACAAAGCAAGCAATTTACCAGTCTAAAATATTTCCAAAGTAAAAATGATTACTTCTTCAAGTCACATGCATATGAGGTTCCCATCATAAATGAAATATGATATTTAACAAATAGAGAAACTCTTTATGCTTCAACCTAATTTAAATGTACAAAAGAATTTTTAAAACAATGTTAGAACACAAACTAAATACTTTTACATAGTAAACTTTTAAGTGTGATGTTTATTATAGCTACATATTTTATATCACAACCAGGATAAACTAATATTTCAACACAAACACAAATGTAACTATAAAATAAAACTGATTTCCTGCCATGATTTATGGAAATAAAGGAACAGCAACAAGAGGAATGCATAACATTTTCATTTGCAACAACTATTTTCCTGGCCAAAGTATAATCATTGAGATGAAAGTATATGTAAGTGACCTTGCTGAAAGAATTAAGATTTAATTTCATATGGCATATCCACAAGTGAGATTTATGGAAATACAAGAAAAATGCTCTTAATTTTCATATTACTACAAGAAAATTAAGGAAGGTATGACTGATATCTATCATGGTAGCATTAAGTACTGAAAAAATACTCAAAACAACTAAAGTAAGAAAATTGGGATTTAAATCTTAACTTCTTAGTATCTCTGATCCCTTAAATTAAGCTTCATCTTCCATAAGCCTGCTTCCTCATCTTAAAATGATGTCAAAGTAATAACTGATTCGATCAAAATCTGGTAGGGGGTAACTTGGTGGAAAGTTAGTGAAAATTGTTCCAAACATTTTCACTAGATTATAAAGAATTCTTAGAACCTGTCTTCTGTTTTGGATCTTTCATGAACAGCTAGAAGAAAATAGTATTTTGAGAAAATTACTAAATTAATAGTAAATGTTTTCATTATGACCTGACACCATAAAATTTGCAATGGAAACCTTTGCAATAGTCCAAACCCAAGAAAACATCCACATCAAAATCACAAATCAGTACAACGTTAACTTGTTTATTTGATTTCAATGGCACTGCTAACATAGCATCATCCCACAAAGACCAAGAGTCAATTGAACCTATTGTTCAAGTCTGCTGGATATAACAAGGAGTTAACTGTGGCTCACAAATTGGTTTCATCATCTGGTTTTGGCTCCTAGTCCATGAGTTAAAAACAATAAACCAAAAGCTCTAACAACCCAAATTGCCTATCCAGGTTATTCACCAGACTTGGCACTCAATGACATTTGGCTGATTCCAAAAATTGATTCTAACATCAAAGGATAAAGATTTATGGCCAGTGAACATAGTTAAACCCTAAAGGAGACCTTGAGGTACAATGGCAGCATTGTTGGAGTAAACATAGTACATATCATTCAGAAGCCAGATTCATTTCAACTTGAGACTAGTAAGCATATTTATAAATAAGTTTCACTCACACCAAAAACCATAAAAACTGCAGAGCGTTGCCACCTTAAATCCTTTTTGAAACAAGGCAGGATATGAGTGTATGCATACTAGAGTAAACAGAGTTGCCTTGCCCACTGATTTTATTTTAACTCTTCATTTCGCACAAGATAATATCCTAAGCCTTTGTTAGATGACTAATGGAAAGAAACACTGGCAAACTAAAAAACCAGAACATGTGGTCCATCTTTTCATTTTAGTATTGTGACTACAGGAATTTCAAGACGCATGATATACAGACAATTCACCCTGAGCACTGCAGGGCTGCCCTGGTCCCGGTTTACTATTATTAATTGCTACATGCTGTCTACAGATCCCTTCAGACTAGGGTTACCCTCCTTACTAAAAAACATACTAAAAGCCTGGCTAGCCTAGACACAAATCAGTAAGTAAACGGTTTTAAAACCAAACTCCAGCCTGGGCAACACAGCAAGACCTCGTCATTACAAAAAAAATTTTATAAAGAATTAGCCTGGCCTGGTGGTCCCAGCTACTCTGGAGACTGAGATGGAGGGATGACCTGAGTTCAGGAAATTGAGGCTGCGATGATGAGCTGTGATCATGCCACTGCACTCCAGCATGGGAGACAGAGTGAGACCCCAACTCAAAAAATGAATAAATAAGAATAAACTACTACCATAGCTAAAGAAGATCCCTGACCTCACTAAGATATAAACTATCACTCCAGTCTAGGCTCTAGAAGCAATAAATAACAATAGTAATAAATACTTTAGGTTAAATTCATATTTTCATGGAATTCTATGTTCTCTGGGATTTCTAAAGCCTTAGATGGAGAGAATATGAAATATTTACTTAACAAAAGCCATGCTGTCTACTAGTTTATCAAACAGTACACAAAAGACCAAGCAAAGGAGTGTCTGGTTTATTCTAAAGAAATTATTTTTTTAAAACATACGTCTGCCAGATAAATCTATGTTATCTTTCTCATTCCTGTGTTATTTTAATTATTTTGTGTGATGTGGGAGAGTCAGTGCTGAATTACCCAACAGGAGGAAGATGAAGCACACTGTAGAGGAAGAAAAAACTCTTCCTCTACCCTCCCAGATTCAGCAGCTGAGGCTCCTTAGTCAACCTAACAGAAAAAAAAAACAGATTAACAGGAGAAAAAAGCAGAGTTTACTTGCACATGCAACATGCATACACATAGAAAATCTCAGTGATGAGTAACTCAAGGGATGATTAGAATTTGGGCTTATGATACAAGGTGCAGAAGAGGCTAGTCAAAGGAAACAGAGTTTTGGGCTTTGGGGGAGGGGTAAACCATAGGAAACTGACTAGGAAATATATAATCAATACGGGCGGTTTAGTAAGGGACACCTTCACAGACGGAAATGTATATCCTACTTTTAGACAGAAACAAGAAGGGCAGAGAGCTAACTGTCTTCGGCTCAAAACAATCCTATGCCAAAGTGGCATATGTTGGAATGGCAAGCTTCAACTTGTTAGGGAACCAACAAAGGAGTACAGAAGAATTAGCAGGCTCTTCAAAAGAAAAAAAATTATAGTTACACTGATATGCTTTTTGAAGCCATGAGTAACAAAGAGAATTCTGTTGGAGTTCTTTCTATTAGTTTGCCTTTCAGTATTGTCATTTTTCACTCTGCGAGGGAGAAAGAAAGGTATCATAATCTTTTCAATGCTTTGGGCTTTTAAAAAACTTAATTAGGCCCTGGAGCATCATCTATCTCTGTACCCTCACTTCATGTCTCAAATATATTTACCAAAAATACCACCGTTTCAGAATATTAATGAAAATCCTAATAACTATGAATTATTATTGCAAAGGACATAGCACCAGAAGCAAGATGTTTAAGTAGAAATGTTAAACTGAAGAGACCACATCACAGTCATCTTCTAGTCAACATTTTAAACCAGGCAAACAACATTTCTTTTGAAATCTCATGAAGGGAAACAGTGAGGAGTTTTCTACCCTAGAAGCGGCAGGATGTACTCCGCCTGAACAAAGAAAAAAACAGTCATGAAGAGAAACATGTTGGCTAGCTGCCGTCCTCTGGCTGGCAAAACGCCACCTTCAGTTGGAAAAGCATTTAGCCGAAACATTCATTTACAAATGTCTTTATCTGTAATCCATTTTAATGCTGTGTACATGTCTAACTTAAGTAGAGAATAACTTTTTAAAGAAAATCTTGTAAACTTCTCGGAATTAGAAGTAAAACTATCACTGGAGCATTTATGTAAAAAAAAGAAAGAAAGGAGGGGACAGCTCAATATTGAAAAAAAGAAATGTTTCCATACACACTTAAAAGGTGATTATAGAGGTAGAGACTCACACTTAAGCCCCTGTGTCAAGCCATCATAAAACTCTAGTTCTGAAATAGGAATCAACTCCTTTTCTTCTGCTTTTACAACTCAGTTTGGTGAGGAAAGAGACTATCAGGTAGGAGCAGTAAAACATAGTCTGAAAACACAAAGACAGCTCAAAAGGCAGACTGGGTTTAAGGGTCAGATTTGTTCATGTAAAAGAGCTAATGAACTACCTTGGAGGGAGACTTAATTATGACTTTCTCAAACACTGGGCAAGAGGGAGGAAGGGAATGACCAAAGTAATTAATTTTTAGTGCTATTTTAGTACTCTTATTACTGAAAAATGTAAAAGCACAAATGCCATTCCATCTGCTGTGGCAGATATAAAGATGCTTTTCTTCAAGCAAGAAAGCCTTATTACTTAAAAAAGAAAAATTCTATAATCTTTTTAAAAGAATAAACAAATGATCAACCAAACAGAGGCATAGAGAACCAATCACTTCCAATGTACAAGTAAAGTGGTTTGCTCCAGAATGTAGTCTGTTCCTGCCAGTGTCCTGGGACTCCACTGCACACTGACAAGGCAGGTGAGAAGAGTCTGCTCCCTACCCTCACAGCCCTCACCAGTGGTTCCATCCATTTGTTAACTGGTGCATGCTCTCTCCTAATACTTCCAAGCACAATTTGAATCTCACCTTTAATAATATTATACTTTTACACAGAAAGACTCTTTGAAAAAAGTACCAAAGATGTCCCAGGACTGTCCCCTGTAGGTGTTTAAAAATATCAATAAGCCAGGCACAGAGGCATACGCCTCTAATCCCAGCACTTTGGGAGGTGGAGGCGAGAGGACTGCCTGAGCCCAGGGGTTCAAGACCAGCCTGGACAACTTGGCAAGACCACGTCTCGAAAATAAATCAAAAAATTAGCCAGGTATGGTGGTGTGCACCGGTGGTTCTAGCTACTTGGAAGGCTGAGGTAGAAGGATCACCTGAGCCCAGCAGGTGAGGCTGCGATGGCCGTGAGTGTGCCACTGAACTCCAACCTAGGTGACAGAGTGAGACTTTGACTCAAAAACAAAATAAGTAAATATTATTTAGTACAAAATCCAGGTGAATTTATGTTCAAAGCAACTGAGTGGTAAAGCTAGGGTTGAGCTTTTTCCCTTCTTTCTACATTTTTGAATTCCCTAAGTTTAACTTATATGCATTTTATAATCAGAAATACTATATACTTTATCTTTGCATAATCATTCACATTTAACAATGAAGTGGGATATAAGAGTGATGAAGAGTATGGACTTTGGCCAACTATCTAGACTGAGATGAGAGCTCCTAAAACTCAAATGACTGACTACCTCTCCCTAATACTGAATATTACATCATCGACACTACATTTCATAAAATTGTGGGGAGGATGACATGAGACAATGTATGAAAAAGTGTTTTTGCAAAGCTTATTTAGCAAAGTGGAAGGACTTAACAGTATTAGTTGTTATCTTTCCTACTACAGTCATGGGTTTGCCACCAGAGTATGCCTCCAAATTAGCAGTTTAGGATTAGAGTTTTCATTGCTCCCCCTGGAGGTCATAACAGTTTACAACACTATTCTCAAGGAAAATTAATTCTGCACGAAGGGGAACTGAAAAACATGCTGGAAACAAACCTTGTCCTTGTGCCAACAACTAACTGTGAAACAGACTGTAGGTGGCACCCGGACATATCCTCTGCTCTCCCTTCTCCCATGTCACCACCCCAAGTATTCAAGAGATTGTGTTCTCTGAGCACTCTAGAAAATACATTCTTGTGCAGGCTGGATGTACTTAGGTGCAGAAATGTTCATACAACTAATATTTACAAAAATTGAGCCAGGCACAGTGGCTCACACTTGCAATCCCAGTACAGCGGGAAGCCAAGGTGGGAGGATTGCCTGAACCCAGGAGTTCAAGACCAGCCTAGGCAACACAGCAGGCTTCGTCTCTCCAAAAAAAAAAAATCAGAAAACTAGCCAGGTGTGGTGGCACACACCTATAGTCCCAGCTATTTGAGAGGCTGAAGCTGAAGGATCACCTGAGCCCAGGAGGCTAAAGCTGTGGTAAGCCATGGTTATATCACTGTGTCACTGTACTCCAGCCTGGGAGACAGAGTGAGACTACAATTCAAATACACACATACACACACACACACACACACACACACACACACACACACACACACATATGCTCTGTATATTCAAACACTTATTTAGGGCAACCAGCGGGGTAGGCGGTTCCCTTAAGAAATGGTGGGCAAGTATTGATTTTCATTTAACTGTATAGACTTTAACATAATTTTCATTCTGATTATCACCTAGAAACTATAATGCAAAATTCTTATGCTGGTGCCACTTCTGCAGTTCCTAAAGCACCTGACTTTAGTGTATCACAATGCAGAAAGGAGTTTCTGCCTATTTAACTAAAAGATTATCTTCCTACAGACAGCCATGAGACTATCTCACCCTTTTCTCTATTCAATCTGCAGAGTAGCTTAAGAGGAGACTGTTAGCCACAGTATTCCCAGTATTCTACGGCTCTTACCCATTTTTATCTGAAAGGGAGTTTTGTAATTAATTTAAGTATTTAGTTGTCTTTAAACTTCATGGAAAATAAACAGGTAGGAGATCTCTCTCCATGATCATTCATCCTCGTTGGAGCCTCATCACTTCTGGCCCGCACGAGACCTCCTGCCCCTCACTTTTCTGATCTCCAACCCACACTGCTGCAGAATCAAATTTCTAAGGTAGAAAACTGATCCCATTATTGCTCTGCTCAAAGCCCTTCACAGTGCTGTTCCTTTGGTGGGCTTTGGTCACAGTTCTTTGCTTTGGTGGGCTTCTGATCAGTTCCCTGTGATAAAATATGAGGAGAATTATGGACCACAGTGCCTCCAAAAAAGTGTGTACATATTTTTGCATACAATCACAACAAGAACACTATTTAATGCTCTTAAAATTCCAAACATAAATAACAAAACTCCACCCTTAATTTCATTAAAAAATTAAGTATCTCTTCAGGCAGGTCTATAAATATTTCCTGAAGGAAAGAAAAGCTTATTCTAACAAAAAAAAATACATTAAAAGACAAATTATATGTCAAATTTTTTTTTTTTGGAATCATAGTCTCACTCTGTTGCCTGCTCATGGCCACCGTACCCTTGACCTGCTGGGCTCAGGTGATCCTTCCATCTCAGCCTTCCAAGTAGCTGGAACCACAGGTGCGTACCACCAAGCCTGGTTAATTTTTTTTCATTTATTGTAGAGACGATCTCACCAAATTGCCCAGGTTGGTCTCAAACCCCTGGGCTCAGGCAGTCCTCTCACCTCTGCCTCCCAAAGTGCTGGGATTACAGGCATGAGTCACCACACTCGGCTTCAAATATTTTTTTAAAAGAAATCTAGGAACTTCAGAATAACAAACTGTTCCGGTCACTAAAAATTTCATTTTATGAGAACCATTATCAGTAGGGTATCCCAGAATAGTCAATCTTCTAAAGCCCTTGAACATTCAATTTATCAGCACTTTGCGTATATTTTAGTGTGTACATGTGTATCCACACATACTGTGTAGCTGTATGAAAGTTTAAGGCGCTTTTTGTTTTTTCCCAGCAATCCAGAAAGTTAGAACTGCAGAAGCACGACAGAGACCAAAACCTCACCTTATACCAAAACATCAATCAAACACAGACGTGTAGATCTGGTTGAGAGCAAGCAGCCCGTGGGTCCTCTAGACCAGAAATCAAATCCCACATGTCCCAAGGGGACAGGAGTAAAGCAGGCCCACTGGCAAGAGGGGTGGAGCTATGGGAAACCATCCAAAAGGCCTAGTGAACAAACTAACATGAAAGCATGCTGACGCAGGGTGGCCAAAGAGTCTCATTTGTTCAAACTATGGAAATGGAGCTTTTATGTAAAATATCCTCAATTTAATTTATTTATGAGTAGGGGTATCACTCTGTCCCCTAAGCTGGAGTGCAATGGCACGATTTCAGCTCGCTGCAGCCTCAACTACCTGGGCTCAGCCTCCTGAGTAGCAGGGTGTACCACCATGCCGTTTTGTTCTGTTTTTTTGGTAGAGATGAAGTCTATGTTGTCTAGACTGGGCCTGAACTCCTGGGTTCAAGCAATCCTCCCACCTCAGCCTCAAAGTGCTAGGATCTCAGTTGTGAGCCACCACACGCAGCCAATACATCCCATTTTAAAGCATCGTTAAGCACATGGTCACAAGTGTGACACTGCCTACATCCACCAGTTTGCATCCCATGACAGTATACCTCTTATTTAACAAACACATATTTGTGCCAATCCTGTGTACACACTATGCTAGGCATGGAGACAAACAAGAAAGAAGTCTCCGTCTATTCCCGGAGGGGTTCTGAAGCCAGCTGAAGGGAAAACAGACATAATGCCATTAGCATGTGGTCAGCACAATGACAGAGGTGGGGGAACTCCTCATCATGAGGAAGTGAATAGCCTGGGAAGTCTTCCCCCATTGATGAAATCTGAGTCCTACAAGAACCCTGCCAAACAGAAAGGAAGATCCCAAGGGGCCAGGCTGCAGTGGGGAGAAAACAGAAGCCAAAGGTGCAAGGCTGGAGGGATGAGCCCAGAAAGGTCCCTGCTGAGTCCAAGACCCCGGTGGGATATGGGGAGGGGGGCAGGTGTACCAACTGAAGCTCAGGGAAGAGGAAGACCAAAGACAAATGCAGGGAACAAATAAAACCACAAGAATGCATCATGGATACATCAGTGCAGAGAAAGCAGCAAGTCTGGCAAGTGCATTCAGAATTGTAGTATTTTAGTAAAATTTTATCTTTATAAAGACATGTTAAAAGTAAAAATATTTTTTAAAAAGTCATACAAAGAAGAAAACTTTATACCACCCGTAATCCTACACTATTCCAACTTATTTTTCTTTCTAACTAGAACTAACCAATGACATTCTTTTCCCCAATCCTTATTCCATTGATTTTTTTCTATTCCAATGTTTGTCTACTTAGACTTCTCCATGTTGGCACATCTGTTACAAGCCTCCCCAAACTTTTAGGGAATGAAATGGAGTATAAAAAACTAAGTTATGTCTCAGCTTAAAAGACCAAACCCACCTTTCCACAAATCCACAAAATTTAAGTCAACTGCCTTAGCCTTTTGGCATTGACCAAAAGGTTACCCTCTGTTCTTTTCCATCATAGAACCTACAGTCTGGGAGGGGCTTGGGTCTGCACATGATATGAACCTCCTTAACTGCTTTTGTTTACTAAAAGCTGTAAAAAAAAAAAAAAAAAAAGTAAAGAGCTGGCCAGGCACAGTGGCTCACACCTGTAATCCCAGCACTTTGGGAGGCTGAGATGGGGAGAGTCTCTTGAGGCCACAGGTGATCAAGATTAGCCTGGACAATATAGCAAGACCTCACCTCTACAAAAAAAAAAAAAATCAAAAAATTAGCCAGACGTGGTGGTATACCCTTGTAGACCCAGCACTTTGGGAGGCTGAGGTGGGAAGATCACCTGAGTTCATGAGGTCAAGGCTGCAGTGAGCCATGATCATGCCACTGTACTCCAGTCTGAATAGTTGTTTTGTGCATCAAAGGACATTACCAAGAAAGTGAAAAGACAACCTATAAAATGGGGAAAATATATGCAAATTATATAATTGATGAAGGTTTTGTATCAAAAATGTATAAAGAACTTTTACAGTTCACCAACAAAAAGATAAATAACCAATTAAATAACAAGAAAAGGACCCGGATATTCATTTCTCCAAAAATATCAAAATGGCCAACAGGCACATGAAAAGATGTTCGACATCATTAGTCACTGAGAGAATGCAAATAAAAACCACAAATACTACCTCACACCCATTACATTTATATGGAAAAATAACTATAAGTATGTAACCCTTGTACACTGCTGATGAGAATGTAAAATAGCTCAGACGCTGTGAAAAGGTTGAGTGGTTCCTCAAAAACAAGCACAGAAATTACCCGATGGCTCAGCAATTACATTCCTGGGAAGACAGGCAAAAGAACTTAAGACAGGAACTCAAATCCTTGTACAAGAATGGTGGTTGCAGCACCACACACAATAACCCCAAAGGAAGAATCCAAATATCATCAGTGGGTGAATGAGTAAACACATTGTGGTATATAAGTACCATGAGATATCATTTAGCCATAAAAAGGAATTAAGTTTGACAAACGTTCAATGGATGAACCCTGAGGATGTATGCTAAGTGAAATAAGACAGTCACACTTACAGGAGGCACCTCATGTAAGTCATAGCTCAAATTTATCGAGACAGAAAGTAGAACAGTGGCTGTCATGGGTTGAGGTTAGTAGAGAATGAAAACAGTTGCTTGGGTACAGAGTTTGCAGTTTTGCAAGATGAATGGAGAATGGTTGTACAATGTGAATGCACAACCTAACTTAACACTTCTGAAGTGTACACTAAAAAATGAATAATATGGTCAGTTTTATGCTATATGTATTTTTACCACAATAAAAAATAACTTGAAAATGTTTAAAGAGGAAGTACTGATACATGCTACAAAGTGATGAGCCTTGATAACATTACACTAAGTTTAAAAAAGTCGCACAAGCCGGGCTCGGTGGCTCAGCCTGTAATCCCGCGCCTTTGGGAGGCTGAGGTGAGTGGATTGCCTGAGTCCACGGGTTCGAGACCCGCCTGAGCAGCGAGACTTCATCTCTACAATAAATCAAAAAATCAGCCGGCATGGTAGCGCATGCCTGTAATTCCGGCTACTCGGAAGGCTGAGGCGGAAGAATCGCCGGAGCACAGCAGGCAAGGCTTCAGTGGCCAGAAGCGGCCACTGCACTCCAGTCTGGGTGACTGAGTGAGACTCCGACTCAAAAAAAAACCAAAAAAGTCGCACAAAAGGTCAAATACTAAATGAAATTCCCAGGATAAGTAAACCCACAGAGACAGGAAGGGGCTGGAGTCCACCAGCTGATGGGGGAGAGGAATGGAGAACAACTACAAATGGGTATGGAGATTCTTTACGGGGTGATGAAAATGTTCTGGAATTACATCTAATTGTGATATACTAAAAAACACTAATTCATAGATTTTAGATGAGTGAATCCTATGGTACATAAATTACACCTCAATAAAAACAATTTTTAAAAAAATTTTTAGAGATAGGGTCTCACTCTGTCACCCAGGTTGGGGTGCAATGGTACCATCATAGCTCACTACAACCTTTAACCCCTGGCTCAAGCAATCCTCCCTCCTCAGTCTCCCAAGTAGCTGGACTACAGATGCATGCCACCATGCCCAGCTAATTTCTTATTTTTATGTTTTTGGTAAAGACAGCATTCTCATAATGCTAAACAAGCTGATCCCGAACTCCTGGACTCAAGCAATCCTCCCACTTCAGTTCCCCAAAGTGCTGGGATTATAATTCCAGTATGAGTCACTGTGCCTGGCCTAAAATAAGTTTTTAAAGATAATTTTTTTAAAGTGAGCAGCTACTCTTTTGGAGCTGAAGTTCTATATGATATGGAATGAACTGAATCTCCCTAAAATGCACATGTTGAAAACCTAACCCCTAATGTGATGGAATCCTAGAAATAGGGACTTTAGTAGGTAACTGAGGTTAAAAGAGGTCTTAGTGTGGGGCCTTAATCCAACAGCACTGTGGCCTTAGAAGAAGAGGAAATGAGAGATATCTGTACCCCTACTCCCACCATGAGAGGACTAAGTGAGAAGGTGGTTGTCTGCAAGCCAAGAAGAAAGCCTCCACCTGGCCATGGCGGCACCCTGATCTCAGACTTGCAGCCCCCAGAATTGTGAGAAAGTTATTTTCTGCTTAAATCACCTAGTTTGTGCTATATTTTGTTATAGCAACCCAAGTTGACTAAAGCACCATACAAAACAACCAAACCAAAACCACTGGACAAAGGCTATTTTCCCACATTCAATCTTTGAAATCAGATGCAAATACCAGTTTTCTTTTCTTTTCTTTTCTTTTCTTTTCTTTTTTTTTGAGTTAGAGTCTCACTCCGTCACCCAGGCACACTCACAGCCAGCCCAGCATCGACCTGCTGGGTCCCAACGATCCTTCTGCCTCAGCCTTCCAAATAGCAGGAACTTCAGGCATGTGCTACCACATCTGGCTAATTTTTTTATTTATTGTAGAGATGAGATCTCGTCAAGTTGCCCGGGCTGGACCAGATTTCTTTTTTAATTTAACACAATTTTCTTCTCCCTTTTTGCTCTTTTGCTGTTACTACCTTTAGCATCTACTGCTAGCATCTTGTTTCAGGAAACAGCAATAGAAAGGTTGGAGTATCAACAGTTCTGATCTGACATAAAAAAATAAGTAAATCATTTGAAAAAACAGTTCTGCTGCATTTCTTGAACCCAAGAAAAAGAACTTGGTTCTCTGTACCCTGGTGCTGTCCTTCATGGGCCCTGAGATCCAACCCTTACAGAATGCATAGCTGCTCTATTTGTGTCTTCTACTGCCACAGACTTACCTCACTGCTACACCAGTCTTCAATCTTTTTATACTGAGGTCAATTTTCCTTTTACATCCAGCCTATCATTTCTACGTTGACAACCAAGGCACACAGAGTCAAACATATTCCCCAATAACGGCACAATTCAGGTACAACAGCTGCCTTTCCACTATTTCTATTACTGCTTGTGCTCAGGAATTGCTCTGATTACTGCCAAGTTTTATAAGCTCAGATTCTGGAAGAAGGGGGCGGGAGAAGCAAAAAACTCAAACAACCAAAAGAAAAAAAAAAAAAAAAAAACCACTCTGATGACAAAGGAAGGGGGAGCAGAGCTGAAGAAGAAACAGTTTCAAGTTACCACAAAAACAGAATCAAAAGCCCAAAGATTGGCGGGCACTGTTTAGCCAGCAGCACCAGAAGAACCAGTATTTAACTGACTAGAATAGAAAAGGTCAGTTACTGGGTGTGAAAGTCAGGTAAGTCACACAAGAAAAAAAAGGGGGATGGGGGTAGAGGTAGCCAGGGAAAGGCAAACACCAAGGAACCAAATTATCATTCTTGAGATCAGAACAAATTCCTCCCTGTGGCCACTCTCAAACATCTAGTTGCAGTGACAGGGCAGCAGAGACAGCATATTCCAAAGTCAAGCAGAAGTCATTGATTAAAAAGCTTAAGTTGGCCAGGGATGGTGGCTCACCCAGCACTTTGGGAGGCTGAGGTAAGAGGATTGCCTGAGCCCATAGGTTTGAGACCAGCCTGGGCAACTTGGCAAGACCTCATCTCTACAAACACAATCAAAAAATTAGCTGGACGTGGTGGCACATGCCTGCAGTTCCAGCTACTTGGAAGGCCAAGGCAGAATGTTTGCCTGAGTTCAGCAGTCTCAGCTGCAACGGCCATAAGCGTGCCACTGCACTCCAGCCTGGATGACAGAGTGAGACTCCAACTAAAAAAAAAAGTTTAAATGGTAGAGAAGCGCACAATGTGTTGCAGAATGCTACTGAAAATGTAACATTCTGATGTTCCAAGTACTACTATTTGAGCTACCCTGGACAGGTCAAAACCCTACTACAACTATTATCAAAAGAGTGATTATAAAAAATGCCTTACGGGCCAGGCTCCGTGGCTCAGTCTGTATTACCAGCATTTCAGGAGGCTGAAGCAAGTGGATTGCCTGAGCCCGTGGGTTCAAGACCAGCCTGAGCAACTTGGCGAGACCTCGTCTCTACAATAAATCAAAAATTAGCTGGGCATGGTAGTGCACGCCTGTAGTTCCGGCTACTTGGAAGGCTGAGGCAGAAGGATCACCGGAGCCCAGGAGGTAACACTGGGGTGGCCGTGAGTGTGCCACTGCACTTCAGCCTGGGTGGCAGAGTGAGATTCCAATTCAAAAAAAAGCCTTACATTTGTATGGCCATTATAGGTTGCAAAATGCATCTAATTTGAGCCTCAGGCATCCTAGGCTTGAGAGACTGACAATATAATCTTCAACTTGCAACTGTAAGGTCTTCTGACTGTACTAATCTCTACTACTAATGCTATGAGACGCCTTCCTTGACTGCTATCAAAGGAAAGTATCTACCCACTCTTAACAAACAGAAACTGAAGTTGAAGAGTAGAAGCAGGAAGCACTTGGCAAGGACAGGAGAAACAAATAAAACTTGAAAAATGAAAGTGAAAAACGCAAACACAATACTCTCTAAAACCTATGTAATATTTGGACAGACACAGAGGCTCACATCTGTAATCCCAGCACTGTGGGAGGCTGAGTTGAGAAGATTGCTTGGAGGCCAGGAGTTTGAGACCAGTTTGGGGAACACAGCGACACCCCCATCTCTACCCAAAATACACCACACAAAATTAGCTGAGTATGGTGTTGCAGGCCTGGAGTCCCAGTTGCTCAGGAGGCTGAGGCAAAAAGACTGCTTGAACCTGGGAGTTCCAGGCTGCAGTGAGCTATGATAGTGCCACTGAGCCTCAGCCCGGACCACAGAGCCAGACCCAGTCTCTTTAAAAAAAAAAAAAAAAAAAAAAAAGGAAGAAGAAGAAGGAGGGGGAGGAGGAGGAGGAGGAGGAGGGGAGGAGGGGGAGGGGGGGAGGAGGAGGAGGAAGAAGAAGAAGAAGAAGAAGAAGAAGAAGAAGAAGAAGAAGAAGAAGAAGAAGAAGAAGAAGAAGAAGGAAGAAGAAGAAGAAGGAAGAAGAAGAAGAAGAAGAAGAAGAAGAAGAAGAAGAAGAGAGAAGAAGAAGAAGAAGAAGAGAAGAAGAAGAAGGAAGAAGAAGAAGAAGAAGAAGGAAGAAGAAGAAGAAGAAGAAGGAAGAAGAAGAAGAGAAGAAGAAGAAGAAGAAGAAGAAGAAGAAGAAGAAGAAGAAGAAGAAGAAGAAGAAGAAGAAGAAGAAGAAGAAGAAGGAAGAAGAAGAAGAAGAAGAAGAAGAAGGAAGAAGAAGAAGGAAGAAGAAGAAGAAGAAGAAGAAGAAGAAGAAGAAGAAGAAGAAGAAGAAGAAGAAGAAGAAGAAGAAGAAGAAGAAGAAGAAGAAGGAAGAAGAGAAGAAGAAGAAGAAGAAGAAGAAGAAGAAGAAGAAGAAGAAGAAAGAAGAAGAAGAAGAAGAAGAAGAAAGAAGAGAAAGAAGAAAGAAGAAAGAGAGAGAGAGGAGGGAGGGAGGGAAGGAGGGAAGGGAAGGGAAGGAAGAAAGGAAAAAAGAAAGGAAGGAAGGAAAAGAAAAAGAAAGAAGGAGGCCAGGTGTGGTGGTTCAAGCCTATAATCCCAGCACTTTGGGGCTAAGACAAGAGGACTGCTTGAGCCTAGGAGTTTGAGAACAGCCTGCACAACACAATGAGACCGTATCTCTACAAAAAATTTTTAAAAAAGAAAAAATTAGCCAGGCATGGTGGTGTGTGCCTCTCAGCTCCTCGAGAGGCTGAGGCGAAAGAATTGTCTGAGCACAATAAGTCAAGGCTGCCCTAAGCCACGATCATACCACTATACTCCAGCCTTGGCAAGAGAATAAGACTCAAACTCAAAAAAATTAAAAAGCAATATTTGATACATCCAAAAGAATACACACAGAACATATATGCAAGTTAAATAGCACAATTATAAAGTATATCCCAGTGGACTCATCCTCCAATAGTAATAAACACTATCAATACAATACAGTAAGTCCTCACTTAATATCATCAATGGGTTCTTGGAAACCGCAACAAAGTGAAGCAACATACAGCAGGTCTCAAGTCTTCAAGTAATTTCCTTACAACGCTGATAAGAAAAAATATTGGTTTTGTTATACATCCTTTTGCTTTAAGTTGCTGTTTCCAAAAGCCTACTAATAACATTAAGTGAGAACTGACTTACTGTACTGTAGAAGGTATCCATCCAATTATCCTTGCCAAGACAACGAGAGAAGAGAAGGACAAAGCAGAAAGGCAAGACATATTGGCATTTGTTTTCCTCTGAAATGGGGAAAACAGAAGCAGGAAAAAAGCCCGTGAAAAGGGAAAGATTAAAGCTATGGACTTCGGCATCTACTCTGGCAAAGTTAAAAGAGATTTAATTAAACATTTCCTGAAGGCTGGTGGCTCATGCTTGTAATCCCTGCACTTTGGGAGGTCGAGGCCAGAGGATGGCTTGAGCCCAGGAATTTCAGGCCAGGCTGGGCTACATAGCAAGACCTCATCTCTGAAAATAAAATAAAAAACAAAAATAGGCAGTTTATTCTTCCTTTTCTCTCTCCTTTCTCTAATAAACTTTGTTTTACAACTTTAAATAAAAATAAAAACCTTTACTGAGTCATTGTCCATTCATTCAGGCACTATCCAAGTGCTGACAATGATCTCTGTTATTGTCTCACTAGCCTTGGAGAGTTGAAATACTTGTTAGAATGGGCCCAGGTTCCACACAATGAATGCTTAACGCTGAGTAACACCTTCCACCAAGATGAAAACATGACCAGATTTTTAAGTGGTATTTTTCTCTCCCCGAGAAGATATCCTCCCCTATCAAGTACATTCTAACTGCCATCACCTCAGAGAAAAAGCCCTTAAAGAGTTGCTCCTTTAAAGATCACAAGCTCCTGAGCCTGAAAACTCAGAAACTGTTACTTCATAGCCAAGAGATTTCTTCCCTGCAGGATTCACTATAAAACAGGTTATCATTTTAACCACAGAATTATTTCATTACATGTAATCACAAGAGTTAAGAGGTTCACGCCTCCCAAGTCTTAAAGCCTTAAACAGACATTTCTGAGTGCTATTTTCAACTACTCTTGCAGGAGACAGCTCCTTCCACAAGATCAAGTAACAGCTCCAGTTGATGCCTCCATGGTTTGTTTTGGTCCAAAAAGGGCAAGCTTTTTATCTTACAACTTCAGGTGCTAAGAATTAAACACTATGCTTTTCACTGATGCCTACACTAGTATATTCACTCACTATCATGTCATCCTGTTTTATTTTCCCCAGAGTGTTTATCTGAAATGATTCGCAACCACCAGTCTATCCCTAGCACACTGAAGAACATTTAATCAAAGATGTGTTGTGCAGATCTATAAACAAATAGATCAACTCTACTCCCTAGAAATCCTCACTAAGTTTCCATTTCTTCTAGGCATCTCAGAGCATTTGCAGTCTTTGAAAGCACTGACTCCCAACCCCGTGACTCAGAAGTAGTGTTGAAGGAGTTCCTGCTGGCCACAGATGGAATCATTTACACATCAGTAAGTATAACAACACACAAGCATGCTTAAATCCAGAAGTTATTTAATTTTTAGAAATCATGTTGGAGCCAGGCTCGGTGGCTCAGCCTGTAATCCCAGTACTTTGGGAGACCGAGGCAAGTGGATTGCCTGAGCCTGCGGGTTCGAGATCAACCCAGGCAACTTGGCAAGACGTCGTCTCTATGATAAAAAATGGTAGCACATGCCTGTAGTTCCCGCTGCTCAGAGGGTTGAGGCAGAAGAATCATCGGAGCCCAGGAAGTCAACGCTGGGGTGGCCATGAGTGTGCCACTGCACTCCAGCTTGGGTGACGGAATGAGACTCCAACTCAAAAAAAAATAATGTTGGAAGAAGCTGGTAAGTTAAGTATTTTGAATCTGCTAAACAAAAGGAAATAATCAAGCATGAATCCCGACTTTCCCACACAAACTGAAGAGGAGGAGGAGGAGAGGGAAGCGAGGAGGAGGGGGAGGAGGACGTGAATTTACCTCATCGTGGAAGACTGTCTTTACCGGTTTATGATCCAAACCGAATAAAAATACAAAGTACAGAATGCTATCAGAGTGGTGTCTGAGGCAAATATGTCTGGAACTTTCAGCTGTATTGTCAAAAAGGTGACAATTTAGAAAAGACCGTTTCACTTGTGCTTAACAACATTAGTTTGCAGCAGCTAGCTTCAGATTTTTTTTTACTTTCACCCATTCTCAATATTAGGAAAGTGAAAAATTTGCCAGTTGCAAATGTGTTAATTTTAAGGTCAGGGCATGGTGGCTCACACCTGCAATCCCAGCACTTTGGGAGGACAAGGCAAAAGGACTGCCTGAGGCCAGGAGTTCAAGACCAGCCTGGACAACAATGGCAAGACCTCATCTCTACAATAAATAAAAAATTAGCCAGAACACTGTGGTCCTAGTTACTTGGAAGGCTGAGGTGGAAAGATCACCTGAAGCCAGCAGATTGAGGCTGAGGTGGCCATCACTGTGTCACTGCACTCCAGTCTGGGTGACAGTGAGAGTCTAACTCAAATAAAATTAATTTTATTAAATCTCTACCCTGAATACACATCTTTTTCATATTCTGTGTGATAAAATGGCAAGCATTCCTGCTGCATTCCAAGTACAATGAATGTCTCAAGGAAAAACACTTGCACAGCTATTTTACCCAGTGGTTTTTTTATGGAACACCATTCTTAGTTTACTGACAAGTCTTGGTTATTCAAATTTGACTACCTGGCATTTTCTCAAAAATGAATGAAATGAGTCTGTTGCTTTTAAAAAAAAAAAAAAAGCTGATGCAAGAATACAGAATTGTTTTGAACATTTTCTTCATATATTTCAACCAAAATATCATATCACAACAGACTGAAGGTAAAAGCATATATGAGAATCTAACTTCTTTTTTTTTTTAAGTCAGAGTCTCACTCTGTCACCTAGGCTGGAATGCAGTGGTACGCTCATGGCCAACAAGGTCTCGACCTACTGGGTTCGGGTAATCCTTCTGTCTCAGCTTTTCAAATAGCTGGAACTACAGGCACATAGCACCACACCTGCCCAATTTTTTTTTTTTTTAAATGTAGAGACGAGGTCTCGTCAAGTTGCCAAGGTTAGTCTCGAACCCCTGGATTCAGGCAATCTTCTTGCCTCCACCTCCCAAAGTGCTGGGATTGCAGGCGTGAGCCACCACGCCCAGCGAGAATCTAACTACTATTAAGCCAGACAATGAAGATATTTGCAAAAATGTAAGTTTCTTGTTTTGACTTATATATAAACCTTTTTCCACTTACAAATAAATATGCCATTTGTTAACATGCAATTGATTTATTATTATTTTAAATAAATTTACAAGTAAACATTTTTTAAGTTTCTCAGTTTTAATTTCTAATAAAGTAAGTATCGTTGATACAAACCACATAAAAAAGTTCTTTGAGCTCCTAGATAATTTTCAAGAATCTAAGAGTCCTGAGAGCATAGTCTTTAAGAATCACTATTGACACCATTACCAAATTCCTCAATTCAGGTTTTGTTGGATAAACAGAAGAAATGTTACTCAGTTCTTGCGCCTTTTATGTTCTTTCTGTCACATTCTTAAGAGCAAAAAAAGTTGCACTAACCTTACTTTTTGCTTACCTTTCAATTGTCAATATACTAGCTTAATTAACCTTTTAGTTAACTTTTTTTGAAACATACTTCGTACCGCCCCCTTTAAGAATGTGACTAAAGCTCTAACTCTCCATAAACCAGAACTCAGGCACACATTAAATGTATGCCATTTCTGAGTTCAAGGACTCTGTTGTTCAGTCTATACCACTAGACTCTGGTATAAAATCCTGATTCTAGAGAGTAGTGAGGTGTTAGTATTCCACATATCCAGTTTTTAACCACTGTGTTTCAAAGAATACAGAATCAACAAATCAAACGATTACAAGCCAATCTATAAAATATAATTTGCATGAATGAGTACAATTCATGTTTTAAAACAAAATCCAAGCAACCAAGGAGTCACATCTCAACTGAAATAAACACAAATTCAAATGGGTGATAATTAGGCCAGGCGTGGTGGCTCAAGTCTGTAATTCCAGCACTTTTATTTTGGGAGGTAAGAGGATTGCCTGAGCCAACAGGTTCAAGAACAGTCTGGGCAACTTGGTGAGATCGCATCTCTACAATAAATCAAAGTATTAGCCGGGTGTAGTAGCACAAGCCTGTAGTTTGAAGCACAGGCCTGTAGTTCCGGCTACTTGGAAGGCTGAGACAAAAGAATCGCCGGAGCCCAACAGGTCAACGCTGGGGTAGCCATGAGCGTGCCACTGTACTCCAGCCTGGGCAACAAAGTGAGACTGACTGGAAAAAAAAAAAACCAAAAGAGTGATAATTAAATCGGTCACATATTTTTAAACTGCTTAATTTACTCAATACTTCACTAATTTGGAAATCATAGCTAAGAAAACCATGTTTACTGCATCATCCTATACTTATCTAATTTCCATTAATATGTAACACACTATGTTAAAATTAACATATGTAATCAAGGAATCACAATTTTTTTTATCACGGCAAATGTACTTTTCAAAATAGCCAATGAGTCCTAATCAAAATGGAATGACCCACTATGATAACAGTTACTAAGAACACAAGAGTTTAAGTATAAAGCCTCCAATTTACTTATGGTTTTATGAATACTTTTTAACATTCATTAGCAATATTACCAAGGCAAAAAATTATCTTCCTCTTTGTCCATGCTATATTCTTGAAAACATATTTAAAAACCATATTCGTGACTAACAAGCTTAAGTTTCAATATTCACTATGAAATTTAATGCATGAAGGGGGAAAAATAATATAAGCCACTTTTAATTGTTTAACATTATTTTTCCAAATAATCTTCAGACAGTTATATTTTCTCTTTAGTTGTGCTATCTATAGGTTGGCTTTGCTGTACACTGAAGGCAAATGATAAAGCAACATCTATGCTTTAAAAAAAGACACACGGCTGGGTTCGGTGGATCAGATTATAATCCCAACACTTTGGGAGGCAGAGGTGAGTGGATTGCCTGAGCCCACGGGTTCGAGACCCGCCTAGGCAACTTGGCGAGAACTCATCTCTACAATAAGTCAAAAATTAGCCGGGCGTGGTAGCGTGCGCCTGTAGTTCCAGCTACTTGGAAGGCTGAGGCAGAAGGATCGCCGGAGCCCAGCAGGTCGAGGGTGCGGTGGCCAGGAGCAGCCACTGCCCTCCAGTCTGGGCGACAGAGTGAGACTCCAACTCAAAAAAAAAAAAAAAATTATGAAGCTAATGTTGCATTCAAGTAAAAAAAAAAAAAAATCTTATCTACTACCAAAAGCCAGAATGTGGCCCTCAAATACCTTACATATGGCTCTTACTTAAAAGTGAATTCCAGATAAACAGATAGACACATACTCAGCAGTAAAAGTTTGCACATCAAGGCCTTTCCATGGGGAAAGAATATTCTCTTTAACAAATGGTGCTAGGGCAACTGGATATCCACATGCAATAAAGTAACATATGAACCCTTCCTTCACACCTTTATGAATTTAAAATGGACCACTAACCTATATATAAGAGTTAAAACCATAAAAGTCTTAGCAGGATAACACAGGAGTAAATCTTCAGGACCTTGGGTGTGGCAACAGATTCTCAGATGATAATGCCAAAAAGGCAAATGCAACAAAGAAAAAAAACTGATAAACTGGACTTTCTCAAAATTAAAAAGTTTTCTGTATCAAAGGATATTATCAAGAAAGTAAGGTCAGGTGCAGTGGTTGACACATGCCCATAATCCCAGCACTTTGGGAAGCCAAGATGAGAGGTCTGCCTGAGCCCAGGAGCTCAAGACTAGCCTGGGACAACATAGAAAAACCTCCTCTACAAAAAATGTGAGAAAAAAAAAGTAGCCGGGCATGGTGGCGCAGGCCTGTGGTCCCAAGTACTCAGGAGGTTGAGGTAGAAGGATCCACCTGAGCCCAGGAGATGGAGGCTGCAGTGAGCTGTGACTGTGCTACTGCGCTGCAGACTGGGTGACAGAGTCAGACCCTGACTCAACAATAAATAGTAAAATAAAATGAAAACATACAGAATGAAAAAAAAATCAAGAGATCATAAATCTGATAAGGATCTAAATATATATATTCATGTATAGAATAAATAACAAACATAACTCAAAAACAAAAAGACAAACCACCTAATTTGGGCCAGGCGCAGTTGGCTCAAGTCTGTAATCCCAGCACTTTGGGAGGCCTAGGCAAGAGGATTGCCTGAGCCCAGGGGTTCGAGACCAGCCTGTGCAACTTGGTGAGACCTCGTCTCTACAATGTATCAAAAAATTAGCCAGGCATGGTGGTGCGTGCCTGTAGTTCTGGCTACTTGGAAGGCTGAGACAGAAGGATGCCTGAGCCCAGCAGGTCAAGGTTGGGGTGGCTATGAGCATGCCACTGCACTCCAGCTTCGGTGACAAAGTGAAACTCTGACTCAAAAAAAAAAAAAAAAAAGAGTCTCAGTCTGTCACCTAGGCTGGAGTGCAATGGCATGCTCACGACCACCTCAGCCTCGACCTGCTAGGCTCAGGCTATCCTTCTGCCTTAGCCTTCCAAGTAGCCTGAACTACAGGCACGCGCCACCATGCCCGGCTAATTTTTTTATTTATTGTAGAGACGAGGTCTCACCAAGTTGCCCAGGCTGGTCTCAAACTCATGGGTTCAGGCAATCTTCTCACCTCTGCCTCCCAAAGTGCTGGGATTATAGGCATGAGCCACAGCACCTGGCCCGGCCTAAATACTTTAATATAATCTATCCAAATAAAATCTATAAAAGGCCCACAAACACAAGAAAAGATGCAATAAACACATGAAAAGATGTTCAATATCATCAATCATGAGGATAATACAAATGAAAACAATGAGGTACCACTTGACACCCACAAAGATGACTATAATAAAAAAGTTTTAAAAAACAAATGTTGTCAAAGATGTAGACAAATTGGAATACTTGTACACTGCCAGTGGGAATCAAAAATGATATAGCTGCTATGAAAAACTTTGGTGATTTCTCAGAAAAAATAAGCAGAATTACCACGCGACCAGCAATTTCGCTCCTAGCTATACAACCAAAAGAATTGAAAACTGGTACTTAAACAAATACACGTGCATACATGTTCACAGCAGCACTATTCACGATTGCCAAAAAGTGGAAACAACTCAAATGTCCACCAAGAGAAGAATGTGTAAACAAACTGTGGTGTACACATACACTGAAATATTATTCAGCCATAAAAAGGAATGAACATGCAAAACGGATGAACCTTGGAAACATGTTAAATCAAAGCAGCATGATACAAAAAGGTCTTGTACTGTGTGAATGGGTTTACATGAAATATCCAAATAGGTAAATCAATAGACACAATGTTGCAGAATGGTTCCCAGGAGCTGGGGGAAGGAGAAAATAGGGAGCAACAGCTTAATGGGTACAGAGTTTCCTTTTACGGATACAAAACATCCTGGAACTAGATGAATGTGGCGGCTCAACACATTGCAAATGTACTAACCACCACTTAACTGTTCACTTGTAAAATGGCTAGTGTGTGTGTGTGTGTGTGTGTGTGTGTGTTTTGTGTTTTTGAGGCAGGGTCTCATGGCTCACCACAGCCTTGACCTCCTGGGCTAGTGTGTGTGTGTGTGTGTGTGTGTGTGTGTGTGTGTGTGTGTGTGTGTGTGTGTGTGTGTGTGTGTTGTTTTGTGTTTTTGAGGCAGGGTCTCATGGCTCACCACAGCCTTGACCTCCTGGGCTAATGTGTGTGTGTGTGTGTGTGTGTGTGTGTGTGTGTGTGTGTGTTGTTTTGTGTTTTTGAGGCAGGGTCTCATGGCTCACCACAGCCTTGACCTCCTGGGCTAATGTGTGTGTGTGTGTGTGTGTGTGTGTGTGTGTTGTTTTGTGTTTTTGAGGCAGGGTCTCATGGCTCACCACAGCCTTGACCTCCTGGGCTAGTGTGTGTGTGTGTGTGTGTGTGTGTGTGTGTGTGTGTGTGTGTGTGTGTGTGTGTGTGTGTGTGTTGTTTTGTGTTTTTGAGGCAGGGTCTCATGGCTCACCACAGCCTTGACCTCCTGGGCTCTGACAATCCTTCCACCTCAGCCTCCCAAGTAGCTAAGACTTTTTGACATTTTGTAGAGACAAGGTCTTGCTATGTGGCCCACGCTGGTCTAGGAATCCTGGGCTCAAGCAATCCTCCAGCCTCAACCTCCCAAACTGCTGGGTTTACAGGTATAAGCCACCACACCTGGCCTAATTTCATATTTTATAAATTTAACCTCAATTTTTTTTTTTTTTGAGTTGGACTCTCACTCTGTCGCCCAGACTGGAGTGCAGTGGCCGCTCCCGGCCACCGCAGCCTCGCCTGCTGGGCTCCGGTGACCCTTGTGCCTCAGCCTTCCAAGTAGCCGGAATTACAGGCATGCGCTACCATGCCCGGCTGATTTTTTGATTTATTGTAGAGATGAGGTCTCGCTGCCCAGGCGGGTCTCGAACCCGTGGGCTCAGGCAATCCACTCACCTCAGCCTCCCAAAGGCACGGGATTATAGGCTGAGCCACCGAGCCCAGCTTAACCTCAATTTTTAAAAAATGTTTGCACAGCCGGCTCGGTGGCTCAGCCTGTAATCCCGCACTTTGGGAGGCTGAGGTGAGCAGATTGCCTGAGTCCGCGGGTTCGAGACCCGCCTGGGCAACTTGGAGAGACCTCATCTCTACAATAAATCACAAATTAGCTGGGCGTAGTTCCAGCTCATTGGAAGGCCGAGGCGGAAGGATCGCGGGAGCCCAGCAGGTCGAGGCTGCAGTGGCCGGGAGTGACCACTGTGCTCCAGTCTGGGTGACAGTGAGACTCCAACTCAAACAAAAAAAAAAAAGAATGTTTGCACAGATGTCTTATTTGCTAGTCTACATACATCTCCACCTCAGTCAGGGAATGCTTTCCCCAGCTCAGCGATCCCCTCCTCTCAACCCCTAAAGCCTCACTAGCTCACAGCCTGTATGTAGTTGGAGAGAAAACATTTTCTCAAAAATGTTTTATTAAAAGAAACAATAAGAATGTACATTTACATAAAAACTGAAATTTTATGCTGGGGGGAAAAATGCTACTTAAAATTTACTCAATTAAAATCAAAAACAAAGAGAGGTAAAGCCTCCCACAAACCCCAGTAGTGGCAAATATTCAAATCTGCGTTAACACCACCCATGTTAGAAAATATCAGGCAGCAAATGACTTCCTCCTAAATTTCAAACTTCAAAGTAGAACCACACAGAAATTTCTCTACCACACCTACCCATACTTCATATTTGAGACACTGTAGGCAGTCTATTACTTTTTCAAGGGCTGACTCTTAATGCAAATAAAATTATAATACTGGCACTGTTCAGAATGTTAACAACAATAAAGGCTTTCTTCTCAGTTACTTATTACATACTTTATTCTTCACCCAAGTGTACCAGGTGCTACGTACTAACACAGAATATAAGAGAACAGTGTTCCATGCCTTTTAGAGTGAAAATTTTAAGAAGGACAAAGAAATAACATATTCATCTCCAAGAAGATATGATTTGAGGACATGTCATTCACATCTTTCCTATAGTGGATCCAAGCTAACTTGATAAACTTCACCCAAGGAAACATTTTTTTTTTTTGAGTAGGGATCTCACTCTGTCACTCAGGTTGGAGTGCAGTGGCATGATCATGGCTCAGTGCAGCCTTCACCCCCTAGGTTCAGGCAATCCTTCTACCTCAGCCTCCTGAGTAACTAGGACTGCAGGCACACGCCATCATGCATGACTAATTTTTTATTTTTTGTAGAGATGAAGTCTCACTATGTTGCCTAGGCTGGTTTCAAACTTCTGGGCTCAAGCAATCCCCCTGCCTCAGCCTTCCAAAGTATTGGGATTACAAGAGTCAGCCACTGTGCCCAGGCTAGGCTTTTTCTAGATATACAGTGTCAATTCAAGTATGCTCAATAGAAATAAATTTTTGAAGGATTCACATTATCCTTCCTTAAAAGCACTTTGGCCCAACCATTCATAACTAAAAAATTAGCTAATGAATGTACAATACAAAGCCAGGTTGGTAGACTCACTGAATTGTGAGGAATGCTACTGACATTTACTGAGTGTGTCAATCAGGCACTCTGCCTGGTGTTTTCACATGCTACCACTGAATATCCAATAATCCTATTTCTCCTATTGTAAAATCCACCATATTCACTAAGAAGATACATTAGGAAGCCAACTGAAGCCATTCATCACTAACAATCACTTAAAAGGCAGTTTCACTCAAGCAAGACTTTTATAAATCCCAACCATATATACTCCCCAAAAAGGCAGCACTCAAACATCCTTATATTTACTAATTTGATAATCAAATCAAGATCTAAGACTTCATTCAAGTCAATGAAGAAAACATTTAACAAAACAGAATCAAAGACAAAGCATTTTCACCTCACTACTCAAGAGTTCCTTTGAAACTAGTGACTAAGTCATTAATGTTTTTGGAGAAAAAGTGTTAAACTAGCTCAGCACGCAATTATATAAACCACTTTTCTCCAGCTCTTTAACAAGGTGTCACAAGAGGTTATCACATGCCTTGATGAAATCAAGACCAAAGTATGTATGGCTAAGGTAGCCTGTTGATCCCTCTGTAAATGCCATACTGCATACATGAAACAGCCAAGAAACAGAAATGTCAAGACAGAGGTTAAGTTTACATGCCATCCAAATAAGGAGCTAAGACTAGAAATCAGGTCTTTTGATAAACGCTAGTTTTCAAAAATTAATTCACAGCATTATTTAATGGCATCATTTTTCCCTAGTTCCTCAAAGCTTAAGTCACCCTGGACTCTTCTCTCACCTCATAACACATCATTAAATCCCATCAGCTCTGCCTTCAAAATAAGTCCTTCATCTGACCATTTCACCTCCTCTACTAAGACAACCTGGCCTGGCCAGACACGGTGGCTCACACTCATAAATTCCAGAACTTTGGAAGGCAGAGGTGGGAGGGTCACTTAAGCCCAGGAGTTTGAGACCAGCCTAGGCTACAAAGTGAAAGCTCACCTCTACCAAAATCCAAATAAGTAGCTGGATGTGGTGGTACGCACCTGTAGCCACAGCTACTAGGAGGGCTGAGTCCAGGAGGTAGAGGTTGTGGTGAGTCCCAAGTATGCCACTGCACTCCAGCCTGAGTGCCAGAGTGAGACTCCGACTCAAAAAAAAGATAACCTGACCAAGATATCATCACAACCCACCAACCAGATACTTGCAACAGCATCTTCCCCGGGCCGCAGCTTTCACTCTTGTTACTCTATAATTCATTCCCCATACAGTGGCCAGAGCGACTTTTTTTATTATTATTTTAAACAAAGATGCATAAAAGTATGGTACAAAGAATGTTTTCACATTGCTTTAAAGTACAGTACTTTCTCCATTACTTGCAGTAATCCTGAGAAACGGCTTTAAGTTTACTTTCTCTTTTTCAGATAGACAAGGCTCAGAGAAGTACACTGATATGCCCAACAGTACACAGCCAGTATTGGCACTATCAGGACTGAAAACTGGAGCCTTCCATGGACTATCAATTATGCCATTCGAGTCCCTCTGCACATATGTCGCTTTTTAAAATTAATTTATTTTTAAAATTTCAATAGTTTTTGGGGGTACAAATAGTTTTTAGTTACATGGAAGCGCTGTACAGTAGCAAGGAAGTCTGAGCTTTAAGTATACCCATCACCCTCACCTGTGCACACTGTATCTGACAGGTGATTTTTTTCATCCCTCCACCTCTTCACACGATCCCCCTTCTGAGTTTCCAATGTCCATTATACCATTCTCTATACCATTGCAGACCCTTAGTTTAGCTCCTACTTATAAGTGAGAATACACGGTGTTTGATTTTTCCATTCCTGCATTAGCTCACTTAGTACAGTGTTCTCCAATTCCATCCAAGTTGCTGCAAAAGACATTATTTCATTCCTTTTTGTGGCTGAATCGTTGTGTGTGTGTGTGTGTGTGTGTGTGTGTGTGTGTGTGTGTGAGAGAGAGAGAGAGAGAGAGAGAGAGAGAGAGAGAGAGAGAGAGAATGTGTGTAATCACATTTTCATCATCCACTGATCAGTTGATGTGCATTTAGGCTGATTCCACATCTTTGCCTTACACTACCCATTAATCTCTCATAAAGCCAAGCCCTAACATCCTTTCAGTGCCCAGAATTACCAGGATATTACTGAAGTATTTCAAAAGAAATAGCTAGAGGTGCAGAAGTACTAAAATTTCCAACCCTACCTACTAATTTCTCTCCTACTAAAACAACGCATGCACTGACTATAGGTCTACCACATAGCAACTGTTTTAGAGTTCAAGATATAGGCCGGGCTTGGTGGCTCAACCTGTAATCCCAGCGCTTTGGGAGGCCGAGGTGAGTGGATTGCCTAACCCCATGGGTTCAAAACCTGCCTGGGCAACTTGGCAAGACCTCATCTCTACAATAAATCAAAAATTAGCCGGGCATGGTAGCACATGCCTGTAGTTCCAGCTACTTGGAAGGCTGAGGCGGAAGGATCGCTAGAGCCCAGCAGATTGAGGCTGCAGTCTGGGTGACAGAGTGAGACTCTAACTCAGGAAAAAAAAAAAAGAGTTCAAGGTATAAGCAAAAGACACCAATAATGGGCACCATATTCCAGGTGCAGCAAGTTTTAGCATGTCATCTATTTCTGTTACAGCATGCGATCTAAAAATAGTCTATACGTTTTTAAATGATTGGGGAAAAAAGTTCAAAGGACTACTTCATGACACCTAAAATTATTAGCTAATTTAAAGTTCAATGTCCATAAATGAGGTATGACTAGAACACAGTCATGTTCATTTGTTTATTTATTGCCCATAGCTACTTCCACACTACAATGGCAGCATTAAGCAGTTGCAATAGAGGTCCACGTACCCTGAAAAGTTTAAATTATTCACTATCTGGTCCTTTACAGAACAAGTCTGCCAACCACTGCCACGGTCTCTTGGTTTTGTACCTCTTGGCAGCATCCTGACCTCCTTCCTTCCTGCCAAATCTAGGTGAGGTCTGCCCCTAGCACCACATACTTCTCCCATCACTTAGCATCCCATTTTGAGATGTATAATTCTCTGTTACACATCTGACTCCTCTACCAGGCTACAAAGTACTGGAAGGTGAGGCCCACATCTCGTTTATTGCTGTGTCCCCAGTGTCTGGCATTGCCCATTTATAATAGGTGTCCTATATTTGCTAAATGAATGAAAGAACAGAAGGGACTTGATTCAGACCAGCTGACCAAAACAACTCTCAAATTCATAGGAGCTACTTCTAGAGAATACTAGAAATAAAGATTATCAGACTTCCAAAAGAGTCATACAAATGACTTACCTGTGGGATCATTCCAATCATAAACCACAACTACATCCAAAATGGATCAGGACAAGATGGCAAACTGCAGAGCAAGGTGGGGGATAAATCAATGTGCACCCCAGTGACAAAATGTACTGTTAAATGTTTTTTTAAAGAACTCAGCCAGGTGCAGTAGTGTGTATGTACCTATAGTCCCAGCTACTCAGTAGGCAGAGGCAGAAGGATCATTTGAGTTCAGGAGTTCAAGCCCTGCCTGGACAAAATAGTAAGGTCTTATCTTTTAGAAAAATAAAGAAATAAATAAAATAAAAGCTAAGAGTTCCAGGCTCAGATGTGACTTTTACATGGTACTGACCTATACAACAGACTGGTCCCCAGTTTCTACCACTTCCTCCCCATGTTTTTTCTTTCATGTTGTCTAAATCTTTACATCTCACCATGTCACACTACCTATTTGTCATCTGATTTATTCATTCATCTTACAAGAAACTCTTTTTAAAACACAAATATAGCTGGGCTCGGTGGTTCAGCCTGTAATCCCGTGCTTTGGGAGGCTGAGGTGAGTAGACTGCCTGAGTCCGCGGGTTTGAGACCCACCTGGGCAACCAGGCGAGACCTCATCTCTACAATAAATCAAAAATTAGCCGGAGGCCGGGCTCGGTGGCTCAGCCTGTAATCCCACGCTTTGCGAGGCTGAAGCGAGTGGATTGCCTGAGCCCGCGGGTTTGAGACCCTCCTGGGCAGCGAGACCTCATCTCTACAATAAATTAAAAAATTAGCCGGGCGTGGTAGCGTGCGCCTGTAATTCAGGCTACTCGGAAGGCTGAGGTGGAAGGATCGCCGGAGCCCAGCAGGTCGAGGCTGTGGTGGCCGGGAGCGGCCACTGCACTCCAGTCTGGGTGACAGAGTGAGACTCCAATGCAAAAAAAAAAAAAAAAAAATTAGCCGGGTGTGGTAGTGCGTGCCTGTAGTTCCAGCTACTCGGAAGGCTGAGGCGGAAGGATCGCCGGAGCCCAGCAGGTCAAGGCTGCGGTGGCCAGGAGCAGCCACTGCACTCCAGTCTGGGCGACAGTGAGACTCCAACTCGAAAAAAATAAAATAAAATAAAACACAAATATATCTAAAAAACTAAAGTATCAAGATCTCGTTCATTCACGTGGATTGGATAAGAGAGCTTGATCGTGAGACACAGGGGAAGGAAGAGTAGGTATCATAAGAAGATGAAGTCCTCAAGCACTGATACAGACTTGGATACAATTCTGAAAAGCAGAGAGCTTAGGGAAAACCATGAATGCTGAGAAACAGAACACAAGAACAGCAGTAGATGGGAAATGGTACAGAGAAGCCAGTAGGAGGTTTCCTGCATGGACACCCCATTCAGTATTTTCCCTAGACCAGTCATACCTCCTACAGTAAAAGAGAAGAGAGGGCTCATCTCTTCTCTGTGGTTTAAGAACTCTGCTAGAGAAGAGAAAGCTCTTCTCTTTCAAAGAATGACAACTAGTCAATGCAGAAGGATAACAGAATTAGACAACTATCATTAGCAATGCACAGTTGCAAAACACTGATCCAGGTAAAGAAACATCAAGGGGTGTTCGTATAATTGAATAAAGAACAAATATTCACACGGTCTCAAAGTACCTCATTAATTTCAAAGGAGAAAATAAACCTGTACAGTGGAACCTGGAAACCTGGAAGGTACCATTTCAGCCAAGTGATTAACAATATCAACAATGGCCGGGCTCAGTGGCTCAGCCTGTAATCCCAGCACTTTGGGAGGCTGAGGTGAGTGGACTGCCTGAGCCCGCGGGTTGAAGACCCGCCTGGGCAACTTGACGAGACCTCTTCTCTACAATAAATCAAAAATTAGCCGGGTGTGGTAGCAGGCGCTTGTAGTTCCAGCTACTTGGAAGGCTGAGGCGGAAGGATCGCCGGAGCCCAGCAGGTGGAGGTTGCGGTGGCTGGGAGCGGCCACTGCACTCCAGTCTGGGAGTGCACATATATATATGTGTGTGTGTGTTTTTCTCTCAAATACACAAATATGCATGTATATCCTTTGGGCTAAATAGGGAAATTTGAAAATGGATTATGTATCAGATGACAATATATTAACAATATTTAATTACCTGAGAATGATCATTGTATCGTGGTTATCTTGTTTTTTAAAAATGCCCTTGTATGCAGTATGTCTGCTACATACCCTCAAATGGCTTAGCAAACAATACAATTAGAGAATAGAGACGAACAAACCGTGAAACAGGTGGGTTAAAAAAAACAGCATGGAAGGCTGAGGCAAAAGGATCGTCGGAGCACAGCAGGTCGACACTGGGATGGCCGTGAGTGTGCGACTGCACTCCAGCCTGAGTGACAGAGTGAGACTCCAACTCAAAAAAAAAAAAAAAAGAAGAAGACAGCAGATGTGGCAAATGTGAAGGATTGGTGAATCTATGAAAAGAAACCACTGATTTCTTACCATTGAGAAACCATAGATTTATTCTTGCAACTTTGCTGAAAAGCTAAAATCCTTCTAAATAAATGCTGAGGAGAAAAAGGAACTCTGCCAGTCCTGACACATAAGATTCCAACACAGTAATGGTTCAAGGAAGCTTTCCTAGGCGAGCCTGGAAACAAACCTATGGGAAAACAGGCACAAAAAATAAGCCCAAAGACGCCAAGAGACAGGCCTCCCCAAGCCTATTTATTCTAGCAGAATGAGACTCAGAATCAGAAATTAATGGTACTATTCTACATTCACTCATTCAGTAATTACTACACAGATCTCAGTATTCTGAAACTGAGGGGGATAAGAAGACATCACAGAATTGCCCTCTAAATGAAAACTAATCTATATTAACCAGAAAAAGAAAAATGAACCCAAATATATTCTATAGATCACTTAGCTGAACATTAGAACTTCTAAAAATCCTAATATCTAGTCCACGCTGTAAACCCCAGCACCCAACCAGCAAAAGAACTGGCAATAAAACTAAGCTAAACAAGGGAAAACGCCAGGTGTGCAATATGAACCTAGCTCTGACTACAGAGTTTTATGGGGTTAACACTACACTATTTAAAATACAGCTGAGCTCCTCTAGAATTTGATGACCTTTTTGACCTTTATGGATATCAGGACATTTTTTAAATTTTTCTACAAACATTTCTATATTCTACCAGTTCTTATGACTATAACATGCTCAAATATCAAAGAATGAATTCAATTTACTAAAAGTGAAATAATAAAAGTGCCATATATTGAAATCAAATAAATACAATAAACAAATATAACAAATTATAATGTTATTAATATATCTGTTTTAAAATACAGGTCCAAACATTAAGGATGATTTAGGAAAAAGGAGAGAATTCTGGCTTTTTCCCTGTTATGATTACCTTACAGTCATGGCCAACAGCTGCTTTTTTTAACCTATTATTTACCAAAGAAAACTCACAAAAACTATCAGAACTGTACATAGAGCTTAAGGTATAATTAATTATTAAAAAGAAATTCAGGCTGGGCTCAGTGGCTCAGCCTGTATGTAATCCCAGCACTTTGGGAGGCCAAGACAAGTGGACTGCCTGAGCCCCGTAGGTTCGAGACCCATCCAGGCAACTTGGCGAGACCTCGTCTCCCCATTAAATCAAAAATTAGCTGGGCATGGTAGCACATGCCTGTAGTTCCAACTACTTGAAAGGCTGAGGCGGAAAGATTGCCAGAGACCAGCAGGTAGAGGATGCGGTAAGTGGGAGCATGCCACTGCACACCAGTCTGGGCAACAGAGTGAGACTCCAACTTAAAGAAAAAAAAAAGAAATTCAAAATGAATCCTGTATCACTCTACCGACATTAGTAACAATTTTTTTGGTTCATATATGAAAAAAGAGGATACATTCCAGGACTTTGGCATATACAGTAAAAGTCAAGGTAGGAACAATTCTCCATTAATGATTCAAGTACTTTAATCAAAATTTGAAATTATATCAAGTTTGAGAATCTTACACTTTAAAACCAGTAACAAAATGAAAATGACTCGTCGGCATTTCTATTCATTCCACAGCTAGAAATTTTGACAATAATTGGGGAAGAATAAGAGAGCAGCAGGAGGAAATGTTTACAACAGGGGAAATAAAACTCTCATTTTAATATAGATATAACTCTTCCTGGAAAACCCAAGGAAATGAATCCAAAACTACCAGAATTAATAAATTTAATAATGTGTTGGATTATAACAGTATTCATATTTTATACTAACAAAGGATTCTAAAACTGTATCCATGCCAACAACACTAAGATTTAAAAGAGGCGGCATAGCAAAATACAAACTGAGTATTCGTTAACATTCAAATAGGAAACCTACCCAAATGCTAAAAATTACAAGACATATCATGTAGGAAAGCATTCTATGTCATGGCCATTTTTTTTTTTTTTTTTAGAGTTGGACTCTCATTCTGTTACCCAGACTGGAATGCAGCGGCCGCTCCTGGCCACCGCAGCCTCAATCTGCTGGGCTCCGGTGATCCTTCCGCCTCAGCCTTCCAAGTAGCCAGAATTACGGGCATGCGCTACCACGCCCGGCTGACTTTTTTTTTTATTTATTGTAGAGATGAGGTCTCGCTGCCCAGGCGTGTCTCGAACCCACGGGCTCAGGCAATCCACTCACCTCAGCCTCCCAAAGGTGCAGAATTACAGGCTTAGCCACCGAGCCCGGCAGTCATGGCTTTTTGATAGTAAAATTCACATGAGTTTGAAAAAAATATAAAAGAAATTAAGTGGTAATCATTAAATATTCATGCTACCAGGTTTTTCAAATACATTATAGTTTAGAACTAATTTTTGTATAGTTTAAACAGAGAAGATATTAATACGCCATTTATTTCTACAGTCTACATTTAATTGTTCTTATAACCACAAATAACAACAATCAAAAAATGATTCAATATGTAATAAATGTACTCGAAACCAATGGCTATTATACAATTACTTTGGATCATACTTCACGCTGTATCCCACAATACATTTCAAGTGTGTCAGAGTTAAATATAAAGAATAATCCATAAAGACAAAAATCTTGATCTTAAAAGTATATCCTAGCTTTGGAGGACAGAAAAGGAGGAAAACTCATTACAGAAAAAAGAGATAAGAGAGATGAACAGAAAAAAGCTAAATAAGTTCCGACATGCAAAACTTAAACCTTTGCAAGGTTCCCTCATTCAACAACTAAACTATGATCAACACATTCCACACACTATGCTAAGCTCTAATTTTTCAGAGGGTTTGAAAAAAGCATACGTGGACCCTGGCCTCACAGAACTGGAGGCCAGTAGAGAACCCAGCAAATAGCATATGGAAAGTGGTGTTAAGTGCTACAGAGGAAGAGATGATACCTCTGAGGAAACACTACTGAGGAGGGACCATAGATGGAACGGCCATTAAAGAAGTCTCCAAGGCATGACATCAAAGCAGATGCCAGAAGGAAGAACAAAAACCAATCAGATGAACAGTGGGGAAAAAACCAAAAGCACAAAGGCCCAAGGAAGGCAAAAGACCAGGACCAGCATGAATGAGACCCACAAAACAAGGACAACTGATAAAAGACAATATTCTGCAGAGTCAAGAAAAACACAAGCTCCCACACAACAAATCATCAAGAGGGGAAATGTATATTCTTGACGGCCACCTGCATTTGTCCACCTAGCAAAACAAAGTATGAAACCAAAAGTTGATGGAGATGAAGCAAAACCAGTACACATATACATCAACAAAACTGTGAACTAGTTTGCTTTCTGAAAGACAATCTGAAAACAGATGATAGAAACTACAGCATTGCTCATATTTTAGACTCGACTAGACTTAAAACAGACTTCTATTTCCAAAAAAATTACTCACTCTACCCTCAAAACTAAAATATCCATGGGGGGTAAGGATTCACACAAGTGTCATTTATAAAATAACAAGAGTAAGAAACAGGCCAGGCACAGTGGCTCACACCTGTAATCCCAACACTCTAGGAGGCTGAGGTAGGAGGACCACTTGAGCCCAAGAGTTTGAGACCAGTCTGGGCAAGACCGCCTCTCTACCAAAAAAAAAAAAAAAAAAATCAAAAAAATTAGCCAGGTGTGGTGGCACCCACCAGTAGCCCCAGCTATGCAAGAGGCTGAGGCAGAAAGATCACCTGAGCTTAGAAGATTGAGGCTGTGGTGAATCATGATCATGCCACTGCACTCCAGCCTGGGTGAAAGAGAAGGGGAGGAGGGATGGATTGAGGGGCAGAGAAGTGGAGGGGAGGGAAGGGGAGGTTGACTATGTGTGACCGACCATCTAATTGAAATGTATGAAATTTACATTAGAAATTCTAAGAGTAGCCAGGCGTAGTGGCTTAAGCCTGTAATACCAGCACTTTGGGAAGCTGAGGCAAGGGGACTGCCTGAGTCCAGGGGTTCGAGACCAGCCTGGGTAACTTGGTGAGACCTCATCTCTACAATTAATCAAATAATTAACCAGGTTTGGTGGCTCAGCCTGTAATCCCAGCGCTTTGGGAGGCTGAGGTGAGTGGATTCCCTGAGCCCGCAGGTTTGAGACCCACCTGGGCAACTTGGCGAGACTTCATCTCTACAATAAAATTTTTAAAAAATTTAGTCGGGTGTGGTAGCACACACCTGTAGTTCCAGATACTTGGAAGGCTAAGGCAGAAGGATCGCCGGAGCCCAGCAGGTCGAGGCTGAGGTGGCTGGAAGTGTGCCACTGCACTCCAGTGTGGGTGACAGAGTGAGACCCTAACTCAAAAAAAAAGTCAAAAAATTAGCCAAGAGTGATAGCACGCGCCTATAGTTCCAGCTACTTGGAAGACTGAGGCAGAAGGATCTCCAGAGCCCAGCAGGTGGAGGCTGCGGTGGCCGGGAGCGTGCCACGGCACCCCAGCCTGGGCAACAGAGACTCCAACTCAAACAACCAAAAAAAAAAATCTAACAATGTAGATTAAGCCAGGCGCAGTGGCTCAAGCCTGTAATCTCAGCACTTTGGGCGGCTGAGGCAAGAAGACTGCGTCCAGGAGTTCGAGATCAGCCTGGGCAACAAGGCAAGACCTTGTCTCTACAACAAATAAACTAACAGATTAGCCAGATGTGGTGTTGCATGCCTGTAGTTCCAGCTACTTGGAAGACTGAGGAAGAAAGATGACCTGAGCTCAGCAAGTCGAGGCTGCAGTAGCCATGAGCGTGCCACCACACTCCAGCCTGGGTGACAGAGTGAGACTCCAACTCAAAAAAAAAAAAAAAAGATTAGATGACACACAGAAATGTTTATCGTAACAAGTAATGACATTTAGTTTGTATATACAGATAATACACAAAATACAGACAGAACTTCATAATTTTTGGAAGTGACAGATAAACAATTAGTAATCACTAGTTGCTCCGCTCAGGATTATGTTTAATTGTAACAGTACTTGAAATTCAAAAGATAACATGTGAGAACAAAGAGTATTAAAACGAACACTCTTAATCTCATCCCTCAGAATTAGCAACTGCTCATATTACAAAAAAAAGCTAACCCTTAAAAAATAAGTCATAAACCAGGCTCGGTGGCTCAGCCTGTAATCCCACGCCTTTGGGAGGCAGAGATGAGTGGATTGCCTGAGCCCGCGGGTTCGAGACCCACCTGGCAACTTGGCAAGACCTCATCTCTACAATAAATAAATAAATAAATAAATTAGCCGTGCATGGTAGCGCGCGCCTTTAGTTCCAGCTACTTGGAAGGCTGAGGCGGAAGGATCGCCAGAGCCCAGCAGGCCGAGGTTGCAGTAGCCGGGAGCGGCCACTGCACTCCAATCTGGGCGACAGAGTGAGACTCCAACTCAAAAAAAAAAAAAAACAATATTTGGTAATGAGCCATTGGAAAACATTTACAAACAGTAGTACATGTATCATTTACCAAACTTTCTGACATAATTGATGTATCAATAAAGCTGGGTGTAGTGGCTCACACCTGTAATCCCTAGCAATTAGAGAGGCCGATGCAGGAGAACTGCTTGAGACCAGGAGCTCAAGACCAGATAGGGCAACATAACGAGATCCCATCTTTACAAAAATAAGATAACTAACCAGTAACAGTGGCACATGCCTATAGTCCTATTCCCTAGGGAGGCTGTGGCAGGAGGATTGCTCAAGACTGCAATGAGCTATTATTGCTCCATTACACTCCAGTCTGCGCAAAAGAGCAAAATCCTGTCATTAAAAAAAAAAATCAATGAATCTAATGCATTTATACTACTATAGCATGTAAATTATACACTGATTAGTCCCTATATTTTATATCAGACAGTTCTACAATGTCTGGCTTAAATATATGTGTGTGTATATATACATATTTTAATCAGATGATTATTAAACATCCAATAAAGACAAAAAAATTCCTGAAATGAATGATTCTTTGCAGCCACCACATAATGAACATAAAAACTGCATTATAACTCACTTTTTAAATGGGACTAAAAACTAAACATCCAATTATCAAAAATCAATCACAGCTTTGAAATAAACTGTATATAAGATATAAAAATATAATATAGGAGCCGGGCTCGGTGGCTCAGCCTGTAATCCCACGCCTTTGGGAGGCTGAGGTGAGTGGTTTGCCTGAGCCTGCGGGTTCGAGACCCGCCTGGGCAGCGAGACCTCATCTCTACAATAAATCAAAAAATCAGCTGGGCATGGTAGCATATGCCTATAACTCCGGCTACTTGGAAGGCTGAGGCGGAAGGATCGCCGGAGCCCAGCAGGTCGAGGCTGCGGTGGCCGGAAGCGGCCACTGCACTCCAGTCTGGGCGAACGAGTGAGACTCCAACTCAAAAAAAAAAAAAAAAATATATATATATATATATATATAATATAGGCCAGACACGATGATTCATGCCCATAATCCCAGCCCTATGGGAGGCCAAGACGAGAGGACTGCCTGAGCCTACAGGTTCGAGATCAGCCTGGACAACTTGGCAAAACCTCATCTCTACAATAAATAAAAAGTAAGCCAGGCATGATGGTGTATGCCTGTAGTCCCAGCTACTTGGAAGGCTAAGGTGGAAGGATCACCTAAGCCCAGCAAGTCGAGACTGCGGTAGCCATGAGCCTACCACTGCACTCCAGCCTGGGCAACAGAGTGAGACTCCAACTCAAAATTTTTTTAATTTTATATATATATATTGCACACACACACAATTTTTCAAATAAAAGTATATGCAAAGGCCACAAACACAAGTTTATTTATAGGAAAAACTCTAGTGTATCTTGTTTATGAATTATAGTATTTTTCTTGAAATGTTCTTAAAAATAAATTCAGACATTGATTTGTTGCCACCTACTGGTTAAATTAATATGTGGATAATGCATTTCCATCAAATATTCACCACAGTTAATATAAAACACAGGGACAAAAAAATCTTAGTAATGTTCTTTCCTTTATAACATTTTACTAAACTACGATGATAAATTCTGCTTTGGAGAAGTTGTTAAAGCAACATTGTAAGTTAATGAACTCAGCTTTTAACAATACCCTTATGCAAAATTTTCTTTGTGTGCTGAGACTAGTTTAAAACACCACTATAAAAATATTGATTAAGCCGGGCTCGGTGGCTCAGCCTGTAATCCGGCACCTTTGGGAAGCTGAGGTGAGTGGATTGCCTGAGCCCGCGGGTTCGATACCCGCCTGGGCAGCAAGACTTTATCTCTACAATAAATAAAAAAATCAGCCGGGAGTACTAGCGCATGCCTGTAATTCCGGCTACTTGGAAGGCTGAGGCGGAAGGATCGCCGGAGCCCAGCAGGTCGAGGCTACAGTGGCCGGGAGTGGCCACTGCACTCCAGTCTGGGCAACAGAGTGAGAATCCAACTCAAAAAAAAAAAAATTTTTTGATTAAAAAAATAAAATAAAATAAAAAATAAAATACCACTATAAGTCCGGGCTCAGTGGCTCAGCCTGTAACCCCAGAACTTTGGGAGGCCGAGGTGAGTGGATTGCCTGAGCCCAGAGGTTCGAGACCCGCCTGGGCAACTTGGTGAGACCTCATCTTTACAATAAATCAAAAATTAGCTGGGCGTGGTAGCGCGCACCTTGGAAGGCTGAGGAGGAAGGATCGCCAGCTACTTGGAAGGCTGAGGAGGAAGGATCGCCAGAGCCCAGCAGGTCGAGGCTGTGGTGGCCGGGAGCGGCCATTGCACTCCAGTCTGGGTGACAGAGTGAGATGCCGACTCAAAAAAAAAAAAAATACCACTATAGGCTGGGTACAGTGGCCCAAGCCTGTAATCCCAACACTTTGTGAGGCCAAGGCAAGAGGACTGACTGAGTTCAGGGGTTCAAGTTGCCCAGCCTGGGCAACTTGGTGAGACCTCATCTCTACAATACATCAAAAAATTAGCCGGGCGTGGTGGCATACACCTGTAGTTCCAGCTACTTGGAAGGCTGAGGCAGAAGAATCACCTGAGCCCAGCAGGTCAAGGCTGCGGTGGCCATGAGCATGCCATGCACTCCAGTCTGGGCAAAAGAGTGAGACTGCAGCTCAAAAAATAAATTAATTAAGTAATAAAATACCACTATAAGTTATTAGAAATATAAGACTCTTATTTAGTGAAAATACTTTCAAAATGTTGTCTTTTTACTTTACAACTCAAACATTTATATCTATCAGTTTTCCAGAATATTGGAGTTATACAGAATCTAGGAGAGTCCAGGTACAGTATCTCATACCTGTACTCCCAGCACTCTGAGAGGCCAAGGCAGGAGGATTGCTTGAGCCCACGAATTCAAGACCAGGATGGGCAACATAGTAAGACCTCATCTCTACCACACACACACACAAAAAAAAAAATCAAAAAATTAGCTGGGCACGGTGGCATGCACCTATAAACCCAGCTCCTTGGTAGGCTGGGGCAGAAGGACTGCCCGAGTCCAGGAGGTCAAGGTTATGGTGAGCTATGAATGAGTGAGATCCTAGCTCAAAAAAAAATTTTTAGGAAATTACCATTTTTTTATAACTTGATTTGTTAAGACTGGGATTCAAAAAAAAAATCCTTGTTATTTTTGTTTGCTACACATTTTAAGTCAGTTTTCCTCTATTATAGCCCCATTGCCTCTCTATCCTCCCTTTTTTACATAAAAAAGGGATGGCTGAGGAAAGAGTCTGTTGTCTTATTGCACTACTCTTAAAACCACTCCCAGATTTTAAAAGCATAACAAATGTTAACACACTTTTGGATTCTGACAAATCAACTGTAAAAAGCCCTTCCCTAAAGCAATTGTGGAAATGTGCACATGCATTGGGTTTTAGCTGCCACCAAAAAAAACCTGTTAATTTTGTTGGATGTGATAAGGCACTGTAATTAATAAGAAAATGTCTAAATCTTTTAGTGACTGCTATGGACTTGACTGTGTCCCCTTCAAAATTCTTATGTTGAAGTCCTAATCCCCAATGTGATAGTACTTGGAGGTGGGACCTTTGAGAGGTAATTAGGGTTAGATGAAGTCATTAGGGTGAGGTCCTCATGATAGGATTAGAGTCCTTATAAGGAGAGACACCAGAGAGCTCATTCTCTCATTCCCCAAACAGGGAGAAGGTAGCTGTCTACAAACCAAGAAGAGCACACTATCCAGAACCTGACACCATGCTGGTCTACCCTGATCTCAGAGCTCCCACTTCCAAAACTGTGAGAAATAATGTCTGCTGTTTAAGGCACCTAGTCTGTGATATTTTCTTACGGCAGCCTGAGCAGGCTAAGACAGTAATGCATATGGAAGCATATAACGATGAAATAATATTCCTGGGATCTGCTTTTAAATATATTTGCAAAAAAGGAGGGAAAAACAGATAAAAGAAATGAAACAAAATCTTAATAACTGCTAAATTTAGGTGACTGATACTTAGAGGTCTAATATGCTATCAGTTCAATTTGTAAGTCTGAAACCGCTCATGATTTAAAAAAAATTTTTTTTTAGAAAGAAAGAATGTAGCCAGGAGCAAGTGGCTCACACCTATAATCCTAGCACTTTGGGAAACCAAGGTCAGAGGGCCAAGACAGCCTGGAAAATATAGCAAGACCCGGTCTCTATAAAAAATTAAAAATTAGCCAGGCTCGGTGGCTCAGCCTGTAATCCCAGCGCTTTGGGAGGTCGAGGTGAGTGGATTGCCTGAGCCCACGGGTTCGAGACAAGTAATGACATTTAGTTTGTATATACAGATAATACACAAAATACAGACAGAACTTCATAATTTTTGGAAGTGACAGATAAACAATTAGTAATCACTAGTTGCTCTGCTCAGGATTATGTTTAATTGTATACAGTACTTGAAATTCAAAAGATAACATTAGAGAACAAAGAGTATTAAAACAAACACTCTTAATTCCACCCCTCAGAATTAGCAACTGCTCATATTACAAGAAAAAGCTAACTCTTAAAAAATAAGTCATGAGCAAGGCTCGGTGGCTCAGCCTGTAATCCCGCGCCTTTGGGAGGTTGAGGTAAGTGGATTGCCTGAGCCCATGGGTTCGAGACCCGCCTGGGCAACTCGGCGAGACCTCATCTCTACAATAAATCAAAAATTAGCCGGGCGTGGTAGCGCACGCCTATAGTTCGAGCTACTTGGAAGGCTGAGGCGGAAGGATTGCCAGAGCCCAGCAGGTCGAGGCTGCAGTGGCCGAAGGGGCCACTGCACTACAGTTTGGGTGACAGAGTGAGACTCCAACTCAAAAAAAAAAAAATTAAAAATTAGCCAGTCATGATGACACACGTCTGTGATCCTAGATATTCAAGAGGCTGAGCCCAGGAGGTCAAGGCTACAGTGAGCCAAGATCATGCTACTGCATTCCAGCCTGGGCAACAGAGAAAACCCTGTCTTTAAAAAAAAAAAAAAGCCGGGCTCGGTGGCTCAGCCTGTAATCCCGGGCCTTTGGGAGGCTGAGGTGAGTGGATTGCCTGAGCCCGCGGGTTCAAGACCCGCCTGGGCAACTTGGCGAGACCTCATCTCTACAATAAATCAAAAAATTAGCCAGGCATGGTAGCGCACGCCCATAGTTCCAGCTACTTGGAAGGCTGATGCGCAAGGATTGCCAGAGCCCAGCAGGTCGAGGCTGCGGTGGCCAGGAGCGGCCACTGCACTCCAGTCTGGGCGACAGAGTGAGACTCCAACTCAAAAAAAAAAAAAAAAAAGATTTTTACTAAAAAACATGTCTCTAATATAAGCTTGAGAAAATTATTTCTTAAATTTTAAAAAAAGAACATGTTGTATGTGGCCATGATGTAATCATTTTAAAATAATAAACTACTAAGTATTTTAACTTCTTTATGTTATATATAACCCATATAAACAAACGTTCTTTGGGGTCAGGAGGGTGGCTTCTCCATAATTTTTAAGAGTGTAAAGGGGTCCTGAGATCAAAATGTTTGAGAATTGCTGTCACACAAATGTAAGGGGAACATTTCAAACATATACATTACATCATATAGGATAAACAGTGCTACTGTCTTTTGCTCTAAGTGCTATATTTATCCCAGTAATCCCAGCCTACTGTACAACATTCTTCCACAATCAAATATGTGCTCTATAAAAAAATTTTTTTTAAGTAATCCAATTGCTGGGAACAGTGTCTCACGCCTATAATCCCAGTACTTTGGGAGACCAAGGTGAGAGGATTGCCTGAGCCTACAGGTTCAAAACCAGTCTGGGCAACTTTGCAAGACCTCTTTTCTACAATAAATCAAAAAAATTAGCTGGGCATGGTGATGCATGCCTGTAGTTCCAGCTACGTGGAAGGCTGAGGTAGAAGGATCAATCACCTGAGGCCAAGAAGTTGAAGCTGCAGTGGCGGGGAGCACGCCACTGCACTCCAGCCTGGACGACAGAGTCAGACTCTGACTCCAAAAAAAAGGTAACCCATTATGAAGATTTCGATTAAGAACCCACTGGACAGAAGGAGGCTTAGGGTCCAGAAGTTACCTATCAGGTACAATGGGTCACCTGAAGCCCAATCCCCAACAGTATGCAATATGCCTATGAAATATACACTTATATCCCCTGAATCTAAAATAAATAGGCCAGGCACGGTGGCTCACACCTGTAATCCTAGCACTATGGGAGGCCAAGGCAAAGAGTTGCTAACACACAGAAGTTTGAGACCAGCCTGGGAAATATAGAGAGACCTTGTCTCTACAAAAACTTTAAAAATTATCTGGGTGTGGCAGGATGCACTTGTAGTCCCATCTATTCAGGAGGCTGAAATGGAACAAGAGGTCAAGGCTGCAGTGAGCTGTGATCATACCACTACACTCCAACATGAACAACAGGGTAAGACCCCAATTCAAAAAAATTTTTTTTTTTTTTTTTGAGTTGGAGTCTCACTCTGTAGCCCAGACTGGAGTGCAGTGGACGCTCCCGGCCACCGCAGCCTCGACCTGCTGGGCTCCGGCGATCCTTCCACCTCAGCCTTCCCAGTAGCCGGAATTACAGGCAGGCGCTACCATGCCCGGCTGATTTTTTTTATTTATTGTAGAGATGAGGTCTCGCTGCCCAGGTGGGTCTCGAACCCGCGGGCTCAGGCAATCTACTCACCTCAGCCTCCCAAAGGCGCGGGATATTACAGGCTGAGCCACCGAGCCCGGCTCAAAAAAATTTTTTTAAATGTGCAAAAGTAGTTAAATCTAAGGAACAAAGTTAAAACTATACCAGATAATCTTAATACACTAAATATGAACACTTCCCTAACAAACTGCTATTAAAATTTTCTAACAATGACAGAGTTTCT
Source organism: Cephalopachus bancanus (assembly GCA_027257055.1). NCBI lineage: Eukaryota > Metazoa > Chordata > Mammalia > Primates > Tarsiidae > Cephalopachus > Cephalopachus bancanus. The sequence goes on from JAPVLO010000777.1 coordinate 407,095, forward strand.
TCCTAAAAAGGAATCTTTCAGTCTTTTTCAACAAGATTCTTTAGGCACAGTAATTAATTTCTAATCCAAAATTTAAAAAGTATTAAATGACACCTAAAAAATGACTTCTGCTTTGATTTTCTAAGATATGTTAAAAGTGCCACTAACAGGGATGCCCTGGAAGCTGGTGCAGGCCATCCTCCATTTTAACTAACAGATGGAGTCCCAGACTGGGACCAGCGTCTACCTATTCTCATCCAGCTTCCAAGACTGCAAGTCCTCCACTATCTCTTGATCTAAATTTCATCAGGCAGTCAGGGCAAAACCAGCCAGGATCTAACGAATCCTTCTCCAAATATCCAGAAAAGCTACATACAGCCAAAATGAGACAGAAAAATGTTCGTCACCTTCACAACAAACACTACTCTCCATCATTGCCTCTGCAGGGTGAATCACTGACTTCTGTGACATCTGCATGGTATTCAGACCAAAGACAGAAACGTCCATCATTCTAGCCTAAAAGAGGACTGTCTTTTCAAAGTGTGAAATGTGATGTTCTGCAGAATGTAGAACAATTCCTACTCTCGGGGCTTATTAGTGTGTCAAAGAAGTTTATGGCATCCGATACAGTCATACAGGGGTTTCCTTAAAAAGGGCTGCCGCCGGGCTCAGTATCTCAGCCTGTAATCCTGCGCCTTTGGGAGGCTGAGGTGAGCGGATTGCCTGAGCCCGCGGGTTTGAGACCCGCCTGGGCAGGCGAGACCTCATTTCTACAATAAAATCAAAAAATTAGCCGGGCGTGGTAGCGCGCACCTGTAATTTCGGCTACTCGGAAGGCTGAGGGGAACCCAGCAGGTCGAGGATGCGGTGGCCGGGAGCGGCCACTGCACTCCAGTCTGGGCGATAGAGTGAGACTCCAACTCAAAAAAAAAAAAAAGGGTTGCCATTCTCAGATGAGGTTTTTTTGTAAACCAGATTTATTCTCAAAACATTGGGAAGAAAAACAAAGAAATGGTCAGGAAAAAAACATAATCTTAAAACCACCCAAAAGTCAGGCTAATTCCAGCACTCAGAAAGCTGAAGTGGAAGGATCACCTGAGCCCAACAGGTCGAGGCTGCGGTGGCCATGAGCCAGCCACTGCACTCCAGCCTCAGTGACAAAGTGAGACTCCAACTCAAAAAAAAAAATTTTTTTTTTTTTTTGGTAACCGATTCCATTCAGAAAAAGGCAGAGTGGGGGTGTTGACAAGTTATAGAAGAGCTCTCATGGTCAAAGGGAAGGCTGAAAATCCAGGAACAGGAAGGTCAGGATGCGGGCAGCCCTACGTGGACCCTGTTCCTGGAAGGTGAGGTCCCCAGTCGCTGGACTCAGGACTCGAATTCCAAGGAGGATACTGCAGGCTAAGACTGAGTCACTCACCGGCCTGGCCTACTCCCTCTCTGTAACCCCCCTTCCCACCTCCACTAACACTTTCAAACAATACTGTCTCCAGCAGAGAAAAATGAATTCTGCAAAAAGAAATGAGGGTGCTCTTTTCAAAAGATGATAAAATGAAAACTAAACAGTAAAGAAATAATACATGCCTACCAGGCAAGGTATAACTACTTTGGTTTTGAAACAGACTTAATTTTTATATCTGATATTCTGGAAATCCATAAGCTTTGATATAAATAATAAAACTACACCAGGAAGATGTAACACAAGAGAAAGTAGAGCAGTCCGATTTCTGAATAATCTTCTATTTCTTCTTTTCTTTTCTGGTTGTCATGCAGAGATATAATCAGAAATATCTTCTCATACAAGTATAATACACCCACATTTGATTATTTATCAAACTTTCCCTGCACTCTAAGACACAGTTAAAAGATTTATTTCTAAAAGTCTATCCTTTTGAACTTAAAGCAATAATGCTTAGAGTAAACAAAATAAAGAACAAAAGAATGTATAAGCCAGGCACAGTGGCTCATGCCTGTAATCCAGATACTTTGGGAGGATGAGACAAGAGGGCCACCTGAAGCCAGGAGTTCAACACCAGCCTGGGCAACACAGTGAGACCCTGTCTCTACATAATGTTTTAAAAGTTTTTAACTTTCAATTTTTTTTTTTTTTGAGTTGGCGTCTCACTCTGTTGCTCAGGCTGGAGTGCAGTGGCATACTCCCAGTCACCGCAGCCTCAACCTTCTGGGTTCAGGCGATCCTTCCACCTCAGCCTTCCAAGAAGCTGGAACTACAAGGACACGTTACCACACCCGGGTAACTTTTTGATTTACTGTAGAGATGAGGTCTAGCCAAGTTGCCCAGGCTGGTCTCGAACCTGTGGGCTCAGGCAATCCTCTCATCTTGGCCTTCCAAAGTGCTGGGATTACAGGCGTGAACCACCACACCTGGCCAAAAATTTTTTGAAAGAATGTAAGTGATCACTTATTTATTATCCGCCATGGACAACTACTCTCTCTTTTCCATACATTAACAAATGAACCATCACAGCAGTCTCATGAAGTGCAATCTGTAACAGGGATTCACTGACACCCCATAAACACACACAGCTCAGGAATATCTGGCATGTCTGGGGACATTTTTTTCTTGTCAGACTGGGGAACTGCAACTGGCAAAGGCCAGGAATGCTACTAACATTCAATAATGCACTGGAGAGCTCCCTGTCACCAAACAAATTAGGCAGTCCAATGTCAATAGGGTAAAGGTTGAGAAATCCTGTCTATAATCATTTTCCATTTATAAAATTTAGAAGAATTGACTTCCTACTGCCCAATCTATGTCACACATGAAGTGGTAAAACTGAATTTAAATCCAGGTCTAATTCCAGAATCCACTATCATAACCACAACTTATGTAAATTGTAATTATAATAAAGTTAAAAATTGAAACTAAAAACATATACCACTAATAATAACAGGATCAAAAAACATTTAATACTAGGGATAAATCAAGTTAAGACCTGTACATTGAAAACTACAAAACACTGGCCAAGCTTGGTGGTTCAGTCTGTAATCCCAGCACTTTCAGAGGCTGAGGCGAGTGGATTACATGAGCCTGCAGGTTCAAAACCAGCCCAGGCAACTTGGTGAGACCTTGTCTCCACAATAAATAAATAATTAGCTGGGCATGGTAGCAAGTGCCTGTAAGTTCTGGCTACTTGGAAGGCTGAAGAAGGATCACCTGAGCCCAGTAGGTTGAAGCTGCGGTGGCCATGAACGTGCCACTGCACTCCTGCCTGGGCGAAAGAGTGAGACTCCAACTCAAAAAAAAAAAAAGAAAGAAAGAAAAGAAAACTACAAAGTGATGAACAAATAAATAAAGAAGACCTAAACACATGTAGAGACATGCCATGTTCATGGAGCAAAGACTCAATATTGTTAAGATGTCAATTCTCAGCCAGGCTTGGTGGCTCAGCCTGTAATCCCGCACCTTGGGAGGCTGAGGTGAGTGGACCTGCCTGAGCCCGCGGGTTCGAGACCCGCCTGGGCAACTTGGCGAGACCTCATCTGTACAATAAAATAAAAAAATCAGCCGGGCATGGTAGCGCGTGCCTGTAATTCCGACTACTCAGAAGGCTGAGACGGAAGGATCGCCGGAGCCCAGCAGGTTGAGGCTGCGGTGGCCAGGAGCAGCCACTGCACTCCAGTCTGGGCGACAGAGTGAGACTCCAACTCAAAAAAAAAAAAAAAAATGTCAATTCTCCCCCAAAGAGACCTATAGATTCAATGCAATCCCAATCAAAACCCAAGCACTCTTCTTTTTTTTATAGAAACTAACAGCTTTGAGAAAGAACAAATTTGGAAAATATATACCAACTGACTTAAAGATTTTTTTTTTTTTTTTTTTAATTGGAGTCTCACTCCGTCGCCCAGGCTGGAGGGCAGTGGCATGCTCATGGCCACCCCAGCATTAACCTGCTGGGCTCCAGCGATCCTTCTGCCTCAGTCTTCCAAGAAGCCGGAACTACATGCGTGCGCTACCACACCTGGCTATATTTTTTTTATTTATTGTAGAGACAAGGTCTTGCCAAGTTGCCCAGGCTGGTCTCAAACCTGCGGACTCAGGCAATACACTCGCCTCAGCCTCCCAAAGTGCTGGGATTACACGCTGAGCCACCAAGTCCAGCCTAAAGAATTATTAAAGCTACAATAATCAAGACAGTGAGGTAATGACAACAAGATAAATAGGTAAATGAAATAGAGTTCAAAAATAGAACACACATATATCGTCAATTATAATTTTTTTTTAAGTTGGGGTCTCACTCTGCTGCTCAGGCTGGAAAGCAGCGGCACAATTAGCTCACCGCAGCCTCAAACTCCTGGGTTCAAGGGATCCTCCCACCTCAGTCTCCTGAGTACATGAGCTACAAGCACACACCACCATGCTTGAATAATTTTTGATTTTTTTTTTTTTTTTTTTTTGCAGAGACGAAGTCTTGTTATGTTGCCTAGGCTGGTCTTGAACTCCTGGGCTCAAGTAATTCTCTCACCTGAGCCTCCAAACTGCTGGAATTACAGGCCACTGTGTCCAGTCTGGTCAAAGTTGAAGTCTCACTCTGTCACCCAGGTTTGAGTCCAGTGATACGCTCATGGCCACCGCAGCCTTGACCTGCTGGACTCAGGGGATCCCTCCAAGTCAGCCTTGCAAGTAGCTGGAAACACAGGTGTGTGCCACTACACCCAGCTAATTTTTTATTGTAAAGACGAAGTCTCACCAAGTTGCCCTGGTCTCAAGTCTTGGACTCAGGCAATCCTCTCACCTCTGTCTCCCAAAGTGCTGAGATTACAGGTGTGAGCCACCATGCCCAGATATAATTAAGTTTTTAAAAGGAGACAAGGTAAAGGACAGAAAATCTGTAAACATTTGTGTGTTCACCTGTTGAATCCTCCAACAGAATTTAGGCTCCTTGAAAAAACAACCTTTGTTCATACCCTTTAATTTCCTATATACAAGCCAGGCTCGGTGGCTCAGCCTGTAATCCCACACTTTGGAAGGCTGAGATGAGTGGATTGCCTGAGCCCATGGGTTCAAGACCCATCTGGGCAAATTGGTGAGACCTCATCTCTACAATAAATCAAAGAATCAGCTGGGCATGGTAGCACATGCCTGTAATTCTGGCTACTTGGAAGGCTGAGGCGGAAGGATCGCCGGAGCCCAGCAGGTCGAGGCTGCGGTGGCCGGGAGCAGCCACTGAACTCCAGTCTGGGCGACGGAGTGAGACTCCAACTCAAATAATAATAATAATAATATAATAATAATAATAATAATAATAATAATAACAATAATAATTTCCTATATACAATGAGTGTGACTCACTATCAGTGTATTTGCATTTTAGCACTTTGTGTTTCAATACCCTGATCAATTAAATAAGATTAGCAAATGTTGATTATGAGTTCCCATATTTCACAGATCTATGCTTCTTAGTTTACAATGACATATCATCCTATTTTCCAATAGCATTTTCACCAGAAGCTAGCAAAAGGTTTCTGCAAAGAGCCAGAGGAGTAACCCTCCTAGGTTGTGTAAGCAACATGTTCTCTGTTGCAACTACTCTTCTCTGCCACTGTAGCACAAAGACACATAGATGATATGTAAATAAAATGAATGTAACTGTCTTTCAAAAAGACTTTTTTTATGTAAACTGAAATCTGAATTTCCTGTAATTTTCATGTCCCAAATCTTCTTGTGAATTGTTACACTCATTTAAAAATGTAAAAACTACCTTACCACACAGGCCACACAAACACAAGTGAAAGGCTACAAGACCGGTAAGTCACAGTTTACAGACTCCTGCTCTACACTCTAACTTAAAGGCTGAACTGTACAACCCTTCCATTATTCCATATTTCAAAAGCACCACAATTAACTTTGCAAGTCTTTCTGCTGAGTCCCAAATGTATGATAGCCTCTGAGAAATGAACAATTAGGCATTCTTTTGACTTAAATCCATTCAGTTCACCCACATTCAAACTTTTAAAAAAAGAAAAAGAAAGAAAACTTGTTTATCTAGTTTCTCATTTAAAATACTGAAGGGGGCGACCCCTTTGGATCCCCTCCCACTGTGGGAGTTTTTCTGTCCTCTCAATAAATCCTGCTTTCTCAAATAAATAAATAAATAAAATACTGAAAGAAGGAAAGGGGATTTTAAGTAGTTGTGTAAATGGCACAATGAACAATGACAACTGTTATACTGATGACACATGTCAAAAGAGTCCACTGGCCGGGCTCAGTGGCTCAGCCTGTAATCCCAGCACTTAAGGAGGCCGAGGTAAGAGGATTGCCTGAGCCCACGGGTTCGAGACCCGTCCAGGCAACTTGCCGAGACCTCGTCTCTACAATAAATCAAAAACTAGCCAAACGTGGTAGCGCGCGCCTGTAGCTCCAGCTACTTGGAAGGCTGAGGCGGAAGGATCGCTGGAGCCCAGTAGGTCGAGGCTGCGGTGGCCAGGAGCGTGCCACTGCACTCCAGTCTGGGCGACAGTGAGACTCCAACTCAAAAAAAAAAAAGAGTCCATTATGATGAATCTCAATTCTCAGTCCAAATTTCTCTCCCACAGATTCAAAAACTAACTCAAAACTAAACAGCAGCCTTTGAGCTTGATGAGATAACCTAAACTCATTCTCACATTTTAAAGAAATACAAACCGGGCTCGGAGGCTCAGCCTGTAATCCCATGCCTTTGGGAGGCTGAGGTGAGTGGATTGCCTGAGCCCGCAGGTTCGAGACCCGCCTGGGCAGTGAGACCTCATCTCTACAATAAATAAAAAAGTCAGCCAGGCATGGTAGCGCATGCTTATAATTCTGGCTACTTGGAAGGCTGAGGTGGAAGGATCGCTGGAGCCCAGCAGGTCGAGGCTGTGGTGGCCAGGAGCGGCCACTGCACTCCAGTCTGGGTGACAGAGTGAGACTCCAACTCAAAAAAAAAAAAAGAAATACAAAAGACTAGAATAAAGAAATGCATATGAGGAAGCATACTACAAGAAATTAGAAGATACTGTATTTTAAGGAAAACACTTTATATATACTATGTAACAATTACAAGGTATGATAGGCATAATCTTAATGTAGAAAAAAAACTGAAACAGTTTATCTTTTGAAAAAATAAAAATTTTTCTCTAATTCATTCATAAATACATATTTTATGCATGAAGAATTCAATATGTTCAGAATACAGAGCTGGGCAAGAAATAAGTGTCCAAAACAGACATGGCGTGTGACCTCTCGGGCCTATGTTCTATATATGCTCTGCACAGTATCACAGCCACTAGCCACATGTGTTATTTAAATTCATATCAGCTAAAATTAAAACTTCAATTCCTCAGTCACGCTAGCCACACTTCAAGTTCTCAAGAGCCAGCTTTCAGCTACTATACTAGACAGCACAAATGTAGTGATCACAGAAAGTTGTACCAGGCAACACTAGTTTAAAATGTTATATAAAATTCCATGTCTCCATTGACTAGACATAAAAATAAAACTTAACTTTTTATTAAAAGAAGAGTGAAAAAGCTTACCATGCCGGGCTTGGTGGCTCAGCCTGTAATCCCGCGCTTTGGGAGGCTGAGGTGAGTGGATGCCTGAGCCCATGGGTTTGAGACCCGCCTGGGCAACTTAGTGAGACCTCATCCCTACAATAAATCAAAAATTAGTCAGGTGTGGTAGCGCACGCCTGTAGTTCCAGCAACTTGGAAGGCTGAGGCGGAAGGATCTCCAGAGCCCAGTAGGTCGAGGCTACAGTGGCCGGGAGCGGCCACTGCACTCCAGTCTGGGTGACAGAGTAAGATTCCAACTCAAAAAAAAAAAGATAGAAAAAGAAAAAGTTTACCATTATTTCCTAGGGAAGTACCACGTGACAGTCTTTCTGCAGAAGTACTAATACATTTAAAACTGAGGCCAGGCACAGTGGTTCATGCCTGTAATCCCAGGACTCTGGGAGGTAGAGGCGAGAGGATTACCTGAGCCCAGCAGTTGGAGACCAGTATGGGCAACTTAGTGAGACCCCGTCTCTACAATAAATCAAAAAAATTAGATGGGCGTGGTGGCACATGCCTGTGCCTCCAGCCCCTTGGAAGGCTGAGGCAGAAGGATCACCTGAGCCCAGCAAGCAGAGGCTGTGGTGGCCATGATCATGCCACTGCACTCCAGCCCAGGCAACAGAGTGAGACTCTGACTCAAAAAAAAAAAACCAACAACAAAAAAAGCCTGAAAAAACTTCTTCTTAGGCTGATTCATACAGCAAAATAATCATTGAATGCTTTTACTAAGGTTTTAAATTTTTAAAACATTCACGTAGGCCAGGCGCAGTGGCTCAGCCTGTAATTCCAGCACTTTGGGAGGCCAAGGTGAAGAGGATTGCCTGAACTCAGGGGTTCAAGACCAGCCAAGGCAACCTGGCAAGACCTTGTCTCTACAATAAATCAAAAAATAGGCCGGGCATGATAGCATACACCTGTGATTCCATCTACTTGGAAGTCTGAGGCAGAAGGATCACCAGAGCCTAGCAGGTCGAAGCTGGGGTGGCCATGAGCATGCCACTGCACTTCAGCCTGGGCAATGAAGTGAGACTTCAACTCAAAAAAAAAAAAGTCATGGACATTCCATCAATAACTATTTAATAACCTATTAATTAGCTTCAAACCACTCTCAATTGCACATTCAGTAGTCTCAATGGCAATATTTCCTTTCTTGGAAAGTGAAGAAATCTGCATTTAACTCTGATTATCACACAACACTCTTTGAAGCAGAAAACAGCTTCTTTTTGTCACCTCTGCCTGGTGCCTGGCACATAGAAGACACTCAAACAACTGTTACATGAAAGTCAATAAACTTTAATTCTCCCCCCAGTATTGTCAAAAAAAAACTCAAAAGCCAGATTTCATTTCACAACTCTAGTTATTGAGTGAGCGTCAAGTCTTTGCTACTTCTTACTTTTTTGAGTCAGAATCTTACTCTGTCACCCAGGCTGGAGTTAAGTGGCATGGTCATGACAATCACAATTCATGGCAGTCTTGACCTCCTGGACTCAGGTGATCCTTCCACCTCAGCATCCCAAGTAGCTGGGATTACAGGCATGTGCCACCACGCCCAGCTATGCTGCTTCTTACTTTTAAGGCATTTTGTTGACTGAAGGATTTAAGGGACACCAAACAATTGTGGGTACAAGTTTTCAGGGTCCCAGAAAATCAAAGACTTACTAAAAAGTGAAAATCCTACATGAAAAAAAAAGGATTGCACACCACCCCAGAACTGTAAAAATAATGCAAAATTATCTTTTACTTAGCTCTTAAACAAGTATGTATAACTACAATGGAATATTATACAGCCTTTAAAAAAAGAAGAGCCGGGCTCGGTGGATCAGCCTGTAATCCCGCGCCTTTGGGAGGCTGAGGTGAGTGGATTGCCTGAGCCCATGGGTTCGAGACCCACCTGGGCAACTTGGCAAGACCTCATCTCTACAATAAATCAAAAAATTAGCCGGGCATGGTAGCACGCGCCTGTAGTTCCAGCTCCTTGGAAGGCTGAGGCGGAAGGATCACCGGAGCCCAGCAGGTCGAGGCTGCGGTGGCCAGGAGCGTGACACTGCACTCCAGTCTGGGTGACAGAGACTCCAAATCAAAAAATATATATATATGTTCACAAATAACTTAGCATGCCTCTCTTCCCTCCCTTCTAATAAATAAAAGCGGCAAAAGTGACAATGTGAGACTTCTGAGGATGGATCATAAAAGGCACTGTGGTTTCCTCCATGCTCCCTCTAGGCTCCCTCTAGCCCTCTGGAAGAAGCCAGCAGACGTGTTATGAGGGCACTCACAGGCTGACCTGTCAACAGCTTGAAAGCATCTAGCCCTAGCCCAGTCTTCAAAATTGACTGCAGCTGCCGGGCTCGGTGGCTCAGCCTGTAATCCCACACCTTTGGGAGGCTGAGGTGAGTGGATTGCCTGAGCCCGCGGGTTTGAGACCCGCCTGGGCAGCGAGACCTCATCTCTACAACAAATCAAAAAATCAGCTGGGCGTGGTAGCGCATGCCTGTAATTCCGGCTACTCGGAAGGCTGAGGCGGAAGGATCACTGGAGCCCAGCAGGCGAGGCTGCGGTGGCCGGGAGCAGCCACTGCACTCCAGTCTGGGTGACAGAGTGAGACTCCAACTCAAAAAGAAAAAAAGAAAAATTGACTGCATTCTTTTTGGAAGTCATTCCTTCCAAGTTCCTAACCAAAAGAAACTATGAGATGACAAATGTCTGCTGCATTAAACCACTACCTTTCACCATAATGTGTCACACCATAATAAATAAGCAAAACAACTAGGGAAAACACACACACTCCTTATGTGATCAACACCTTGCCATGTAAATTAGTAGCAGAGGAGCATGTGGGCTCTGCAGGTCACCTCTCAACAGAAGCGGTGTGACCTGGAGCGAGGGGCAATCACTCAGACTCAGTTCTGTCATCTGTGATATGGCAGATAACTTCATCCTAAATACCTCCCCATTTTACAATAATCTCTCCACTAATTACCTTGGAGTCCCTATGAGGAGTAAGCGAAAGAATAGGTCCAGTACTTGACATGATGCCTCACAAGCAGTAAAGGGTCAGGAAACACTCTCTGCTACTAATCTTATGTCCTTAATCTGCCTTACACTAGTACCCTCCCCAGACTCCTAATCAAGCTTTAACAGTCCCCAATTCCCAGCAGGGAGCACCTCTCTCACCCCTAAGTTGTCCTGCAGCCTTTTCTTACAGGTCTTCAATGACTCCATTTACTACACTATTTCATTCCACACTCATCTAAAACTGTCCCCGCCTTTGGCTTCCAGAGGATGAACTAACGTGGTTCTCTTCTAATCTCTGCTGCTGTTGTTCCTTCTCCTCCTGCCTCTTCAAAATGCAAGTTAGTACCTATGGCATTCAAACTCTTAGGTTTAAAAAAAAAGCAACCTGGGCACTATGGTTCACACCTGTAACCCCAGCACTTGAGGAGGCAAAGGCGAGAGGATTGCCTAATTACAGGGGTTTGAGACCAGTCTAGGCAACTTGGCAAGACCTTGTCTATATAATAAACTGAAAATTTAGCCAGGGGTGGTGGCGCATACCTGTGGTTCCAGGCTGAGGCAGAGGATCGCCTGAACCCAGCAGGTTGAGGCTGCAGTGGCCGTGAGCATGCCACTACACTCCAGCCTGGGTGAGAGTGAGACTCAAACTCAAAAAAAAAAAAAAAAAAACTCATTAGCCTCAAAGTTAACTCCTGGTCCTCTTCTCACAGCCTCAGTGACAGCCTGCCTCCCAATGTAATACACAGCCCTACCTCCCACAGGTCCCAATTTCCCCAGCTCAGTATTGTCTTGTCTCTCCCTTTCCCCCTTTACTCCTCTTCTTCCCCACGCCAGTGTTGCTTCTCCTCCCGTGTCAAGTAGCGACCACAATCTCAAAGTCACTGCAGAAGAGATGTCCAGTATCATATTATAAAAAGCTCCCCTTTCTGCTTTCAACAAATGCAGGAGGCGCTGTGCTGGGTGCCAAGGATTCATGGCAGGCAGGACATGACTGTTCCCCAGCCACTTTATGGTTGAGCGTGCATCTAATCAACTGCCAAGTCCAAATAATTCCACCTGTGCAGAGACAGCATATCCATTGCATCCTTTCCATCCCCACCACAACCACTCACCCTCTCACACATGGACCACTGCAACAGCATACTAAAATTTCTCTCCAAATCTTCAACTTCTGTCCCCACCCCACACACAGTTGCCAGTAATCTTTCTCAAGAATGTTATGCTATTGAGCTCCTCAAAAATCTGTAATAGGACCTACTGCTTACAGAGAAAGTCAGAACTCCCTAACAGTATATTGACAGAGCTTCCTGATCTTTCCACTCAAATCTCCTTCTTCATCCTGCTGTACTCCATATGTGTGTTGAGACATTCAGGTTATCTCCTTCTCTCCCTAACTCTCATGCCCCTGTTTATCCTCAGAATGTCACATCCTCTACAAAAATTCCTTTAGTCATCAGAATGAACTGATCCTTCCTTTAATTTCACACAGCAATTGCCCGCATCTCTATTTGTTAACATTCCAATCCACTGTGTATCACTGCTAGTTGTTTACCTGCCTGTCTGAGAGTAGGTCATAAATCCCTCACTACCGCTAATTAGCTGGGCAATCCTGACTAAGTCAGTTTATTATCTAAGGTTCAATTTTCTCATCAGTAAAATCAGGGGTTAGATTAAGTAATTGCTAAGGAACTCCCAATTCCAAAGTTCCATAAGGATGACTCTTATTTATCTATAAAAACGCAGGAAGCACTGTTGTAAGCTTGAACTTGGCAGCTTTCAATCTCAGCCCTACAACCCACCAGCTGTCAACAATGGGCCTACTGCTTGACATTTCTCTGCCTCAGTTCCTCATTTGTAAATTAAATTAATAACAGTGCTCTTAGAATTCTTTCAGGTTTTTGTTTCTTTTTTATGGTTCTCAAAAGTTGCTTTTATCAAGTTGTGCACCATACAGTGATGAGGGGTAGAAGACAGTGATTGTTTTCAAGCAAATTCACCAGGCACATGTTCCTCCCTGCCCCAAGGTAAACAGCCTGGTCTTCCAAGAACAGGGAAAAAAAATGCTTTCCTTTCCCCAGGAATCCCATTCCTGAACTGACAGGATAGGATTTCAGGAAGAAGAAACATAAAGGACATGGCAAACTAGTGAAAGGAGTCAAGCAGATTTCTGTGTATTCTCAATGTAAACTACAAACTAGACATGCAGGTATCCTAAAAGCAACACCCAACCCCCAGCCATTCATGGAGACTGACCTCACATATTATTCCCTTCTTAACACTCCTCCCAGCAGTGCGCCCACAGGCTCAGAAGCCTAACCCACCACACAACAGACGCAGCCTTCAGGCAACAACCCATCAGGCCCTCCCTCTTCACAGGCCCCTCAGCTGCTGAGTCTGCCCGGCCACAGGGAGCAGCCAGTATGTGTGTGGCTGTGTGGTATGGGAGGGACCAGAATAAACACCAAAGCAAATCAGAGGTGGCACTGGGACTAAGTCAACCTGGTGGCAGGACCAGTCATAGTCCACAGTAGAACCACAGGGCCCCGTGTCCTCCATTAATTCTTCTCCGGATGGTTTCTGTTCAGAATACCTTTGGGAGCAAATTCCAGCTTGTCCTGAAGACTCACCACCTGCGTGTGGGCCTTGCCTAGCTGCACATCCAGCTCACAATCCTCCCTGCGATCTGAGCCGCTCTTGTCCTCCTTCACAGGCTGGGGATCCTTCCCCTGGTGAACCACTCCAGGTGGTATCCACAGCCCTGACCACAAAGGCCACAGGGAATGTGACTTAGTGACTTAGGGAGTATAGGTACATGCCACAATCCAAAGCACAGGTCACATGACTTCAGGCAGCCTGGCATGATATACCCAAGGAGGTGCCTTGCTTATCTCCCGCCCAGACGTAACTCCCTTGTCCAGTCCCACTCTCTGCCCGCTCGTTGGGGGCACAGACATCACAGCTCCCAGCAGCCTACTTTTTATATAACAGCCGTAGTCAGATATAATTCACACATCATACAAGTCACACAATTAAAGTGTATAACTTAATGACTTTCCGTATTTTTTTTTTGTGAGTTGGAGTCTCACTCTGTCACCCAGGCTGGAGTGCAGTGGCATGCTCACGGCCACCACAGTCTCAACCTGCTGGGCTCAGGCAATCCTTCCACCTCAGCCTTCCAAGTAGCCGGAACTACAGTCATGCACCATCATACCCAGCTAATTGTTTGATTTATTGTAGAAGTGACTTCTCGCCAAGTTGCCCAAGCTAGTCTCAAAACCCTGGGCCCAGGCAATCCTCTCGCCTCCACCTGCCAAAGCGCTGGGATTACAGGCGTAGGTCAGTATTTTTAACAGAGTTGTACAACTACCACCATCATCAATTTTAGAATAATTCATCACCTCCCCAAAAGAGCCACATATTCACAACAGGTACTCCCCCCATTTCCCTCCTCCCCCACGAGACTTAGGCAACCACGAAACTCCTTTTGCATCTATGAATTTGCCTATTCTGGATACTTCACATAAATGGAATTATATAATATAGGGCCTTTTATGACTGACTTCTTTCATTCAGCATGTTTTCAAGGCACATCCATGTCATACCATGTAAAAGCACTTCATTTTTTTTATTGCTGAATACTATTCCACTGTGAGGACAGACTACAGTTTGTCTATTCATCAGCTGATGGACATTTGAGTTGTTTCCACCTGGCTATTTTAAATAATGCTGCTCTTTCAGTTTTAAGTACTAGAAAATCCAACTCAATCTGGTTTAAACAAATAACTGAAAGTCCCAGCGGGAAGTCCTTGCTTCAGGACACAAAGTCATCAGGACTGAGTTTCTCTCTACATCTTGGCAAAGCTCTGTTCTCTCTCCATTTTCAGGAGCTGCCTGGAAACAAAATGGCTTCAATAACTCCATTTCACATCCTCTCAATTCAAGCCTACATAGGAGAAAGTGAAAGCCTCTTCCAAATGCTCACGCAAAAGCCTTGGGATTAGCTCTGGGTGGGCTCTCTGACTACTGGATGGCAAGTGGAAAGCACTAACTAAAACAAGCCATGCTCCCTCCCATAGTGCAAAAAGAAGTAGAGAGAAACCAAACAATATGAACCAAAAATAGGGTGAGAGATAATCCCCATACAGAAATCAAGGCCCATCTCCAACAGAATAAGTGGATTCTGGGCAGCTGGAAAAAAAAACTTAAGCCTAATTCAAGGGTCTTGTGAGATTAAATATGATAAATGCATATTAAGCAATTAGTAGAATGTCCCACACATTACTTTTTTTCTTTTTGAGTTGCAGTCCCACTCCATCACCTAGACTGGAGTGCAGTGGCACGATCATGGTCACCCCAGCATCGACCTGCTGGGCTCTGGCGATCCTTCCACCTCAGTCTTCCAAATAGCCAGAACTATAGGCACACACTACCACGCCCAGCAAATTTTTAGTTTATTGGAGAGACGAGGTCTTGCCAAATTGCCCAGGCTGGTTTCAAATCCATGGGCTCAGGTAATCCACTCACCTCGGCCTCCCAAAGTGCTGGGATTACAGGCTGAGCCACCGAGCCCAGGACAACACATTACTTATTAAGTAAATGCTTAATAAATGTTAGTTGCGTCGGGCTCGGTGACTCAGCCTATAATCCCGCACCTTTGGGAGGCTGAGGTGAGTGGATTGCCTGGGCCGACGGGTTCAAGACTCACCTGGGCAGCGAGACCTCATCTCTACAATAAATCAAAAATCAGCCGGGCCTGGTGGTGCATGCCTGTAATTCCGGCTACTCGGAAGGCTGAGGCAGATCGCCGGAGCGGCCACTGCTCTCCAGTCTGGGTGACTGAGTGAGACTCCAACTCAAAAAAATAAATAAATAAATAAGTAAGTGTTAGTTGCTACATTAGTTGTTATTATGTGTATTCCGATAAACCACAGGAAATTTAATTTTGTTAGTTTGGGGGAGAAAAGGCCAATTTTCAGGTCAGGTATAATGACTAATGTCTATAATCCCACCTGTAGTTCCAGCTACTTTGGAAGGCCAAAACAGGAAGACTGCCTGAGACCACCACAAACAAGTTCAAGACCAGTCTGGGCAACACAGCGAGATTTTTTTTTTTTTTGAGTCAGTGTCTCACTCTGTTGCCCAAGCTGGAGTGCAGCCTCAACCTGCTGGGCTCAGGTAATCCTTCTGCCTCAGCCTCCCAAGTAGCTGGAACCACAGGTGCGCACCACCACACTCGGGTAACTTTTTGGATATATTTTAGAGACAAGGTCTTGCCAAGTTATTCAGGCTGGTCTCAAACCCCTAGGCTCAGGCAATCCTCTTGCCTCCACCTCCAAAAGTGCTGGGATTACAGAAGTGAGCCAAAACACCTGGCAATGAGAACTTATCTCTACAAAAAAAAAAAAAAAGAAAATTAGCCAGGTGTGCTAGTAATGCAACCCTAGTCCTAGCTACTCAAGAGACTGAGACAGAAGGATCACCTGAGACCAGGAGGTGGACCATGTGGTGAGCCATAACTGTGCCATTGCACTCCAGCCTGAGCAACAGAGACTCTGACTCAAAAAAAATTTAAAAATTAAAAAATTTTTAGAAATCCAGTTTTATATAATTCAATGTCATGTATACTTAGCTCAAAATTAAGGCAAGTTCATTCAACCCATATTTGCTTTTTCACTGTGAAATAAAAGACTGCATCTGTATTAGATATTTTAAATACCCCAAAAAAGAAATGAGGATTATCTCCAAAACTTTTGAAACCTTAGGTTAAAGAGTCAAGGCTCTCCACTTTAACAGAGATTCCTCTGGTCTTGCAGAAAATATAACAGAGGCAAAGTATGTGCAGTAAAAGACCCCGAGACTAGTAATGCTGAAAAAAGCATCTCCTACCCTAACCACCACACTGTGGTACAGGTCATGTGCATCCACCTTAATGGGCCAAAGTTCCCAACTGAGTCAATTAAGAAATCTCTTCTGTCAGACGGGCTTGGTGGCTCAGCCTGTAATCCCACGCTTTGGGAGGCTGGGGTGAGTGGATTGCCTGAGCCCGCAGGTTCAAGACCCGCCTGGGCAGTTAACTTGGCGAGACCTCATCTCTACAATAAATCAAAAAATCAGCCGGGCGTGGTAGCGCATGCCTGTAATTCCGGCTACTTGGAAGGCTGAGGCGGAAGGATCGCCGGAGCCCAGCAGGCGAGGCTGCGGTGGCCGGGAGCGGCCACTGCACTCCAGTCTGGGCGACAGAGTGAGACTCCAACTCAAAAAAAAAAAACTACTGCTAGAATAATTCATTCCTTTTTCCACAAATTTTAGTCTCCTTATTCTAGTTTGAAATTACAGACCTAATAGAGCCAACCTGCTATGAACAATGAATAATTTCTTCATGATTTCCAGAACTAATGGTAATTTCGTTGCTCTAATTCACTTTGAGGACCTATGCTTAGATGATCTATCTCCTATAAATAACTTACAAGAGTTATTATTGAGAAGAATAAAGATTGAAGGTGGTCAAAATAAATAAAGGCATATGTATGTTTAGATGCTTAAGAAAATTTTGTCATAATTCCATGGCTTCCCTTTTTCCCTATTCTAAAATTTCCAAAAATATAAATGAAACAAAATAAAAATAGGGCCAAGCTCGGTGGCTCAACCTGTAATCCCAGCACTTTGGGAGGCCGAGGTGAGTGGATTGCCTGAGCCCACGGGTTTGAGACCCGCCTGGGCAACTTGACGAGACCTCATCTCTACAACAAATCAAAAACTAGCCGGGCGTGGTAGCGCACGCCTGTAGTTTCAGCTACTCGGAAGGCTGAGGCGGAAGTATCGCCAGAGCCCAGCAGGTCGAAGCTGCAGTGGCCGGGAGCAGCCACTGCACTCCTGTCTGGGTGACAGAGTGAGACTCCAACTCAAAAAAATAAATAAATAAAATAAATAAAATAAAAATAAAAATAGCTGCCACTTACTAAGCATTTATGATGTACCACATGGTATAAACAACTATTATCTCATTTAATCTTCAATGTCACCTTTACTCTGAGAGACAGCTTTTATTAGCTCTACTTTAGGATGAAGAAACGGGATTTTAGAACAATTAAATTACGTGGGGCCAGGCATAATGGCTCATGCCTGAACTCTTAGCACATTGAGAGGCTGAAAGTGGAAGGACTGCTTAAGCCCAGGAGTTCAAGACGAGCCTAGGCAACATAGTGAGACCTTGTCTCTACAAAATAATCAAAAAATTACCCAGATGCAGTGGCACACACCTAAAGTACCAACTACTTGGGAAGCTAAGGCAGAAGGACCATTTGAGTCCAGGAGGTCGAGTCCATGGTGAGCTGTGATCATGCCACTGCACTCCAGTCTGAGACCCCAACTCACAAAAACAAAAAGCACAATTAAATCACTTACCTATCACCACTGAGAAAAATGATGCCATCAAAAAGTGAACCCTGATAAGCTGCTTCTGACAGCAACAGTAGCCTTAGCAAAAAATATTCAAAGACAAACCAAACTTTGGGAAAATGGGAAATTATCACATCTTCTCTGTGGAAGTGAAGTAGACTTTGCTTATACAAGGGAAGTACAGTTGGCCCTTGAACAAATCAGGGTTTGGGGCACCAACCCCCACACCCATCATGCAGTCAAAAATCCACATATAACTTTTGACTCCCCAAAAACTTACTTTTTATTTAGTAGGAATCTCACTCTGTCACACAGGCTGGAGTACAGTGGCACATTCATGGCCTCAGCCTGCTGGGCTCAGGCAATCCTTCCACCTCAGTCTTCCAAGTAGCTGGAACTACAGGCATGCGCCACCATACTCGGATAAATTTTTTTATTTATTGTAGAGTCAAGATCTTGCCAAATTTGTCCATATTGGTCTCAAACCCTGGGCTCAGGCAATACTCTCGCCTCTGCCTCCCAAAGTGCTGGAACTACAGGTAGAGCCACCACATCTGGCTCAAAATGTAACTATTAATAGCATGCTGCGGACCAGAAGCCTTACTGTTACCATACACGGTGGATAACACATCTTTGCATTGTATTATATACTGTACTGTATTTTTTTTTTTTTGAGTTGGAGTCTCACTCTGTCGCCCAGGCTGGAGTGCAGTGGCCGCTCCCAGCCACCGCAGCCTCGACCTGCGGGGCTCCAGCGATCCTTCCGCCTCAGCCTTCCAAGGAGCTGGAACTACAGGCGCGAGCTACCATGCCCGGCTCATTTTTTATTTATTGTAGAGATGAGGTCTCGCCAAGTTGCCCAGACGGGTCTCGAACCTGCGGGCTCAGGCAATCCACTCACCTCAGCCTCCCAAGGTGCGGGATTACAGGCTGAGCCACCGAGCCCGGCTCTGTACTGTATTTTTAAAACAAAGTAAGCTCAAGAGAAGAAAACGTTACTAAGCAAATTACAAAGATGAGAAAATATATTTACTATTTTTCTCAGTCCATTTGTACTGCTATAAAGGAGTACCTGTGGCCAGTTTATATATGAAAAGGTTTATATGGGCTGGGTGCGGTGGCTCACGTCTGTAATCTCAGCACTTTGGGAGGATGAGGTGAGAGGACTGCCTGAACCCAGGGGGCTCCCGACCAGCCTGGGCATCTTGACAAGACCTCGTCTCTACAATAAATAAAAAATTAGCCAGGTGTGGTGGCACACACCTGTGGTTCCAGCTACTTGGAAGGCTGAGACAGAAGGATCACTTGAGCCCAGTTGGCTGAAGCTGCGGTGGTCGTGAGCGTGTCACTGCACTCCAGGCTGGGCAACAGAATGAGACTCCAACTCAAAAATAAAAGATTTATATGAAAAAGAGGTTTACAGGCCGGGCTCGATGGCTCAGCCTGTAATCCCCGCCTTGGGAGGCTGAGGTGAGTGGATCGCCTGAGCCTGCGGGTTCGAGACCCGCCTGGGCAACTTGGCGAGACCTCATCTCTACAAAAATTAGCTGGGCGTGGTAGCACGCACCTGTAGTTCCAGCTCCTTGGAAGGCTGAGGCGGAAGGATCGCCGGAGCCCAGCAGGTTGAGGCTGCGGTGGCCGGGAGCGGCCACTGCGCTCCAGTCTGGGCGACAGAGTGAGACTCCCAACTCAAAAAAAAAAAAAAAACAAGAAAGAAAAAGAGGTTTACTTGACTCATGGTCCTGGAGGCTGTACAAGAAGCAAGACACCAAGATGTTTCTGATTGCGGCTTCTCATAGCAGACGGCAAAACAGGGCCACCCTGTACAGAGATCACATGGTGAGAGAAGAAGCAAGAGTGGAAGGAGAGGTGCTAGGCCCTTTTCAACACCAGTTTTTACCAGAACTAAGAGTGACAACTTACTCCCACAACAACAGCACCAAGCCATTTATGGTGGCACTAGTTCAAGATGACCCACCTCCATGATCCAAACACCTCCCACCAGACCCCACCTCCAATACTGGGGATCAAATTGCAACACGAGACTTGGCAGGGCCAAATAAGCCATATCTAAGTCATAACATTATTTATTAAGTAGAAGTGCATCATCATAAAGGTCCCCTCACACTTGTCATCCTCACAGTGAGAAGGCTGACAAGAGAAGGAAGAGGAGAGGTTAATCTTGTATAAGGGATGGCAGAAGCAGAAGAGGAAGCAAAAAAGGCAGAAGCACTTGGTATAACGTTACAGAAATGTATCATAATTTGTCATTTTCATTTCTCTAAAATTGTTTCTATACCCTAACAATTCAATTTTTCCAACATTTGCTTTAGTTTTAGTACCTGTATTACAGAAGGGTCCATGTCATAAAAGAAGTCAAAAGCAATCTTGAATAATCGAACCCTTCTGCCAGATTATCTACATCCATATGTTTTCTGGCACTGCACCTTCTAATCTTTTTCCTTATCATCTGGTACTAGTTCAGAAACACTCATCTCTAGCCAGTCATCTTCTGTTAATTCCTCTGATGTAGTATCTATTAGCTCTTGAATTTCTCCAAGATCCTTATCTTGAAACCTCCCCCACCACCTTTTTTGCCATGTCCATGCCTTCTTTGATTGGCTCTAAGTCCTTTGAAATTATGTACAACATCTGGACACAGTTTTCTTCAGCAGGAATTCACTGTTTCAGGCTTGATGGCTTTTCTATAACAAGCTTTTTCTATAACAATGATGACATCTTCAACGGTATAATCCCTACAGATTTTCATCATGCTCATTCTATTGGGATTCACTTCCATAGCATTGACAATCCTTTCCATAGAGTACCAGGTGTAATGAGGTTTAAAGGTCCTTATAAACCTCCTGATCTAGAGGCTAAATTACAAACAATGTGCTTGAGGGCAAGTAAATCACTTCAATGCCTTTGGTGCTAAACTCGAGGGTGCCTAGGGACACTGTCCAATATCAAAAGAACTTTAAAAGGCAGTCCTGTTGGGCATGGTGGCTCATGCCTGTAATCCCTGCCCTTTGAGAGGTGGAAGCGAGAGGACTACCTGAGTCCAGGGGTCCGAGACCAGCCTGGGTAAGTTGGCAAGACCTCGTCCCTACAATAAATAAATTAAAATTAGCCAGGAGTGCGCCTGTAGCTCCAGGTACTTGTAAGGCTGAGGCAGAAGGATCACCTGAGCCCAGCAGGCCAAGGATGCAGTGGTCGTGAGCATACCACTGCACTCCAGCCTGGGTGACAGAGTGAGACTCCTACTCAAAAAAAAAAAAGGGCAGTCCCTTACTGGCAAAGTTCTCCTTGACTTCAGGGACAAAGTATTGATGAAACCATTCCAGAAAAACAGATCACACTGTCCAGGCCTTCTGGTTAGCAGTTGGTGTTATCTTTTCCCTTCAAGACTCAAAATTATCAGCTTTACAGATAAGGGCAGTCCTGATCACAAACCAGACTGTATTTGTACAGAACAGTAGAGTTAGCCTATCCCTTCCTGCCTTAAATCCTGGAGCCTGCTTCTCTTACTTATTAATAAATGTCCTTTGTGGCATTTTCTTCTAAAATAGGGCACTTTCATCTACAGATCTGTTCAGGCAAATATCCTTTCTCCTCAATGGTTTTCTTAATGGCTTCTGAGAACTTGTCTGCTTGACCCTTGTTCAGCAGGCTGTTATCTTGACATTTCTTAAGCCATATCTCTTTCTAAAATTATCAAACCATCCTTTGCTGGCATCAAATTCTCCAGTTTTCAATCCTTCACCTTCCTATTCCTTAAAGTTGTCTGCCTTTTTTACAGAAATCCTCCACATACATAAAACCTGCATTTTCAATGCAAGATAAAAGGATATTTAGGCAGGGCACAGTGGTTCAAGCCTGTAAACCCAGCACTTTGGAAGGCCAAGGTGAGAGGAATGCAAGAGACCAGCTGGGCAACTCTCTTATAGTAGAGACCTCATATCTACTATAAATCAAAAAATTAGCCAGGCGTGGTGGTGAGCACCTGTCGTTCCAGCTACTTGGAAGGCTGAAGTGGAAGGACAGCCTGAGTCCCAGCAGGTCAAGGCTGTGGTGGCCATGAGCATTCCACTGTACTGCAGCCTGGGCAAAGAGTGAGACTTCAACTCAAAAAAAAAAAAAAAAGCCGGGCACGGTGGCTAAGCCTGTAATCCCACGCCTTTGGGAGCCTGAGGTGAATGGATTGCCTGAGCCCGTGGGTTTGAGACCCGCCTGGGCAGCGAGACCTCATCTCTACAATAAATCAAAAAATTAGCCGGGCGTGGTGGCGCATGCCTGTAGTTCCGGTTACTTGGAAGGCTGAGGCGGAAGGATCGCCGGAGCCCAGCAGGTCGAGGCTGCGATGGCCGGGAGCGGCCACTGCACTCCAGTCTGGGCGACAGAGTGAGACTCCAAATCAAAAAATAAATAAATAAATAAAATAAAAGGATATTTCACAAAAAGTGCAAGGTTTTCATGCCTGCTGGTATAGCTGCAGTGATGGCTTCACCAAATAGCTTTTCTGTTTTTACAAAGGTCCTTAAGCTGGATTCATTTATCTTAAAATGGTGGACAACCACAGCTGCACACCTCAATTACAAGTCAACTTTTTCTTGTAATGATATGACTTTTATCAGTTTTTGGGGCACATTTTCAGCACCACCAGTGGCACTGTGTATGAGTTCCATGATGTCATTTATGGTTTACAGTATTGTATTAAACACAATGAAAAATATGCAAGAAAAATATGAGATGATGAGAGATTAACTGCTCACAAGGAGATAATTAGCATCACATGACATTGCAAAGGACATTTTAAGCAGATACTCACAACACTTCAGCTCACCACAATACCAACAGGAGGTGGCTACAAAAGTATTACGACAATACAGTATTACTATAATTTTATGCAATTATAACTTAATATTGCACCTTTATGTTTTGATACTGCCAATGGCACCCACAAGCAATCTGTGTTTATGTGTGTATGTTTTGATAAATTTTAACTTTTACTAATAGATCTGTGTATATCTTATGGTAGTAATGATAAAACAGATTCATTTCTACAAATACTTAATAAATTAATGACATACCTAACTTTTAATTTTTTCAATATTTCTAGGCTACGTGGTTGAAATGCAAGTTTTTTTAAATTGCTGAAACTCTCCAAAAAAGTTACCAATATATTTATTGAAAACAATTGATATATAAGTAGATGCACATAGCTTAAACTTATGTTGTTCAAGGATCAACTGTATATACTTTTCAATGATCACACTTAAAACTTGAAGAGAGTAAAGTTACAAAGCTTAGCATCCGCTAAAAGGTAAACTTAACTGATCACAAAGACATTGCAGGCAGTGGGTGTCAGTGCAGCCAAAGGAAAAAAGGAGATCATTTCTATAATACCAGTACTGGTCATGTCTACAGGGTGCTACTTACTATATAAATAATATGTAGGCCGGACACAATGGTTCACACTTGTAATCCCAGCCCTCTGGGAGGTGGAGGCGGAGGCAAGAGGATTGTTTGAGCTCAGTGGTTCCAGACCAGCCTGGGCAACTTGGCAAGACCTCATCTCTACAATAAATCAAAAAATTAGCCAGGCATGGTAGCATGTGCCTGTGGTCCCAGCTGCTTGAAAGGTTGAGGCAAAAGGATTGCCTGAGCCCAGCAGGTCAAGGCTATGGTGGCTGTAAACATGCCATTACACTCCAATCTGGGTGACAGAGTAAGACTGTGACTCAAAAAAAAAAAAAAAAAAACAAGAGAAAAAACATTAGCCAGACATGGTATAGCATGCAACTACAGTTCCAGCTACTCATGAGGTTAAGGAGAGAGAACGGCTTGATCCCAATTCAAGGCTGCTGTTGGTAAGTCATGACCATGCCACTGCACTCCAATATGGGCAACAGAGTGAAACCCCGACTCAAAAAAAAAAAAAAAAAAAAGACTTAGCTTTATAGCTACTAAAAAATTAAATTAAAACTTAAGTTTTTAAAGCTAAAATAGAAAACACAGTCATACCTTTTTTAAAAACTGTCTTCCTGTATACTAACATTTTCTACTTAAAGCATCTTCTATTCCACTCTCATACGTGCCCATCATAAAATAGTGCAGATACATGTGATATGTTAAAAGGTGTCTCCACTCAGCAAAAGAGAATACATTTTCTATTTTTCCTCCAAGCAAAGGAAAGAGTTTTAAAAAAGGTTCTTGCAATACTCCCTTGGAGGGCTAGAAACTTCATCTTCTGTATTCAATCCCAGAATGGCTTATTTTCCTACAGATTAATCGCCATTTCAAAGACCCCTGAAGCAGAATCCAGGACTTTAAGCCAGCACTCTAAACTGGCTAAGGCACTAAATAAGTTACTTTCAAAGTAACTACGCTCCTTCAGGTCTTCATTTCTCCTTCAGTGAAAATACAGAATGGTTTCGGGCAGTGGATTTTGAACTGTGTTCCAAGAAGCTGCCCAGAGAGTACTGCAGAGGGGGAGGGGAGGCAGCAAGGACCAAGCACTCACCTGTCAATTCTCCCAGAGTGCAGCCACGTTATCCAACTTTATGTGTTTTTTTGTTTTGTTTTGTTTTTAAGTTGGAGTCTCACTCTGTCACCCAGACTGGAGTGCAATGGCCACTCCCGGCCACTGCAGCCTCGACCTGCTGGGTTCCAGCGATCCTTCCGCCTCAGCCTTCCAAGTAGCTGGAACTACAAGTGCACGCTACCACGCGCAGCTAATTTTTGATTTATTGTACAGATGAGGTCTTGCCAAGTTGCCCAGGCGGGTCTCAAACCCACAGGCTCAGGCAATCCACTCACCTCAGCCTCCAAAAAGCGGGATTACAGGCTGAGCCACCAAGTCCAGCTATCCAACTTTATATATTATTATGAGTTCTATGAAAGATTTTATTTAAAAACCATTCTGCCGAGCTCAGTGGCTCAGCCTGTAATCCCTCGCCTTGGGAGGCTGAGGTGAGTGAACTGCCTGAGCCCGTTGGTTCGAGACCCGCCTGGGCAACTTGGCGAGACCTCATCTCTACAATAAATCAAAATGAGCCGGGCGTGGTAGCGCACGCCTGTAGTTCCAACTACTTGGAAGGCTGAGGCAGAAGGATCGCCAGAGCCCAGCAGGTCGAGGCTGTGGTGGCCGGGAGTGGCCACTGAACTCCAGTTTGGGCAACAGAGTGAGACTCCAACTCAAAAAAAAAAAAACTTGATTGTGAATTTAAATATATTTCTAAGAAATTAAATACAGGTCGAGCTCAGTGGCTCAGGCTGTAATCCTAGCACTTTGGGAGGTCGAGGCAAGTGGATTGCCTGACCCCACCGGTTTGAGACCAGCCAGGGCAACTGGTGAGACCTCTTCTCTACAATAAAATAAAAAATGTTCAGGCACAGTAGCGTGCGTCTGTAGTTCCAGGCTACTCGGAAGGCTGAGGTGGAAGGATCGCTGAAACCCAGAAGGTGTCTGACGTTGGGGTGGCCGTGAACGTGCATGCCACTGCACTCCAGCCTTGGCGAAGGAGTGAGACTCCAACTCAAAAAAAAAAAAAAAAAAGAAATTAAATATAAGCTGACATTTGACTATTCCATCTATATCCATAAATCTTACATATTCAAATTGTCGTAAAATTCTAATATTCTCACTAGGGAGTTGAGGAGACTTATAATCAAAGCTGACTTACACTGTAATACATAAGACATCTTACAATACAAACTCAATGTGAAATGTTCCCTTGGAGATACACAGAATAACACAATAAAAAACCCTCAACAAAGCCTAACAACCACAAAACAGCCAGTCTTTACCGAACACCACCCACAACAGACAGTGGACCACAACCCTAGGGACCAGATGTTTCCTGATTCCAGTTTTTCAGATTTCCCAAAGGTAATATGGTGCCCTTATTATGTATGACGCAATATTCCAGCAAGGTCTAGGGAAGCACATCACCAATATTTAGAAACATGCAACCCTAGAGCCAGGTATGGTGGCACCCGCCTACTGTCCTAGATACTACTTGCGAAGCTGAGGCAGCAGAATCACCTGAGCCCAGGAGTTTAAGTCCAGCCCGGACAACACTGCCAAACTGTCTCATAAAACTAATTAAATAAAGAAAAAAAAACAGGCTGGGCACGGTGGCTCATGCCTATAATACTAGCACTTTGGGAGGTGGAAGTGAGAGGACTGCCTGAGCCCATGGGTTCGAGACCAGCCTGGGCAACTTGGCGAGATCGCATCTCTGCAATAAGTCAAAAAATTATCCGGGCATGGTGGCACACACCTATAATTCCAGCTACTTGGAAGGCTGAGGCAGAAGGATCGCCTAAGCCCAGCAGGTCGAGGCTGTGGTGGCCATGAGCATACCCCTACACTCCAGCCTGGGTGACGTGACAGAGTAAGACTCCGACTCAAAAAAAACCACACACACATACATTCAACCAACAGCCTTCCTCATTTCAGGAGGAGTCACCCCTCTTGTCCAAAGCAAACCTGTGCTGTGATGTCATTCAACTCTGCCAACTGAGGGCATTTTTTTGCTCCAGATATCCCCTTTTTGCCTATATTTTCAACCTCTACCAACTGCTTTTTTTTTTTGAGTTAGAATCTCACTCTATCGCCCAGTCTACAGTGCAATGGCCCAATCACAGCACACCTCAGTCTTGACATCCTAGGCTCAGGTAATGCTTCCCCACATCAGCCTCCTAAGTAACTGGGACTACAGGTGTGCACTACCACATCATTCTTTTTTTTTTTGTAGAAACGTGGTCTCACTATGTTGCTGAGGCTTCTGGGCTCAAGCAATCCTCTCCCATGGCCTCCCAGACTGCCAGGATTGCAAGAGTAAGCTACCGCGCCAGCCTATGTTTTTAAAAATAAAACTAAATCCCACACTTTGGGAGGCTGAGGTGAGTGGATTGCCTGAGCCCGCGGGTTCGAGACCGCCTGGGCAACTTGGCGAGACCTCATCTCTACAATAAATTTTAAAACTTAGCCGGGCATGGTAGCACGCGCCTGTAGTTCCAGCTACTCGGAAGGCTGAAGCGGAAGGATCGCCGGAGCCCAGCAGGTTGAGGCTGCAGTGGCCGGGAGCGGCCACTGCACGCCAGTCTGGGCAACAGAGTAAGAATCCAACCCCCCCCAAAAAAAGAATCGTAGAAAATGCAGCAGACACTCTTATGGAAATTGGAACTAGCAACCAATTCTTATTCAGAATCCTAAAGGCCAATACCTTAAGAAATAAGATAGCCAGGCTTGGTGGCTCAGCCTGTAATCCCGCGCCTTTGGGAAGCTGAGGTGAGTGGATTGCCTGAGCCCGCGGGTTCGAGACCCGCCTGGGCAGCAAGACCTCATTTCTACAATAAATCAAAAAATCAGCTGGGCATGGTAGCGCATGCCTGTAATTCCAGCTACTTGGAAGGCTGAGGCGGAAGGATCGCCGGAGCCCAGCAGGTCGAGGCTGCGGTGGCCGGGAGCAGCCACTGCACTCCAGTCTGGGCAACAGAGTGAGACTCCAACTCAAAAAAAAAAAAGAAAGAAAGAAGATAAACAATGGGACCTCATCAAACTAACAAACTTCTGCAAAGCAAAAGAAACCATCAAGAAAGCAGGGAGACAGCCCACAGAATTGGAAAAAATATTTGCCAACTGTGTATCTGACAAAGGTCTAACATCTCAGATCTACAAGGAACTCAAACACACTGAAAGGAAAGAAGCAAACAGCCCCATTAAAAAGTGGGCAAAAAGCCAGGCTCGGTGGCTCAGCCTGTAATCCCGCGCCTTTGGGAGGCTGAGGTGAGTCGATTGCCTGAGCCCGCGGGTTCAAGACCCGCCTGGCAACTTGGCGAGACCTCATCTCTACAATAAATCAAAAATTAGCCGGGCGTGGTAGCACACACCTGTAGTTCCAGCTACATGGAAGGCTGAGGCGGAAGGATCTCCGGAGCCCAGCAGGTCAAGGCTGAGTTGGCCGGGAGTAGCCACTGCACTCCAGTCTGGGTGACAGAGTGAGACTCCAACTCAAAAAAAAAAAAGTGGGCAAATGACATATGGGCAGCCAACACACATATAAAAAAGTGCTCAGTCTCACTCATCATCAAAGAAATGCAAATCAAAACCTCACTGAGATACCACTTAACCCCAGTAAGAATGGTCATCATTAATCAAACAACAGATGTGGGCAAGTATGGGGAGAAAAAGGAACATTTCTACGTTGACGGTGGGAATGCAAACTAGTGCAACCTCTCTGGAAGACAGTGTGGTGATTTCTGAGAGAACTAGAAATTGACTTTCCATATGACCCAGCAAATTCCCCAATTTGGAATATACCCGGAGGAACTCAAATCATTCTACAAAAAAGATACCTGCACACGTATGTTTGTCACAGTTCTATTCGCAATACCGAAAACATGGAACCAACATGTTGCCCACTGAAGCTGATCTGGATAAAAAAAACGTGGTACATATACACAATGGAATATTATGCAGCCATAAAGAAAGACAAACATATGAACTTAGCGGCATCTTGGATGGATTTGGAATCAATCATATTCAATGATCCATCACAGAAACAAAGAACAGTACCATACGTTCTCACTCATAAGTGGAACTTGAACAATTACAATACTTTAAGAAAGGGATTTTGGGCCGGGCTTGGTGACTCAGCCTGTAATCCCAGCACTTTGGGAGGCCAAGGTGAGTGGATTGCCTGAGTCCGGGGGTTCGAGACCCGCCTGGGCAACTTGACGAGACCTCATCTCTACAATAAATCAAAAATATTACCCGGGCTTGGCAGCGCACGCCTGTAGTTCCAGCTACTTGGAAGGCTGAGGTGGGAGGATCGCCGGAGCCCAGCAGGTCGAGGCTGCAGTGGCCGGGAGCGGCCACTGCACTCCAGTCGGGGTGACAGAGTGAGACTCCAACTCAAAAAAAAAAAAAAAAAGAAAGGGATTTTTTTTTTTAGTTAGAATCCTAGGGGAGGGAGAAGCATACCTCATCAACATGGGTACCTGCATTATCAACGTTTGTATACCTAACCCTGAATTGTACCCCACAACTTTATAAGGTAAAAAAATGCTTCTCACAAACCACTCCCTTTCTACCTTTTCTCCTTTACACACACACATACACAAAGCTCATTCAATATGTAATCTTAAAAAAAAAAATAGCCAGCACTTCGGGAGACCAAGGTGAGAGGACTGCCTGAGGCCATGGGTTCGAGAACAGCCTGGGCAACTTGGCAAGACCTCATCTCTACAATAAATCAAAAACTTAGCCAGGCATCGTAGGCGTGCACCTGTAGTCCCGGCTACCTGGAAGGCTGAGGCAGAAGGACCACCTAAGCCCAGTGGGTCAACTCTGGGGTGGCCATGATGTACCACTGCACTCCAGCCTGGACAACAGAGTGAGACTCCAACTCAAAAATAGACCCTGCTCAGTCTTCCTATTCACTCACACAGCTGTAAGGTACCTTTTGTCTAGTGTGCCAACTGCTCCAGCTATAGTCACTAACAATTTTCTAAAAGCCAGAACCAAAGGTTAATATTAGGGTTCATCTCACTTGAATTTTCAGCTGATCATTCCCCTCTTGAAATATGTGATTCCCTTGGCTTCTGTGAAACAACTTACTCCCGGTTCTCTGGCCCCTCCTGACCAGTCCTACCTGCAACCTTCTTTTCACATTCAACACCTTTTGTCAGTTACTACTATCAAACTTAATAAACTTTTCTCTAGCTGGGCTCGGTGGCTCAGCCTGTAATCTCGCGATTTGGGAGGCTGAGATGAGTGGATTCCCTGAACCCGCAGGCTCGAGACCCGCCTGGGCAACTTGGCGAGACCTCATCTCTACAATAAATCAAAAAATCAGCCGGGCATGGTAACACCGGGTGTAGTTCCAGCTATTTGGGAAGGCTGAGGGGGAAAGGACGCCGAGCCCACAGGTCAAGGCTGCCATGGCCAGGGGGGCCACTGCACTCCAGGCTGGGCGACAGAGTAAGACTCCAACTCAAAATTTAAAAACTTTTTTTTAAATAAACTTTTCTCAAATCTCTCTCTCCATTGGTTTCTCTGCCCCAATGGTTTGTCCTCTTTAAACTTCTTTATCTCCCTTTCCTTTATTTTGCCCCAACAGACATTTTCTAAGTTTCAGGCCCAAGCTCTCTTCTCTCCACCCCAACAACTCCCAATAGACATCTCAACAGAGCTCTTCCCAGTGCTCCAGCCACAAACACTGACCAAGCAGCTCTAGTCAGAAGTCACAAAGAGACCTCTCAAGGCCTGGCCAAGGCCATCATTAACTTTTCCCAAAAATGCTCTGCGTTTCCTACAGTGAGGAATGGCAACACCAGCCTCAAATTTAGCTAAGTCAGAATCCTGGGATTCATCCTAGGCCCATCTCTCCTTCCACATTAAGTTGGGTGCTAAGTCCTGGGATCTCTAACCCCTTAGTACTCACCAGTCTCCTGAAGCCTCATTGTAACAGCCTCCCAAAGGAGTTCCTGATCTCTAAGCCATGCTCAATAGCTAGAGGAATCTTGCTGAAAACCTCAGACTGTGCCTCCTAACGGCTCCCAGTCACTTGTTTGGCTTCTTCGGAGCTTCATTCATTGCTCACCACACCCAGCACCCCAGCCTTACTAACCTGCTTGACATTCCAGGACTACACACATGCCATTTTACACCTCCACACACGTATACCAACTGCAGTGCTTCTTTTGCCCAAGAGGCCCTCGTCCTGCTCCCTCTTATTTCACCTGGCAAATTATGATCGGCTCTTCAAGAACTAGTTTAGAGACCCCTCCTGACTTCCCATTTACTTTAAGGTTACAAATTACATTCATAATGTATTTAGAAATATATACACAATAATACATGTATCTGACAAAGAATTCATCAAAAATCTATTAAGAATTTCTGTAAATCTGTTAGAAAAACTTACAACCCAATTTTTTTAAAAAGATGGCAAAAGACTAGGCACTTAATAAAACAGGAAATTTCAAATTACCAGTAAACATGTGAAAAGATGTTCAACATCGTCACTCAGAAAAATACAAATTAAATTTAAAATGAGGTTGGGGCAGTGGTTCACTCCTGTAATCCCAGCACCTTAGGAGGCTAAGGTAGGAGGATTGCTTGAGACCAGGAGTTTGAGAACGGCCTGGGCAACATAGTGAAATCTCATCTCAACAACAACAAAAAAAAAAATCAAAAAAGTAGCTAAGTATGGTTCCAGTTACTTGGGTAGGTGAGGCAGAAGGATCGCCTGAGCCCAGGAAGTCAAGGCTGCAGTGAGCTGTGATTGTACCACTGTACTCCAGCCTGGGCGACAGAGTGAGAGCTCAACGGGTGGAGGGGCGATGCAGGTGGGGGGACAACACACCCATAATAGCTAAAATTAAAAAGAATGACTGTGCAAGTA